>LPNX011220740.1:283765-354965 GCA_001517045.1 Pseudotsuga menziesii | reverse complement strand
CTGGTTTTCAACCAAAGCCTTGAAGACTTTGAATAGGCCAAAAACTTCTGACTTGTGCTTCATGAAGGGAACCCAACAATACCTGGAGAAATCATCAATAAATTTCAATGCATATTTGTCCTGACTCATGGACATATGAGGGAATGGGCCAGCAACATCACCGTGAATCATCTCGAGGGGTGCAGAGGTTCTCTCATGGCTGGCTTTCTCAAATTTGTGCTCTGGGTGTTTTCCTAGGATACAGCCTTGGCATACACCTTTGGAAAATTTTTATCTTGGGCAAACCTATGACCATATCTTTCTCACTAAGATCAGATAAATACTTGTAATTTAAATGGCCAAATCTTTCATGCCATAGCTTGCTAGCTTCATTAGCATGGATAAGAAGAGCAGAGGGGTTTGAGTAAGGCAGGAAGTGTGAAAACATGTATACCTTTTGAGCATGATTCGCTACTCCTTTTGCAATGATTCTTCCACTTGAGATTTCTGTGATCTCAACTTCATCTAGTGAGAATATGAATTTCTTAGGAGACCCAGTGCGGGTCATCTGGTACACTGACAGAAGGTTGGAGGTGAGACCAGGGACATACAGCACATTGTTGAAGTTACCATGATCAAGTTCTATCCTTCCTTTGCCTTTGCTTTCAGTGAGAGAGTCATCTCCCAGTACAATAGATGGTCCTTTCGACTTGTCCAGTGAGGAGAAGGCCTCCTTAGTCGAAACCATGTGTCTTGAAGCTCCGGAATCTATGATAAAACTGGGTGAGCTTGATGTGCCAGCAACTAGAGCATGAACTCTCTCTCTGTCATTAAAACTTGATCCTCCTTCTCTCTTCTTTGAGCCTTCTGGAAGGGAGATTCCATTCTTCTCCAACAGTTGAGTTAACATATCTATCTGCTTTTTCATACAAGAGCTTTCAGTATGATTTCCCTTATTGCAGTATGAGCACTTGTTCATATCACCTTTGTTTTTCTTCTTCTGGGTATTTTTCTTGGGACCTTGTTGATCCTCTGGAGATTGCTTCTTGTCTCTTCCTTTCTCAGGTGGATTTTTAGCTTTCTTCTTGCTTTTTGAATCCACCTTCGAATCTCCAGCAACCAGAGCTTGGTCTTTGGAAGGTTTGATGGTGCCCATCATCACCAGCTTGTCTTGTTCCTGTGTGAGAGATTCCATGAAATATGCAAGGCTAGGCATCTTCCAGGTTTGAGCTGTTAGTTTTGTGGCATAGAAGGTCGAAACAAAGACTGAGTAATTAGGCCCTAGCTTCGAGAGGATGGACAATACGAGCTGCTCATATTTCTTTTCAATACCACACTGTTTCAGCTGCAAAACTAGTGCTTTGAACTTGGAGAAATATAGCTGCAGGGATTCAAAATTACTGGGACTCAGGGAGATCAGCTCATTTTTGATCTGGTGTCCCCTCATCTCATTTGTCTTTCTAAAGAGTTTAGAAATTTTCTCCCATACTTGATCCGGTGAAGTCAATCCATCGAGATGGAAAAGGAGGTCTCGGGAAATACTGAGACATAGGAGGCCATAGGCCTCATCTCTCCGATTGTGCCATTTGATCTTCTCTATAGCAGCATTGGGCTCTGCTTCTGTAGCCATAGTCACCCTGTATAGGCCTTTCACTCTCAACAAGATCTCCATCTTTGCTTTCCATTCAAAAAAGTTGAAGGGAGTGAGGATAGTTTTCTGTGAATCCATAGCTTTAGAAAATCTGTCCCGGCTGTCAGTAGAAGGCTCCCAGTCTTGATGTCGAACCTACAAAACAATTTTTGGAGGAGAGTAACAACCTACAATGGCTCTGATACCATGTATAAATTCAGGCCTGCAGTAGATTAATTTCACCCACAACAATTAACAATTGATCATGCAAAACTATCAACAATGGAGACTGAATATGGAGCTGTAACACAAAATTATATTAATTGAGTGTACAATAGCCAACCCTATAATAACATAGGCTGCTGAATATATATAATACATGATCAAATCAAATGCATAAGGAAGCATCCAAATCTAGCATAAAGCAGGCTTACCCAAAATAGGCAAATCCCCCATAGGTGTAAAAAGCTAATCCCAAATCTATCAAGGACCCCACGAATTAGCAAGGGTGCATGGGAAAGCTAAAGAGTGGTAAAATGGAAGCTCATACATGATTTTGCATGGAGGAAAGAGTGGAGGAGGAAGAGGAAACAAAGCAGATTCACCTCACCTAGTCTTGCTTTCCTATGTGCCTTAAAACACTGAAAAAGCAGGGAATAAAGCAGAAAAAGCAGATGGGTGCCTAGGAGGCCAGGAATAAAGAAGATTTGATTCCTAAGGCTTTCCCAAGTGCTCCATGAGTCAATAATGGCAAGTTTGACCTCTATGGATAGGCAATTAGCAACTTGCACATGGTGGGACTCATGGACTAGGCAAATAAGACAAAATAAATGAATTAATGTCTAAGTGGGTAAATACTATGGGTTGATTATTCTAACAATTGGGATCTGCTTCTATAGCCATAGTCACCCTGTAGAGGCCTTTCACTCTCAACAATATTTCCATCTCTGCTTTCCATTCAAAGAATTTGAAGGGAGTGAGGATAGTTTTCTGTGAATCCATAGCTTTAGAAAATCTGTCCCGGCTGTCAATAGAAGGCTCCCAGTCTTGATGTCGAACCTGCAAAACAATTTTTGAAGGAGAGTAACAACCTACAATGGCTCTGATACCATGTAGAAATTCTGACCAGCAATAGATTAATTTCACTCACAACAAATTACAATTGATCATGCAAATTGTCAACAATGGAGACTGAAAATGGAGCTGTAACACAAAATTATATTAACTCAGTGTACAATAGCCAACCCTGTAATAACATAGGCTACTGAATAAATATAATACATGAAGAAATCGAATGCATGAGGAAGCATCCAAATCTAGCATAAAGCAGGCTTACCCAAAATAGGCAAATCCCCCATAGGTGTAAAAAGCTGATCCCAAATCTATCAAGGACCCCACGAATTAGAAAGGGCGCATGGTCAAGCTAAAGAGTGGTCAAATGGAAGCTCATACATGATTTTTCATGGAGGAAAGAGTGGAGGAGGAAGAGGCAACAAAGCTGATTCACCTCACCTAGTCTTGCTTTCCTATGTGCCTTAAAACACTGAAAAAGCAGGGAATAAAGCAGAAAAAGAAGATAGGCACCTAGGAGGCCAGGAATAAAGTAGATTTGATTCCTAATGCTTTCCCAAGCGCTACATGAGTCAAATATGGCAATTTTGACCTCTATGGATAGGCAATTAGCAACTTGCACATGGTGGGACTCATGGACTAGGCAAATAAGACAAAAATAAATGAATTAATGTCTAAGTGGGTAAATACTATGGGTTGATTATTCTAACATAGCAGTTGTTTCATGGAGATCATGCAAACAGTCAGTTCCAGCAGATTCAACAACAGAAGCAGAATATGTTGCTGCAGCTGAAGCAATGAAAGAAATAGTATGGCTCAGGAAGATATTTGAAGATTTGCAAGAAAAACAAGAGAAATCCACTCCATTGTTGGTCCACAATACTTTTACAATCAAGCTGGCTAAGAATCCTAGATTCCATGATCGAACCAAACACATCAACACAAAGTATCATTTGATTCGACATCATGTAGAGGCCAAGACAGTCCATCTTCGACATTGTTCCACAAATGATCAAGTTGCAGACATCTTCACCAAAGCGCTTGGACGAGAAAAGTTTGAAAGATTCAGAAACATGCTCGGACTTACGAACACCCCTTTGGATTAAGAGGGGGATTGTTAGAATATAATCCGTTAGGATTATTGTAAATAAATAAATAAATAGGAATTTGAATAGTTGCATGGGAAGGTGAAAAGGCTGGTTCTCAACCGCCTCATTGTAATGTATAAATATATGCATTTGGCTATGTAATAGATTGAATTGGGAGTTATACCCAACACTTTTTAACAAGCAAAAATAAGTCCTCTATGGAAATAAAAAATGAAATCAAGATGCTAATCAAATGGTTTCTCTTTCGTTCTTTATAACATAAATGAAAAGAGAGCTCACTAAAACCTAAGCTTTCAAAAAAAAATTCCTTTCACAATCACAACCAACAAGCATGGAAGGAAATGAATAATAAACAAGCCTAGTCTAGCTTTTGAATTCTTCAATCAAACCAATCTTTTACCACAGAATTTCAAACCATTAGCATTCAGATTCTAACACACAAGCCTAACAGTGCAGGGATGAAAGCAAACAAACTCAATTTTTTGCAAAAAATGATGAAAAACTAGTTCTGGAACAAGGCCTACTTGGCACCACACTGAAGGGGTCTTGACAGAGTGGTTTTGGACAAGCACTACTTCTGGATAACGGAACTTAGGTGGTGGCACCACTTATGGCTAACAGAGTTGAGGTGGTGGCACCGCTTGTTGCCAACAACACATGTGCGGTTGCTTGAATAGATCCAAAACACAAGGAGAATGAAAAATCAAGTTAGAAATTGATCAGATCAAGGAAAAAATTGATGGATTGACAGTAAAAACATTAGAGGAAATTTCACCTCAAAATGGGCCTACTAAAAAATTTTAATAAAATAATAATTAAAATAATAAAATAATATTTATTAATTTTGAAGGAAGAAAAGAAAAAAACTATTTTTTTGTTTATATTTTTGACATATATCCCCGTGTTTTTACTTAAATTTCAATTGGTAGAGCTCACTGGATGCAGAATTTAATTATGCATCCCACGAGCTCTTCCGATTGAAATTTGAGTAAAAACACGGGGAGATATGTCAAAAATATAAACAAAAAAGTAGTTTTTTTTATGATACCTATCCCCAAATTTATATTAAAAAAGTGTTTAAGACCTATATGGTATTTCAAATTTAAAGCAATTTCATTGGCTAACACATGATGACATGGAATTTGAGCTAAAGTTAAAAGTCCCATTTTGAGTTGAAATTTCCTCTAATGAGAGCATAAAAAGTCAAAATAGATCAGATCTGAACAGATCTGAAAGTTTCAAAGCAAAATTCACTAAGTCAAATGGAAAATATGACTGAAGAGAGTTGTATATGGAGCCTGGATTCGGACAAGAGTTCAAAAATTGAGGAAGATCAGATAAACTGAGATTTGCACTGTTCCCCAGCGGAGTCGTCAGATTTTTTGTCAGGAATATTTCACCTTCTGCGGACAGAATATTTTCCTCTGGTGTGAATGGTTCAGATCCAGAACAAATGAGTGAACGAAAATGGATGAAGACCTTCCCTGAATGCCATAGGCACCTGGAATACTACTTCGATTGTGAACCTGTGTACCTACAAACAAATCAAACATGAAAACACATCAAAGCTACCAGAAAATCATCTACTTATCGATGTGAGTGACTAAGGAATATAACAACATGTACATGTGAAATCAAAACAACTGTAATGTGGGATGGAAATCATGTTTGCATTAAGAATGTATGGAGAAGCTTACAACCATTGCCTTAGTGTCGACAAGCCCCTCCAAGAGACAAACACTTCATCCCCATAAGCTCCAACTTTGATTTCTATGCTCTCCAATGATTTGGACTAAGTAGTCAATCCAATAGCATAACAATACCTCTATAGGTCTCCCTCTCAACTATGGGCCGCTCATCTTATATTTATAAGGCTCAATGGATAGGAATAGTTGAGAGAATTATGGGTGATGTGGCTCTAAGATCCTACCATGGGGGATCTCGAGCTCAAACTAACCCATAATGATAGGGATAAGGGAGGACACAAGGCTCATGATCTAGAAGCCTCGAGAAATTTATATTTTTCCCATTTTACCTAGGGTATCGCTTTTCTTCTCTTATGACAGAGCGGTTTAGATGAGAACCGCTTTTAGACCAAAGAACATAGGTGGTGGCACTGCTTCTCGAAAACAGGATACAGGCAGTGTTGAGTAAGGTACCACTCATGGGCCATAGGGAAAGCGCAGTGCTAGGATTTTTCAAGTAGAATTAACAAACAGAGCAAGTTTCCACTCTAAGTGTTGGGATTAAGGGAAAACATGGAAGTTAAGGGTCTCATCACATGATGGTGACAGGATTTGGGTATAACAGTTTCTTGTAACTCCTAGATCAACTCTAGGGTCCAGGATGTCGGGTTTCCTCCTTGAAAGTTTGTCTTCTTCTTAGTGAACTTTGCCATCCATTCCTGCAATAGAATAGTAGATTCACAAAAGAACCATTCGTGAGGACCATTGTGGATATACATGTCTAGCCAGTGGCCCGTCGACAACTTCGTATTCTGATTTTCAGCTTCACCAAACTTCCACAACTTTAGATCAAACCACCCTTCGATCTCTAATTTATTTGGATGCCAAAACATATCCTCCTCTTAATGGAAACTCGATCCCGGCAACAGAACCATTTGTTAGAGAAACCCACCAACAAATCCTCATTGACAGGGGTCCCACTCTGTCGATGCCTAACCAGTGCAATCTCCCTGAGCACCGGCTCGGATAGGTTTTACCCTGCCCTGCAATATCTGCGAAGCAGATGAGGCCTCACCCAAGGCATTCAAGGGAGAGATATTGGAACTGAGTTTCCAGCAGTGGGGAGGAGGATATGGGGATCTAACGAAAGGACACCATAACTGGTAGATCCATACCTTGTAATTTAATTTACACCATTTCCTCAACTTGCAGAGTGTATTCAGAACTTATGCAATCATTATAGCATCATATAGTTATCCCAATATTGCTAATACTGCAACATTGTCCATAAAACATATCTACTCATAGTGCAACAGACAGTAACAGAAAAACAGATCGCATCGATATAACAAAAAGAGACTAAATTACATTAACATTATACCAAAACAGGTAACAACATCATAACGGAACAGGTCACAACATCACGACATATTAGATCATAATAGTGATAATAGACGAGATTTGTTCCACAATTTCCATATCATATTAATCTTGCACAAAGGAATCACATTACACAATTCTTCTCCAAAACTGAAGACTGCATATATCAGGACAATGCAGATACATAGGAAATTATTCACAAAACTAGATCGCACTAGATCTTGTGCCCCAATTATCCTCTAATGCGATTCTCTTACTCTTCGTCTGTCGGTACTATCTACTTGCAAAACTAGATCTATAAATAAGCTTGCACCATTAAATTGAGGGTCCACTTCTAACTAACTTATAACTGCTAATGACCTATTACAACAAAGATTGGTCAAATAACATATAAAATATTCGAAGCGGTTGTTCTTCCGCCCATCGCGGTAATCTAGCCTTGCGCGGTACCACGTGAGGTTGCGCAGCTTCCGCGATGTTGCGCAACTCACTTACCAAAACCCCTGCCAAAAAAGGGAAAAAGCATTTAAATGATAAATTTGAACAATGTAAAGGGTAAAACTAATTTTTAGATGGATTAGGGTTTGTTTTCTCCACATAAGGGAGCAGCGACACCGGTAGGATTTTCCCACAGAGCACTGATGGCACTGCCTTCTTTGGCTTGGAGAGCACCGATGGCCAGCATGCATGTCATATGTGGACAAAGTTCCTATGACGCATCTATCCCAGCCTGACAGAGCATCGTCACACACTCTCTCCGAAGGAAAAAGGGTCCCATGGCCCAAATTTTTTTCCCCTAAATCAGTAATCAAACCCCCTAAATGGTCGAAAATCCTTCAATCTGGCTGAAAAATGCTAATTTACCCTCTACCTTGGGTTTTAAAACTTATTAAAATCATTTTTGAACATGAAAAAAAAAGATCAAAACACTTACCTCTTCCAAGAATATTGAAGAAGACGGTGGACGAGAACACTTGCCAAAGCACCAATGGAAGCTCCTCACTCTCACTCCAACTACCAAACTCTTGCAATCATAAAAACATATGGTAAATAATTCTTACCATCCATTTCTATTTATATATTTTTTGGAAGTTTTCAAAAGTTTACTATAATTTATTTATTTTGAAGTCCAAATTATTTCATTGAAAGTGGGTTTTTACTTTTTACTTTATATAGTTTTGCTAAATTGGCTTTTAATGTGTTTCCTGAGTTTTTTCAGGTCAACATTAGGTAATGGCTATTATGTAAGCTATTGTCATCTTTTTTAAGCTTGGAGTTGAATTGAAAAAGTATCGAGCGTCATTATTTACTCTTTACATCCTCGTTAAAATACCAATAGAAAGGTTTCAAGTCTACTTTTTTTCTTTTTTGGACTCGTTAAAAGTTGATTATGAAAAAGTAACCCAGTTGCAGAGTTATATTTAAGCTCTTTTCAGTCTCCTTAAAAACACAAAAATATTTCCATGTGAACTTGTTACATTCACGCCTATAAAATAATCATAATGGTTGACTGGTCAGGGCTAGGTTATCTCTTTTTCGGACTTCCTGGCCTTATTTACAAAAAAGGACCTTTTAGAGTCTTCTTAGTCATTTCAGACTCTCTAAACATGAAACAACAAATGATTTTTTTTTCGTCGGACTCGTAAAATAAAACAATGAAAGACCCTATTTGGGAATGAACCCGTCATTTCTCAAGTTCATAAAAAGTATGAGAATGGACTCGTCATTTGATGAGCTTTTGTTAGGATATTTAGACACTTAGGATTTAGTTAAGATCAACTTGTGTAATATATCCATTAGGTAAAAGTGTGTTTCTTTAGTATGCATTACTACGCATTTGTAAATATTCTAATCCAATGGTCACGATATGTTCTAGACATAGAGTGATCCGACGGTTCAACTTCTCTTAGATCATACCTACCAGTGATCCGTGGCTTAACACCCGATTGTTCTATGATCTCTATTTAAAGAGCATAGAGGGTCCTTGGCTAGTTGATCGATTATGAGAAGCTCATGTAACTTTCTTTCTTTTGCATAATAAATTGCTCCAAGTAGCTATTTGGCTGGGGCCATGGATTGTTTCCCTCTTGAGGGTTTTAACCACATGACAACATTGGTTTGTTGATCTCTGATCTATTTGTGTGAAGTGGTTTCTCAAGGTGTTCGATATTTTTGGAGTACCTTGTGTACTCAAACATGGTATCAGAGCTTTTATGAAGAGCTGCTTTCGGTTTTGATCAAGATCTGGAACTGGTGTTGCCGAAACTTTGAAATGGTTTCTGGTTCTATATTTTTTGTGCATTTTTGGCCTATGGGAGCTATTCCATTGTGTTTGGAGCATCATTTCCATTGGGAAATAGTTTTTGTTTCACCGAAAACCATTTCCGTTTGCTCTAGAAACACCCATTTCGGTAAATATGAAGGTATAATGTTACAATGACGGATTTTTTTTTTGTAAATCTCTCATATTTTATCAGTTTATTATTAGATATTTTTTGTTTTAGTCTTGGACTATTTCCTTCCCTGACTATGTATGCTCTTTGCCATGCACCTTGCATGATCGCGGTGAATCAGAAACAGTAAGGGAAAGTTTTTTTTCTTGTCTTCTCGGCTACGTATGCTCTTTGCCGTGCATCTTCTGCAATCACGGTAAATCAGAAACAACGAGAAAACTTGAAAACGTAGACATTCTCGGTAAGCTAACCAAGATCTAACCCCATTGTGTGGAAAAGTATTTTTTGTTTTTGTTTTTCATTTTTTTTGTGATTTGTAGGAAAAGAAAGCAAGCATGGAGAACAAGAGAGAAGAGTAAAAAAAAAAAGCCCCCTTCCTCTTTCCATTATTTTACGTACCTTTTAAACTTAGCTCACTTGGTCCAAAGTTGCTTTATTACTTAATAGGTCTTGAGTTCAAGTCTTATTAAGCTACTTTTTAGTCCATGCAATTTCTATTTTCAAGTTACTTTATTGTAAAAGTGTATCTCACATAAATAAAATAAAATAAAAGTGAGTCACTTAAGTCTTTTAATTTATTGTCGCACTATTTAAAAGTCACATTATTGTAAAAGGGAACATCACTTATTCTACAAAAGTGATTCACTTCAAAGCAACTTTATTGTAAAAGTGATTGTCAAAGGTTGATCTTGGGAAGAGGGGGCTTCTTTTTTTTAGTTGGTCAAGTTAATATCTACCACGTCACTATTGGGGACATCTTCAACTTTTTCTTTGATCAGGCATAACTTCATCATCCAGAATCAGTTTTAAGTGCCATTTTTTTTAAACCACATATTTTTTCGAGCTCTTTGCATCCAGACAGTTAATTTCTGTTCTTTCAGCCATTATTTTATAGTATGGCCACCCCTTGTGATATTATACTTACAAGTTCTAACTATTTCTCATGGAAATCTCGTATGGAGGATGTTCTACGAAGTAGGGCAATTTTCAGAATAACCTCAGGGAAAGAAACAGAACCCACTGATAATGATAAGAAAATTAAATGGGAAAATAGATGTGATGATAATATTACCAGGTTGTACAAATTTAACAGAGATAATATCATCAGTAGTTCCAGTGATGATAATAGAGATAATATCATCAATAGTTACAAATTTAACAGAGATTGATGATATTAACAGGTTGTACAAATTTAACAATTTTGGGTCCTCACCTTTTCCTTCAGTTTTTGTTGCTCATAGTGATAACTTGAGCAAACTTTGGCATGAGCGATTTGGTCACTTAAATTATCGCTCATTGCAACAACTATGTAAAGACAATATGGTGACTGGTCTTCTGATAGTATCTTGCAAGGATGGTGTTTGTTTCGGTTGTGTACTCGAAAAATATCATCGGGACAGTTTTGACAAACGTGCCTCTTGGCACGCCTCGATTCCCTTGGAGCTTGTGCACAGTGACTTGTGTGGACCTCTTCCATCTACTTCCTTTTCTGGTTTCAAATATTTCTTAACTTTCATTGATGACTACTCCAGATGCACTTGGGTTTACTTCCTAAAACTTAAGAGCGAAGTATTTAACATGTTCTTGGCCTACAAGGCCCTTGTTGAAAAACAATCTGGTCATCAAATTATTAAGTTAAGATCTGACAATGGAGGAGAATATGTTAGCAACAGGTTCACTATTTTTTTTGCACTAAACAAGGAATCCAACAACAGCACACTGTTCCATATACACCACAACAAAATTGTGTAGTTGAATGGAAGAACCGCACTTTAAAAGAAATGGCTAATAGTATGATCCAATCTAAGGGACTAAGTCTTCAATATTGGGTTGAGGCCATAAATTGTGCAAATTACATAGTTAATCACAAACCCACTAAATTTTTACAAGGTATAACACTGGAAGAAGCATGGGGTAAAATTAAACCAAATGTAAGTCACTTTCGTGTGTTTAGTTGTGAAGCATGGGCTCACATTTCAGATGAAAAACGGAAAGCATTGTAGCCTAAAAGTGAAAAGTGCATATTTGTTGGATATTCTGAAGATGTAAAAGGTTATATAATTCTTCAACCCCATTCACATGATATAATCATTAGAAGAGATGTTAAATTTGATGAAAATCTCTTGGCCTGTGAGTAGAACTTGGCAGGTATGCCATCTTTGGCCTGTGAGACTGTTTCGGTGATTGTGCCTTCTTCTTCTTCTTCCAACTTGTTTGACAGGTTTCCAACTCCATTTTCTGATGATGAAAGTGAGGATGAAAATCCACCTCTGCCTGCTCATGTTCCTCAAATTGCACTAGCACCAATACTTGCTCGATGGGTCCGTTCAACATGTGAAATAGCTGGTGATCTTCCCGGTGATCCTAGAGATCAACGTTGAACACGTTCATAGTTTCAGTGAGCCTCTTCTCTTTTGACTCAAGTTTCCGAGAATCATGATCCAAATTTTTTTGCAAAAGCTTCAGGAAATCCAAATTGGGATGTAGCTATGGATGAAGAATATCGTTCCTTAATGGCGAACAATACTTGAAATCTTGTTCCTCTTCCCAAAGGAAGAAAACTTGTCAGATTTAAATGGGTCTACAGAACTAAGTATGCATTAGATGGAAGTGTTGAAAGACTTAAGGCAAGGTTAGTTGCCAAATTTTTTTCCCAAGTTGAAGGGATTGACTACAATGAAACCTTTTCCCCTATAGTAAAAATGAACTCCATCCGCCTTGTTCTTTCCCTTACATCTTTACATAACTGGAAAGTCCATCAAATGGATGTCAAGTATACATTTTCACATGGTGATTTACATGAGGAAATTTACATGGAACAACCTCCTAGATATGTTTAGAATAACTCTAGCCTTGTTTGTCTCCTTAAAAAATCCTTATATGGCCTTAAGGAAGCTCCTAGATCTTGGTATGCCAAAATTGATAGCTTTCTCCTTGACACTGGTTTTTCTAGATGCCATTCTAACCCCAATGTCTATACCAAGAAAGTAGGAAACCATCTCATCATATTTTTTCTTTATGTTGATGATCTTATCCTTACTAGTAGTGACCCTAAACTTATAACCCATGTGAAATCCAATCTTAAGAAATTTTTTGAAATGTTAGACTTAAGACATTTGCATTATTTTCTTGGTCTCCAACTCTTGCAAATCAAAGAATGAATCTTTCTTTCCCAGTCTAAGTATGCTTGTGACCTTCTTTGTCGCTTCCACATGGAAGATCGTAAAAAAGCCCCTTCTCCCTTCCAGTCTAGAGTCAAAAAATTTTCCACTTGTACTTCCCCTGAAGTAGATGCCACCTTGTAGCGTCAGCTTATTAGTAGTCTTTTATACTTGACTCATTCCCATCCTGACCTTTCCTTTGCCGTTGCTTGTGTTGCCCGTTATATGCAAACTTCTCGTGAAAGTCACTGGAAAGCAGCAAAAAGAATACTTCGATATATTCGAGGTACAATTCAGTTTGGGATTCATTATAGTATAGTGGGGAAACCTTTGTTGGTTGGTTTCACTAATTCAGATTGGGCCGGCTACTGCAGGTTATGTTTTCAGTCTAGGATCTTGACCTGTCACTTGGGCTTGTAAGAAACAACAAGCTCTTTCTCTTTCTTCAGCAGAAGCAGAATATCGAGCCACAATTAATGCCAGTCAAGATGCTTTATGGCTTCGACAGATCCTTTTAGAGTTTGGATTCGAGCAGCAGCAGCCTACTCCACTTTGGTGCGACAATCAAAGTGCCATCAAGCTTGCCAAAGATCCAGTTCTACATCAGCACAGCAAACACATTGAGCTACACATGCACTTCATTAGAAATCTTGTTCATGATAGTGTTATTGAAGTTCTCTATTTCCCTACAGATGATCAATTTGCAGACATCTTCACCAAGTCTCTTATAGAAGCAAAGTTTTCTAAACTTCAGTATATGCTAGGTGTTTAGGAATGTCTCCTTAAGGGGGGATAGGCTCTAATGCCTCCTTCCTTCTCCTAATAGTGTCACTTTTGTAAATCCTTCAATCCTATCCCAAGTTATTCTTAAGGGGGGATGTTAGGATATTTAGACACTTAGGAGTCAGTTAAGATCAACTCATGTAATATATTCATTAGGTAAAAGTGTATTTCTTTATTATGCATTAGAATTCATTTGTAAATATTCTAATTCGATGGTCATGATATGTTCTAGACATAGAGTGATCTAAAGGTTCAACTTCTCTTACATCATACCAACCATTGATCCGTGGCTTAACACCCAATTGGTCTATGATCTCTATTTAAAGAGCATAGAGGGTCCTTGGCTATTTGATCGATTATGAGAAGCTCATGTAACTTTATTTATTTTTCATAATAAATTGCTCCAAGTAGCTATTTGGCTGGGGCCATGGACTGTTTCCCTCTTAAGGGTTTTAACCACGTGACAACATCGGTGTGTTGATCTGTGATCTATTTGTGTGAAGCGGTTGCTCAAGGTGTTCGGTCTTTTGGGAGTACCTTGTGTACCCAAACAAATTTAATGAGTGTTTGTTACCCTCTTTGGACTCATAAAAACAAAAAGAGGCACTCATCTTTCGAGATGGGGAAATTAAAGGAAAGGGGAATGATTTTCATTTGTATTTATGGTAGTAGTCTACAGTCCACCTTTGAACATGGAACCTATCTACATTTTACATATCTGAAGATTTGGGTATTCATCTTGTCTCCGAGTTGATCCAATTTTGTGAGTCACCTAACTCCTTTGATTCAATTCAAAGAATGCTTCATCATATTCCTTGCATTACACCTGGTTTTATTCTCGTTAATTCAATGTTTCCAAGTCACATGTCGTGCCGCAAAATGTTCAAAGAATGTCTCTCCTAGAAAAATAACTCATCAGTAAATTTACTTGTCCCTAAATTCAGTCATGTCTGAGTCAGTTTCATTACTTCAAATCAACTTTTGTTCCTAGTTTTGTGTCACTGATGTGGGAATCATCATGGCCCTCCTGTGGTGGGTCTATTCCTGTCGACTTCAAATCATTATCTAGGAATTATACCTATAAACCTAAAGAGTACCTTGAATCATATGGAAATTGAACCCAGGTGTTAGAACAATTACACTAACAAAAATTGCCAATTACACATGCAAATTACACACAAAGGAGACTGAATATGGAGCAGAACACTAATCTGTATTGAATAAGTGTACAATAGCCAACCCTGTGAAGTCATAGGCTGCCACAATAAATAATTACATGAGAGATTAGAATTCATAAGTATTCCATTCTAATTTGGTCAAAAGTAGGCTTACTAAATCTAAGCAAATCCCCCATAGGTGCATAAAGTAGTTTCCAAATCTGTCTAGGAGCTCACGAATTGGAAAAATAAATTCGGCAAGATAATAGATGATGGAAGGAAAAATCATACATGATTTTATTAGGAGAAAAGAGTGGAGGATGATGAGGACAAAAAACAAGTTAACTTCACCTAGTCAAACTTTCCCAATTGCCTTAAAACTCAGAAAAAGCAGACATGCGCTAGGAAGGCCAGGAATAAAGTAGATTTGATTCCAAGTGGTTTCCCAAGTGCTCCATGACTCAAATTTAGAAATTTTGACCACTTTGGACATGTGGAGGACAACTTGCATAAGGTGGAATATGGAAACTAGGCAAAAAAGACAAAAAATGGATTAATTAATGTCTAAGGTAGCTAACTATGGGTTGATTATTCTAACACCCCCCCTTAAGCCTGAATTATGAGTGAAATATCAGAAAATTATAGGGCCTAGCAACAAGGCTTAGTCACCCTCTACATACTACCTGTCCATTTAACCAAGGAAAGAGGCAAAAACCTAGTGGGAAAAATCCTCCCTTAAACATGGGCAGTAAAACAAAATTTGAAAATATTGTCATCACTCATGCTTCACAGCATGATCAGCAATCCCCAGCAGTGATTTGATATTGTTGAATGTCTTCTCACAAAAAACTTTGGTGAAGATATTTGCTACTTGTTCTGAAGATAAATAGAAGAGTAGGTGAATGGTGCCATCATGCACAAGTTGTCTGATGTAGTGCATATGGATCTCAATGCGTTTGGTTCTCTATCTCTGAATTGGATCATTGCAAATTTGAATGGTATTCTGATTATCACAATAAATAGTAGTTGAGTATTCTAATTCGAAGCCACACTCACCAAGTAACCCCTGCAACCATAAACATTGAGTTGTTGCATTTACAACTCCTCTGTACTCTGCTTCTGTAGATGAGAGTGCAATAGCACTCTGTTTCTTGCTTGACCAGCTGATTGGTCCTTCAGTAAGCATGAACACATATCATGATGTTGACTTTTGACCTACCCAATCACTGTCAGTAAACTCAATCAAATCAAGATCAAATTTAGCTTTGTAGAAGATCCCATGAGTCCTTGTTCCCTGAACAAAGTTAAGGATCCTTTTGGCTGCTCTCCAATGGATCTCATGAGGCTTATCCATGTATCTTGAAGCCACACTTACTGCATAATAAATATCAGGTCGAGTATGTGTAAGGTACAGCAAACACCCAATCAGTTGCCTATGCAGTGTATTGTTTACCATAGGTGAAGAATCAGCTTCTTCAAGCTTAACTCCTAAAAGGAAGGGAGTCTTTCTTGGCTTGCAGTCCTTCATGTTGAATTTGTTCAACAAATCCAAGGCATAATTGGAATGATGTACTTTGATTCCATGTTTGGTTTGAGCAATCTCGAGCCCCAAGAATTGGCTCAATAAGCCCAAATTAGTCATTGAGAATGCATGGTTCATTGCATCCTTCAAGGAGGCAATTTCATCCTTTGAGCTTCCTGTAATGAGAAGTTCATCAACATAAAATAAAATAATAATTAGTGAACCCTGAATCAAATTCAAATATACATTTGGATCTGACTTGCATCGAACAAAATTCAGTGATAGCAGAAAGCTATCAGTCTTGGCATACCAAGCCCTGGGGGCTTGCTTAAGCCCATACAATGACTTCTTTAGCCTGCACACAAGAGATGAATTAGTAGAAAATAATTGAGGCTGCTGCATGTAAATCTCTTCAGTAAGATCTCCATTCAGGAAATCACACTTCACATCCTTGTGGTGTACCTCCCACTGCTTTGAAGCTGCAATGGCTAAGGCTATCCTGATGGAGTCCATCTTTGCCACTGGTGAAAAGGTCTCATTGTATTCTATGCCATGTACCTGTGAATAGCCCTTGGCTACCAATATTGACTTATATTTCAAAGGTGAACCATCAGCATAAAATTTGGTTTTGTAAACCCACTTACACTGAACTAGCTTCCTCCCTAGGGGAAGATCAACCAGCTCCCAAGTGTTGTTCTTCTGGAGTGAGCTGAACTCTTCTTTCATGGCTGTTTTCCATATTGGATCATGTGATACATATTCATATTTCTATGGGTCTGATTCAACCATCAGATAGCATTTATCTGCAAACAAGGGGTCTTTCATGCACAGAGCACTCTCAAACTGAGATCTAGTCCTCCTAGGATCATTAGGATTTCCAGCTAGTTCTCCAGCTGCATGAATGATATTTTCTGACCATTTTGGTCTTGTAGGACTATTAGGATCTGAAATTAAATCATCATTATCAGACATATCAGAATCAACAACTTCAACTATCTCTTCACTTACATTCAATGGTTCTGGTGGTGAAGAGGATTCTCCAACTTCCACTGCTACTAAAGGCTCTTCTTGGAACTGAACACTCCTTTCAATGAAGGCTTTGTTTGTGCTCAAATTTATTAGCTTGTACCCTTTTGAATCTTCAAAGTACCCAACAAATAGACACTCTTGGCTTTGGGGCTACAAAGCCTGCCTTTTTTCTGTTGGAATTCTAGCCCAAGCCCTTGAGCCAAAAATCCTGAAATGGGTCACATCTGGCTTGTGCCCACTCCATGCTTCGAAACGAGTCATACCATCAAGTTGTTTATGAGGCACCCTATTCTGGATATAGGCTGCACAATTTATAGCTTCGGCCCAAAACTTTGGTGGCAAAGTCTTAGCCTCCATCATGCAGGTTGCCATCTCTTTTAGTGATCTGTTCTTCCTCCCAACAACACCATTTTGTTGTGGTGTGTAAGGGATAGAATGTTGCATCTGAATACCTGCATCTGCACAATATTGAATGAACTCAGACTTGACATACTCACCACCATTTTCATATCTGAGGACCTTGATTTTCCTCCCAGACTGGTTTTCAACCAAATCCTTAAAGACTTTGAAGAGGCCAAAAACTTCAGACTTGTGTTTCAGGAAGTAAACCCAGCGATACCTGGAAAAGTCATCTATGAATGTCAATGCATATTTGGCCTGAATCACTGACATATGAGGAAATGGTCCAGCAACATCACTATGGATCAATTCAAGAGGTGCAGAGGTTCTCTCATGACTAGCTTTCTCAAATTTATGCTCTAGGTGTTTTCCTAAGATGCAACCTTGACAGACTCCTTTGGAAAACTTAATCTTTGGTAACCCTATTACCATTTATTTTTCACTAAGATCAGAAATATACATGTAATTAAGGTGGCCAAATATTTCATGCCAAAGCTTGCTTGCCTCATTAGCATGAATCAGAAGAGTAGAGGGGTTTGAGTAGGGTAGGAAGTGTGAGAACGTGTATACCTTCAAAGTGTGATTTGCAACTCCTTTTGCAATGACTTTACCACTTGAGATCTCTATGATCTCAACTTCATCAGGGGAGAATATGACCTTCTTTGGAGACCCTCTGTGGGTCATCTGATACACTGATAAAAGGTTAGAGGCAAGACCTGGAGCATACAATACATGCTGAACTTACCATGGTCAAGATCAATCCTTCCTTTGCCCAAACTTTCAGTGAGAGGGTCATCTCCCAGTACAATTTGTGGACCTTTCGACATGTCAAGTGAGGTGAATCCCTCCTTGGTCGAAAACATATGTCTTGAAGCTCCAGAATCAATGATGAAACTAGGTGAGCTTGATGTGCCGCAACCAATGCATGAACTCTCTCTCTATCTTCTGAATTTGATCCTCCTTCCCTCTTCTTTGAGCTGTCAGGAATGGAGATGCCATTCTTCTCTAGGAGTTGAGTCAGCATGTCAATTTGCTTCTTAATGCAGGAGTTTTCAGGATGATTTCCCTTACTACAGTATGCGCACTTGCTCATTTCTCCTTTGTTCTTCTTCTTCTGGGGGTTCTTCTTGGAACCTTGAGGCTCCTCTGGAGACTTGTTCTTGTCTCTCTTTTCCTTAGGTGGTTTCTTAGCTTTCTTCTTGCCTTTTGAATCCACCCTCGAATCTCCAGCAACCAGAGCTTGGTCTTTGGAAGGTTTGATGGTGCCCATCATCACCAATTTATCTTGTTCTTGTGTGAGAGTTTCCATGAAATCTGCAAGGCTAGGCATTTTCCAGGCTCAAGCTGTCAACTTTGTGGCATGGAAGGTCGAGAAAAACACTAAATAGTTAGGTCTAAGCTTCGAGAGTATGGCCAAAACTAGTTTCTCCTCCTTCTTTTCGATCCCACACTGTTTTAGCTGCAAAACAAGGGCTTTGAACTTGGAAAAATAGAGTTGCAGGGATTCAAAGCTATTGGGACTCAGGGAGATCAATTCATTTTCAATTTGATGTCCCCTCATCTCATCTGTCTTACCAAAAATATTAACAAGCTTCTCCCATACTTCATTTGGTGATTTCAATCCATCAAGATGGAAAAGGAGGTCTCTGGATATGCTCAGACACAAGAGACCATAGGCCTCATCCCTCCTGTTGTGCCATTTAATTTTCTCTATAGCTGCATTGGGATCTGATTCTATTGCCATAGTAAATATATAGAGGAATTTATCTCTCAAAAGTATCTCCATCTCTGCTTTCCATTCAAAGAATTTAAATGGAGTCAAGATGATCTTCTGAGATTGATCCATAGCTCAGAAATTGTCCCTTCAGTCAGCAAAATGCTCCCAGTCAATGATGTCGAACCTGCAATAAAAAATTGGAAGGAGATAAATTGATCTACAAAGGCTCTAATATCATGTGTAAATTGAACCCATGTGTTAGAACAATTACACTCACAAAAATTGCCAACTACACATGCAAATTACACACAAAGGAGACTAAATATGGAGCAGAACACTAATCTGTATTGAATAAGTGTACAATAGCCAACCCTGTGAAGTCATAGGCTTCCAAAATAAATAATTACATGAGAGATTTGAATGCATAAGGGTTCCATTCAAATTTGGTCAAAATCAGGCTTACTAAATCTAAGCAAATCCCCCATAGGTGCATAAAGCAGTTTCCAAATCTGTCTAGGAGCTCACGAATTGGAAAAATCAATTAGGCAAGCTAGTAAATGATGGAAGGACAACTCATACATGCTTTTCTTAGGAGAAAAGAGTGGAGGATGATGAGGACAAAAAACAAGTTAACTTCACCTAGTCAAACTTTCCCAATTGCCTTAAAACTCATAAAAAGTAGGCAATAAAGCAGAAAAAGCAGACATGCACTAGGAAGGACAGGAATAAAGCAGATTTGATTCCAAGTGGTTTCCCAAGTGCTCCATGACTCAAATTTAGAAAGTTTGACGACTTTGGACATGTGGAGGACAACTTGCATAAGGTGGAATATGGAAACTAGGCAAATAAGACAAAAAATGGATTAATTAATGTCTAAGGTAGCTAACTATGGGTTGATTATTCTAACAAGGCATGAATGCCTCAATGGTAGGTTTTCTCATTTTCAATAGTAGGTTTTCATCAATGACCTCTGATTGAAAGATTCTATCAGGTGTTCGACTTCAAAACATCTATTCACACTTCAAGGAATACACTAAGATACCTTGGGGATCATTGACATTAATGGTGATTTCCCTCGCACTTGTTAACAGTTGACATCAATGACTGGTAATCAAGTGGTTTCTACCATGTTCAATGTCAAGACATCTATTCACATGGTTAGGATCGTATCAGTTAGGGATTGGAATGAAGACCCTGAGTGGTTATTCTTCACCATCATGATTTCCTATGCTCAGGTTTCATTTGGAGATCATTTAGAATCCTAACACGGATCCACATTGTATGTTTGGTGGTTGTGTTCTGTATTTGAGGTTAAGGGACATGGATCTACTTTGTATATTCTGTAGCTATTTCCTAGCTCTTATAGCAGTTATTCATGGATCTACAGTGTATTATTGGTAGCCATAACATGGTCATCATCATAGATCTACAATTTATTGGTGTGCAGGTATGATTGGTTTGGATAGAGTCAGTTATTGGTCCTATGTTAGTTACTAGTCTATCTATCTTTGCCTTTGTATCAAACAGATATCTTGCAAACTATTTCACCTATCACTTCCTTCTAGCTTCATACTTTGGGGGGCATTTTGTTGCACCTAGAAATTCCACATTGCCTATCATCCTTCATGGAAATTCTACACTGCCCTTCAACCCCCCATAAATACTGACCTGATCCATCTTGGTCATCTTTTTTTCACATCTTGGAGGGTCGACACCTTTCTGCCTTTTACACAGAGCATCGACGATGCTTCTCACCATGGACTAAGGAGTGTCGATTCCCTCTTCCTTTGACAAAACCCTAGGTCGGCGCTCATGTCCTTTCTACCAGGAGCGTCGATGGTCAAAAAATTGGAAAAAAAGAAGGTTCTAGAAGCTTCCATGTGGAATCCTCCATGGAGTCAGTTCCTACATGCTTGGGAGAGGTGGCATTCACCTCCCTCACCTATCGGGATCATATCCTATCCATTTTCCAAGTCATATCATGAGTTCTAGGCCTATAAATGGAGCCTTCATGATGTGAGTGGGAAGAGGCCAAGAAAAGTAACCTTATGTTGTTAGTTTAAAGTCTAAATCAGAGGCAAAGTAGGGATGGATTATGTTTGGAGAGATCTTCATAGATATAGAGGATTGTAGATGTTCTTTTGGAGATTGAAGCCATCGACATCAAAGATAGGTTGTACTTCTTTCTCTTTCATAATTAATACAAATACATTCCCCTTTCCTATATTTGATGTATTGATTTTAATTAGATATTATCAGACTCCTTGATCACTGATATAATTAATCAATTTATCATGAAGCTCTCATCTTGTTTGTTTGTCTTTTGATCTGTTTCGTAGGTATTGAACCACTGTAAGGAATTTTGGAGAAAAGACAAAGAGATCTAAGGCTGAGGTATATTGTATTTCATGTCATTTAATTTGATTGTTTAAGGAAAGGATATGTTGCTATGTCATTTTGTTCTGTGCTTGTGACATATAGTGCAGAGGAAAAAATGGTGTCTGCACTAATTGAGAATTCCTTATAACACCCAGATCATTTGCGCTTGGTTTTTGAAATATGTCTCCTTTATCAAATCTAGTTAAACCCTCAAAAGTGCATCTTTTATGTGAAAGTATGTCATTTATTAGGTTTTATCATATCCAAGGAGGGGATTAGGGTAGATTCGTTGAAGGTTGAGGCAATACAATTATGTATCCCCCACACTCGATTATACATATTCAAAGTCTCCAATGGATGGCTAACTTCTTATGGATATTCATCGTTAATTTCACCAGTTTGACCAAGGGTTTCATGTTCCTATTGAAGAAGGATACTAAGTTCATATGGAATGTGTTGGAGACATTTACCACCATACACACTCATTTTGGTCAATTTGTCCTAGTTAAACCACTATCCTAAGTTTTATTGACTTAATTGACATCAAAGGAGCACTAGATGACATCAGCTAGATCACAACCATGCCTACCTTTAGTCAAGGATTCTAACTTAGCCTTCTCCGACATTCGGGGTGGCTAACTGGAGCACTCCGGGGGTGATCTAAGTGTCATTAGTGCCCCATAATGCTAACTGGTGGTTACAATTAGTTAAACAGAGTAGTGAAGGTGCATTCCTTCATTAAATTAATTATTTATTGATTATATAATGAACTAGAGTCAACAGAGGCACCTCCAAACACTTCTGATGTTCAGTTACACTTCAGTTAACCTCATCGAGGTTCATTGGAGTCATTGATGCACTACCAATTATTGGTTGGATTTCTATGACATGTGTCTGACCTACTTTCAGTTAGACTCAATCATTTATTGCACTCTGAATTCAGTTAGGGCTCAGTTGAGTCAATTAGGGTTTTGATCAGTGGTTAACTGGAGTGTTGACTGTGGCTTACATTCAGTTAAGCTAGACTCACTCATTCAATTTGAATGACCTCCTTGGGAATTCGAATTGCTTTGTCATTCATGCTTGCAGCATGATCTTGTATTGTATTACTCATTCTTTGTGTGAATATACCGAGCGGCTACTCATTTTGTAGCACAATTACACCATTTTCATGCCTTATTGTTATTAATCTTTGATGAGACTATGTTTAGTCCCTAGATTACTGTGACAGATTAATAGAATGAGTGAGAGCCCAAGAGTCCTCCAATGCACTTAAGAAATCCTTTGCATCGACCCCCATGTTTAGTCCACCTGACTATATCTATGATTTCCTATTATACGTGGCTGTGTCTCAAGAGACGGTTGGGATGGTTCTAGTTCAAGAGGATGATGAGCTCTAGGAGCACACTTTCTACTATCTTATCCAAAATCTCATTGATGCATAAATTTGATACAGTCACGTCGAGAATTTTTCCTTAGAGACTATTCATGTAGTATAATGGTTGAGACATTATATATTTCTTCGCCAGACTATGGTCATAGCTCATATTAATTCATTTCATTTTGTGTTGACTATACGAATGATAGGGGGGAATACAATAAGTGGATTGTTATTCTGAAAGAATTTTACATCGAGTTTGTTTTTGCAAAGTCAAATAAGTCATTATCATTTGTAGAGCTCATGTCAGATATCCATATTCTAGATAAAGATGAGATCCATGAGAATTCATTTTTGGATGACCATATATTCCTCATTTCGACTGCGGACCCTTGCTATGGTGATATCATCATCTATATTCAAACTTTGAGGGTTCCTCCTCACCTCTCATGGGATGAATGTCGATGCTTATGACATAATTCTAACAACTACCTTATTATTAGTGGCACATTGTATCACCGAGGGGTGGATTCCATTTCACGTCAATGTATGACCCATGATGAGGCTGAGACTATGATGAATGATTTTTGTGGTGGGGCATGTGGTGGTCATTTATCTGGGCTTGCTACAACTCAAAAAATCCTTAGAGCAGTTTATTATTGGTCTTCAATCTTAAAAGATTGTGTTAATGCAGTCAAGGAGTGCCACCCTTTCTAGGTGTTTACACGAAATGTACGCTATCATATCGCCCCATTACATCCTATCATCACCGCCAGTCCCTTCACCAAGTGGGCATGTACTTTATGGATTGCAACCCAAATTCAGATGGGGGGCACCATCACATTATAGTGGTCATGGAATATTTCCCAAAATGGGAATATTCTATGCTTACAATTAAATACGATGGTGAGCCAACCTCTCATTTCGTATTCAATCATATTATCACTCAGTTCAGTATACCATAAAATCTTGTCACTGAACATGGCATGCAATTTCAAAACAAGATGATGGAGGAGTTAGCTTCGAAACTGGGATATAAGAAGAACACTCTTATTCTTACTACCCTAAAGCAAATGGCCAAGTTGAAGCTGTTAATAAATCTTTTAAGGCCATTCTGTAAAGAACCATCACAGAAATCAAAACCAACTTACACATTATGGTTTACCCTACTTTGTGGGATTACCAAGACACAGTCAAGACTGACACCGAGTTTTCTCCATATTAACTAGTACATGGGGTGGAATTAGTTTTACTAGTTGAATGTGAAATTCCCTCATTGAAGCTATCCCTAGATATTTTACCGGAAACTTCTGAATTGGAAGAGCGTTTGGTCCACTTAGAGGACCTTGATGAGTAGTGTAGGGATGCCGTAGTGTCTCTAGAGATTAATAATTGTTTTGTTAAGGCTCAATATGATAAGTCTGTCCATCTCCATAGATTTAATGAAGGTGATTTGGTCCTCTTGTATGACCAATATAGAGAAACGTTAGGGGTGGGTAAGTTTAATCCCATGTGGCATGGGGATTACATGGTGAAATGTGTCCTAGAGAAAGGCACCTATGAGCTAGAATATTATGAAGGTATTACCTCTGTCTAGCCTAGAAATGGACTCTACCTCAAAAAATACTATGCCTAACCTTCAGCTGAGGGTGATATCTTGTATATTATTGTACAGTTTGCATAGTTTTCTTTTTTGGTCCCCTTGTAGTGTTATCGGTTTGACATGATTCCCATTTTTGTGGTAGATTTAAATGAATTCTTTGGAATGCTTAGGTTCTCCGATGGTTCCAAATGCCATATGCAGAACTTAGCTTCAGTTGCTTTAGTTATCTATGCACCAAAGGGTCATGTGGTGTCTTCAAGAGGTGTGTGTCTCTGACCATCGTCAAACAATGTTGTTGGGTATAGTGTCATTATTGAACTACTACATGATGCCATTTCCCATGGTTTTTGATCTCTTGGAGTCTGCCTCAACTCGCACCTAGTTGTGTTGTAGTTGAATGGATTGTACCATATCAGGTGTCCTACATTGTTACGAATGTTCTTACGGGTAAGATTGTTAGAATGACAATTTGACTACATTACATAGATTCATATACTTAGGATTTATAATCATGTTGTTGATTCATATGAAAATTATGTTTTAGATTGGAATTTGTAACATCAATAATGACGCATACACATTCCATTCACATTTAAAAACACATGTAAATACATCAAACTGATCACTATAAGTTTTTATTTCCGAATATAGTTCAAAATGGTGTGATAGTACATAATTTCATGATACAAAATGGGGCTTCAAGCCACCAAAATATATACGGTAAATACAAAAATTCTATCTAGGAATCTATGTCTTTAGGCCTGGGTGATGATCATGATAAAAAACCACTGCATTGCCCAACCACCGGAATAGTCTAAACCACGGACGGGGTACCCCTACTACATGTCTATGCATATTCTTGGGAAAGTTCTCGACTTGTACCATGGGTATCCCGTGTGTCAACCTGGAGAAGTTTCCATTTAATTTTTGGAGCGTCTGCTCTGCATCTACACTGATCATATCATCCCCTCATCCCCTTCGATGATGTCAAGAGAAGCCATTCATTCATTGCAAACATATTTCTTCATACACATACTCAATGTCAATATGTGATAGCACCAAAAACATGTTTTCAATTTCCTTATATATCAAAAATACAAAAAAAATAAATTCAAAACACATTTGGGATCTTACCTATATCACTGTATGTGGCCCCCGATGGTGTCGGAATGTCCAAGTCTCTGCAAAAGTCAATCCTTGCATAGGGATAGCCGTCCACGACAATGATATGTCACCGCCATTAGTGGTAGAAGTTTGGTGGGAAAGGATTGGGTAAAAAACAAAATGGTATGGTAAAAATGTCATTTTTTACTATTTATCAAATTTGTTTTAAAATTTTTACCCACTTGTCCTATAGTTTGGACTTTTATTAACACTTTTGCATTTGTTTGTCCTAATATTGTTATGTAGGGACCTGTTTTGGGTGCACTTTTTCCAAGGCTTTGACCTATTCATTCCTATGACAAGTGTTGAGCCGCAAAAAAACCACAATTTATTCACTTTTTATATACCATTTTCCACCTTATTCCTATCTTATCCTTCCATAAAACCATTAATATTCACCACTTTCATAATAAATATGGGTTTATATTACCATTTTCCAAATCATTTATTTTTGAGTATTTTGAGTGAATTTGTGGTTAATTATTGAGAAAAATAACATATTTTCATTATACTTTAAGGTTGGATGAGTTTGGTGATGCTTATAGGTGTATTTGAATACTTTAACAAGCTCAAAAGTGACCACCTAGCCTCAGATTCGAATTTCATCTTCTAGATGTGAGCTAACTTCAAGGAGAAGATCATGGAGGTGTGGAGAGAATATCTCATTCAATATTTGTTGAGAATATTGAGGGATGAGTTGTAGATTTGTTGAGAATTTTGAGGGATAAGTTGAGAGAATAGTGGATCTGTAATTATGATCGGTTATCTTGAATTCGTGTAAAATTAGAGATCTCTCTACTGGTTTGGAAGTAGAGAATAGTTTAGAGATAGTCATATAATGCATTAGAGGAAATTTCAATTTAAAATGGGCCTTCCAAAAATAATAGAAATTCCATGTCATCATGTATTAGCCAATCAAAATTATTCAAAATTCAAAAAGGGAGCACCTCTAAAACAATTTTTTAATATAAATTTTGGGATAGGTATCATAAAAAAAACTACTTTTTGTGTTCGTATTTTCGACATATCTCCCTGTGTTTTTACTCGAATTTTGATTGCGAGAGCTCTTTGGATGCGGAATTAAATTCGGCATCCAACAAGTACCCACTAGGCATACTTTTGATGGGCCCCGCTCCCCCAAAAACAAGAAATACCTGAAAAAACATGATGATGACATCATCATCATGTTTTTTCAGGTATTTCTTTTTTTGGGGGAGCGGGGCCCATAAAAAGTATGCCTAGTGGGTACTCGTTGGATGTAGAATTTAATTCCACATCCAACGAACTCTCCTGATCGAAATTCAAGTAAAAACACAGGGAGATATGTCGAAAATACAAACAAAAAAATAGTTTTTTCTTTTCTTCCTCCAAAATTAATAAATATTATTTTATTATTTTAACTATTATTTTATTAATTTTCCTTAGGAGTCCCAATTTGAGTTGAAATTTCCTCTAATGGATTTCTAATTGTAATGGAGATTATGCTTTGATGCAAATCCTGTACTCTTCCATGTTAATATAGATGTTCATCACTTTCTTTCTTATGAATTGTCAGCATAGATTTATCGTGAGCTCACAAGTTAATGTTGATTGCTTTATACCAGTTTATTTCATGCAATTTAAGTCTTTCTTTATCAAGTTAATTTATGCAATTTCATGTTTTCTGCAATTAGATTTATTTCCATAGAATTTCATGTTTTCATAACTTAGATTCAATTTTAGTTGTAGAATAGATTAGCAATACTCTCCCCCTACATATATTTTGTATGTACCTCACAAGTTTACGCTCTCTCTGGGTTGACAATTAAATCATTGGATATCTGTTATAATTTGTTTAATGTTTTTACCCAACAACAGGTATAACATTGAACTAGCATATAGGATAGGACCACTTTTCCGCGTGCATCATGCATTATCCTATGACCATGTCACCTTAAGCATAGGTATGAACCCACTTTGTGATGTTACACAACCTTCACAATGCTACTAGAAGTGGCATTACGTAAGTGGTAGAGATTTTCTACTCATGGATTCCCTAGATATATCTCGCTCTTCCATTCGGTACCTAAGTTGAGTGTCCTCCTTTAGTTCTGGGAGTCCCTTGAAGTTCTTCCATGTATTTGAGAAAGAACCTCATATTATTTCTTGAACTTTATGCTATCCATATCCCATAGGGACTACCATTTATATCAATTTGTAGTTACATTTCATGCGTCCACTTGTCGTATTGAGCTTTACGCCGGTTCCCTGCTTTAGTTTTATAGCCCATATATCCTGAGTGTGTCTGAATCCTATACAAGAATATATTTTCATATATCTTTTGAATCTTGATTATCCCATACCTAGAGGAGATCGACATCTCCCCAAGTGTCCTTATCATGCATATGCTTCCTTGCATTGAGCATACGTATGTTCCACTTCTTGGAACTAGTTTTCTTGCTCGTGACACTCATTTCCTCCTAATTTTGTACTATAAGCAATTTTATTCTTTTTCAATATTTTAAATATGAACAAGACCAAAAATAAATAAAAATAAAAACATAAAAATACAGACGAGAAATGATATTACTTTCTATTTGGTAGTTGTCGTGTCATGTCACCTTCGAATATAGAACTGTATATTCCATCTATTGGTTTGGTTATTAGTATGAATTTAGGAGTTGTACACATTATGTTGAGTTTTCCCCACCAACGGGTTATGCTTCCAGTCCCTATGGAGCCTCTTTCGATGCCTCCTATGTCGCAGAGTTGTCCCAGTTTCCATGTTGATTCTATGTTTCCTATGAGTCTTCATCTGCCTTATGCTCTTGTTTGAAGGAAGTTTTAATCCTGAGTCGGACATTTCTTAGTTATCTTGTCTTTGCATGTTAGACATTTCTGATATAGTTACTGGTTCATGCACATTTGGTTCATCTGAGTTATTCCAAATTATATAGTGTTGATCTGTACCTCGTGTTGGTTGATGGGGGCTTACTTAATTCCCTCTTTCCAGCAGATTCCATTCCATCAAGTTCAGATCATTTATTCTAGAATAGGGATCTAGAGTCCATTTAGTGACTTGAGACTTGAATTCATCATTGGTAGGTTCTCTTGCCATTGAAATATTTTAGAATACATCAATGTCCCCTAATCAATGGACTCTCTTAAGTCTTTGACCTAAACACATTTATTCACGCTTGTTTTATTGCACTCTGTGCCTTGATTCCCATTATCATTATCGGTGGGATATCTCGCGTCTATTAACAATATACACAATGACTGGTAATCAAACGATGGTCCATAATTTTTGACCTCCACACCTTTCTTCACGTGATGGGACATGTACTAGCAATGATTTGTGTAGAAGACCTCTGAGCTTGGTGACATTTCATATATGCTACCTCCTTGACTGTGCTAGTATCTATGACATATCATTTCTCATGACCATATTCTAGTATACCATCAGATGTCTTCATTCATTATGGAGATCTTATTTCACTATATATTGTATGTGGATATGACCACCTATGACATATGTCTATTAATGCTATTCATGTCCATTGTACTATTATGTATCTGGGAACTGCTACACTTCATATTTGTAGTCACATGCAGAGATATATAATTTTTTTGTACTTATGAGTGGTCGGTTTTTCTACCAAGGTATTCATTACTCCACTCCTGGGACTATTGTAATGTATTTTTTCCATCATGGTCCCCCTCCGACCTCACGCATTTGGGGGCATCTGTTATAGCTATATTTTCCATGCTTGATATATCATGTTTTTATGGCCTATCCTTGTCCCTATGCAGACTCCTTGAATCCCCTTTAAAATTCATGTTTATGTGTATATGTGGGTCACCAGCCTACAACCCGCATGTACATGCATACTGCTCCTGTCATAACCCCAAAATTTCATAAAAAATTAAAATTTTTAAAGTGACATAAAATGTCTGAAATCATAGTTTAGTAACTGCTAGCGGTTAGCAGATAATGAAACAGTTTAACAATTTTTTTAAGAATTAGTTTCAAATATAGAAAAACTAATACAACTATAATTTTTATAAGTTATATACAAATGACTTGCATTTAGTTGCTGTTAGCTGTATTGATGATTTACTTTTGTCTAGTTGGTGAGAAACCATGTTTGAAATTGGGGCTTACTTAGCATTCTGCTAACTCAAATGGATTGTTGGTTCTTATAGGTTCAGCAGGTAAGCATTTGATCAAGTAGGAGTTTATTTTACATTAAGTCGAGAAGTACTTCTTTAACATGATAAGATGATAGTATAAAAATTTGATTAATAAGATGCAAGACTCCGATGAGGTAAAGTAAATTCCTTCGTTGTTTTGAATCTAAGATAGTGTTTATATTTGATCCATAATGACATTTATCCTTAATTTAATGCTCTTTACAAGGATGAGTTCTTCCAAGGTTTCTTTCTATCATGAATATTATAGTACCTAGTCAATTATAGATTCTTACAGTGAGCATAGAGCTCATGATCTTGGTATATAATTACTTTTACTGTTTTTATGATCTTACTGCTATTTTCATGTTTAATACTCAAGTGTTCTACTCTTTATGTATGAACATACTCTTATGTTTTTCAAAGGTAAAGTTTACAATGAAATATTTGTTACTTAAAAGAAACTTTCTCCAATGGTTAGTCTCCAGTCTTCTTGAAGACTCCTTCCTTTATCAGTATCAAGTATTTCTGTGGAGAGTTTTTAGAGCTTTTTAGTTTATAAAACAAATCACAATATCATTAAATTAACATTCTATTTATCCTTTACTAGACCTGTAACAATACCAAACTTATTTGGTTGGTTTGCAAATATGAATATTTTATTGCACAGCTAGTGGACAAGCTGTATACATAGTATTGAGTTTATAACTACGATGCAAATGTTACTGTAATGTTACAATGCTATACCGATTTATAATTTACAATACTAGGTTATAACAAAATACAACTTGTAATATAAGGTAGTTTCACTACCTAAAAACTACTATCATATGGTCGAACTAAAGGTAGAAAACATTATAAGTTTTATTCCTTTAATATACTAGTTCTAATGCATAGTATAAACAATAGTATGATTGACATAGTAAGCAATCATGAGAACTGTCCATAAGATCGATGGAAAAGTTGACATTAAGAGCAATAATATGAACGTTATATTATAGTTGATAACGTTAGTTGTATTATTGGCAAATGATATGCACTTTTATACTATAGCCGAAAACATGGTTTATGTTATTGGCAATGATTAGTTTTATATTCGAAATGTGTAGTGTTGACTATAGAAATCGACCCACACTTGATTAAAATTTCTAGAAGGCATGTGGACAAGTATCCACCATGCATTGGTTGACTTATAATGACGAAACCCTATTCCCTTGCATTTGGATTCGAGGGCTTGTCTTCCCGCAAGCTCAGCTGTGAGACTTCTTGCGGCCATGAGAGGCCTACTCCTTCCTCGTTTGTTGGCTTCGTAGTCTACAATACTGTGCAATGTGGTTTATGGTTTTGTAGTTGGTGTTTTCAGTTTCTTTTATGAGTTGAATAAAACACAGTGAGAGTGGTTTTTCACTTCTTCACTTGGCTCAAAGTCTGTAAAAATATTTTACTCTTGTTTTATGTTCATTCCTTGCCTTAGCACCGTGGAGCTTGAGGTTGTATCCTTGTTGCCTCTATCGCAGGGTTGTCTTGAGGGTTTTCTTGCTTCTTGGTTTAGTTCACCGGAGCTGGTGACTATTTCCTTCTCGGTTCCAAATACTTCTTACTTACAGGTAAACATTGTTACTCTACTCGCATTTCTTTTTCCAAATTTATTTACTAGTTAGGGTTTTTAATAAATTATGAATTCATATTTTTGAATAATGTTTGGGTTGAAAACTTGTAGGATACCACCAACAGCTTCGGACTTGAAAGGAAAATCCACTCATGTGTCAGTTAACTTTGTGGGCTTTCAAATGGGTAAGCCCCAGTCTCGTCGTGGGTTCTCCCTGCTTGCGAAATGGGTTGTTGGTTGAAGGTTCCTGTGGTTAGAAACCTAGCTGCGAACTCTCTGCTGGTTATGATATTTACTTTGTTGTTTAAAATCCATGTTTTTATTTTTAAACCCTTTCGATACATCGTTGGGTTGCAGAATCTTTTGAAGATGTGATGTATGTGTGGTTTTGGTGAAACAGTTTTCAGCCTTACGACTTAATGATGTAATACTATTGTGAAGTTTATAAAAACCTCCTCTGTGTTTAGAGATGTTTATGTGATCTCTTGTCTTATTGCTTCGGTTTTTCTATTTGAACTTTAAGAAAATAAATCTGTGAGTTGGGTTTTACCTAACCTATCAGTAATGTAGTTTTTACTTGTTAATATAAAACACTTATGTATATTTGTTCTAAAGACAGAAGAATGTGAAACAGTCTAGTTGTAAGTTTGGAGGGTTTTTACTTTTGCAGTTAGTAATGTAACTGGTTATAGTTTAATACACAGACTTTTATGTATTTGGCTTCATTAGCGAACTGGGTTTTGACCCTTTGATTTTTACAGGCTATAATCCTACTTATGGTTCAGGTTTTATATTGCAAAAAGGTTTATATTAATGGTTTATTTTGCTCAGGATTTACAATTATATTGTATTTATTAATTCTCTGTATTTATAATTGTTTTAAGCTCTGTTTAGGAGATATTGATAATTTCTTGAACTCAGTTTTTAAAGGTTAAAAGAAATACTGTAAACCCTAAAGTTTAATAAATTCTTCTTTTCGCTTATAATATTCTTGACTCTATACTATTTTGCTTCTAGTTTTTAGTTAAGAAAAACATAATACTTATATTTTTAAGTACGTTATACTTGAAACTAGAGTAATATCGACCTTCAGTAATTTTTGTAAATATAAAAGGATTATAAAAGAATCCTTACTCTAGTCTTGTTAAGTTAATATTTAAAAATTGTTTTGCTATTATATTTTTACATGTTTCCTCGAATATTAGTTGTTTATTTTACTGTAATATTTTTATTCCTATAAGTATACTAATATTGAAATAATAGTAATATTTACTAATTCTCTTTGTACTTGTGTATCCATTTAATTGGCATAAGTAAATAAGTACAGACAAAACCTATCATTGCTATTCAGTGAAATTCGTAGAATTTGAAGTAAAACCTATCTACTATTCACATTCAAATAAAGAATCATTTCTTTTACTTAAACAATCCAACTGTGCTAGAGTACTACCTAAGTTCAGGTGTAGAAAAGCACAGCTTGGAAATTTAATTTCTATCTATTTCACTATTTACATAATCATTTCCATTTCTACAATAATCTATAAGTTTACTGAACTTAACATTACACAGTTACTTTTTTAATTCATAGACCCTAAACACTAACATGCCTATAATAGATAATATAAGAATCATTTAACTGAAGGCAATAAAAACAAAATAGAACCTGTTGAATACAAGACGACAACAGCTTAAGGAGGCCATTCCTCCTTACCAAACTCCTGGAGAGATTTCAAACAACGCTTCCTCAGGAGCCCCGAGCTTGTTCCTGGTCTTCTTGGCTGAGAACTGGGTGGAAAATGCAATTGTAAAACCTCTGTCACCTGACTGGTTCAATTACCTCAATAATAAAAATCTGCTCTCAATAGTATGATCTTCAACTTAAAAGCTGCAACTAGATCAATCTCATCAGTTATCCCCTCAAACACATTCCAGACTCCCCTCCATTGAATTTCTCTTGAGTAAATTCATTCACGCTGAATGATCACTTCTCTAGAATAAGAAGCATTAGCTCTCTTCAATGGGAAATTTTATAGAGATGCCTAGGTCTTCTAGGTCAGTTTTCATTAAATGAGCCACCTACTGTGATTCCACTTTATTGGGGAACCATGACCACAAATATAGGGAATTTTCCACCTACAATAGTTGGAAGTGGTTTGAGGTTGCTGCCACATGTCAGTTTGCTCTCCACCCAGTCGCCTCCACCAATTGACCAGTAAACACTCTTTTAACATCTCTCCTAAGCTGTTGTCTCCTCATTTATTTATTTATAAATAAAATATTCTGAATTTACATTAAATATTTTTGACCCCACTGAGTCATCAATTACAACTTAGCATAAAATTTAACACAATGTTCCTCAAACATTATAAAATTGTTTTTGCAAATTGGGGCATGTGACATACACCCCCCCTTAAATTATAGCATCATCCTCGATGTTATTTATTCCTCATCCTCAGAGTTCCCCTAAAACAGAATTGGATATGCATCCCGCATATGACTTTCCAATTCCCAGGTGGCTTCATCTGGACTAAGATGCTTCCATTGCACCTTCACTTGACTAATGGTGCGGTTCCAAAGTGTGATCTCCCTCCACTAAAGGATATAGTTTGGTTCTACCAGAAAATCTCCTTTAGGTTCCACCTGTACATCATTCTAGTTAATAACATGAGTAGCATCATGCACATATTTTTTTAATATGGAAATGCGAAAAACATTGTGAACTCTTAAATTCAGTGGTAAAGCTAACTGATAGGCTACCTGTCTGATCCTAGACAGTATTTCAAAAGGACCACAATAACGAGGTTCTAGTTTGGCACAACTACCCAACCTCATAGAACTCTTTTTGGGTCTCACCTTAATGAAAACATGTTCACCTACCTGGAAATATTTTGGAGTTCTTTTAAGGTCTGCTTGACTTTTCTGTCGATCTTGTGCAATTTTCAGATTACCTTGTACATGCTTTACAATTTCTTCCATTTCTTTCAATAATTCAGGTCCTAATACTAACCTGTCCACCGGATTACTCCAAGAGATGGGAGTGTTACATTTGCTTCCATACAAAATTTCAAAAGGACTATATCTAGCTGAAGCTTGATAATTATTATTATAAGAAAATTCTACCAAGTGTAGATAATCTTCCCATTTACCTGGTTGTTCCTTTACATACATTCTTAGTAGATCTTCCAGTACCTGATTTACTCTTTCAGTCCGTCCATCAGTTTAAGGATGGAAGGAGGTACTGAAATTTAACATGGTATTTAATCCTTTGAACAAAGATCTCCAAAAGTTACCTGTAAATTTAGGGTGTCGATCTAAAATTATAACCTTTGGTATCCCATGCAGTCGAAAAATTTGCTTTAAGAAAATATTATCTATATTTGCAGCTTTATAAGTAGTTTTTACAGGTATAAAATGGGCTACTTTACTCAATTTGTCAACCACTACCATTATGGAGTCATTTAAGTTATGATTTTTAGGTAGTCCAGTAACAAAATCAAGACTAATTATCTCCCATTTCCAGCTAGGAATGGGCAAAGGCTGAAGTAATCCAACTGGATGCTGATGTTCAGTTTTTACTTGCTGACATTCAAAGCATCTAGAAATATATTCTGCCAGTTCAGTCTCCAAGTTTGGCCAAAAATACTCTTTTCTTAACATGGTTATAGTTTTCTGATAACCTGAATGGCCTGAGTAAGGGGTTTTATGAATTTCATATAAAATTAATAACTTAAACTTAGGTACTTTAGGTACATATATTCTGTCTTTATACAGTGAAAATCCTTTTTCATTCAAGCTGTACCCTGGACTTAAACTTTCTATTGGATTTTCTTTTTCTTTTGCTTGTAACTTTAGGTAATTTTCATCTTGTTCTATCCCTGCTTTAAGCTGTTCTTCCAGATCTGTTGTATAAGTACTGATAGCTGTTGTAAAATTCATCTTTGCATTTCTACTTAATGCATCAACAACTTTATTTTCTTTCCCTTTAATGTGTTGAATTTCAAAATCATATTCACTTAGAAAATCTAGCCACCTAGCTTGTCTAGCATTCAGGTTAGGTTGATCTAACAGATATTTTAATCCCTTATTATCTGTAATTAAAATAAATTTTCTTCCAATTAGATGATGATGCCACATCTTTAAAGCATGTATGATAGCAGTTAATTCCAAGTCATAGGTTGCATAATTCTTTTCATGAATCTTCAATTTCCTAGACTCATAAGCAATGACATGTCCTTCCTGAGTCAATAATCCACCAAAACCGTCATTGCAGGCGTCAGTACATACTATAAAATATTTATTTGGATCAACAATTCTTAAAATTGGTGCGCTAGTTAATAAGTTTTTAAACTTTTTAAAACTATCCTCGCACTTCAAATTCCAATCAAATTTCTTTTCCTTTTTCTGTAAAGAGATTATCGGATTTGCGATTCTCGAAAACCTTTTGATAAACCTCCGGTAATAACCAGTAATCCCCATGAATGATCGGACATCAGTTAAGTCTTTAGGAACTGGCCAATCTTCAATTGCCTTTATCTTTTCAGGATCCACCGAAATTCCTTCTTTAGTCACCACATGACCTAAGTACTAGATTTTATCTTTAAATAAATCGCATTTACTAAACTTTACAAAGAGTTGATGATATCGCAACTCTTGCAAGACAATTTTTAAATGTTCTTTATGTTCTTCTTCAAATTTCGAATAAATTAATATGTCATCGGTAAACATGACCACAAATTTATCTAGATATTTATGCATTACATTATTCATTAGACACATAAAAATAGCTGGAGCATTAGTAAGCCCGAATGTCATGACGACAAACTCGTAATGTCCATATCGAGTCCTAAAAGTTGTTTTAAGGATGTCTTCATGTTTAATTCTAACTTGGTGATATCCCGACCGTAAGTCAATTTTCGAGAATACCGTGGCTCCATATAGTTGATCAAACAGATCATCTATGCAAGGTAATGGGTATTTGTTCTTGATAGTCATCTTATTTAATTGATGATAATCTATGCATAGTTGTAGAGTTCCATCCTTTTTCTTAACAAAGATGACAGGTGCCCCCCAAGGAGACACACTGGGTCGAATATAATTCTTGTCAATTAGTTCTTTTAACTGTAACTTAAGTTCATTTAATTCAAGTATATTCATCCGATAAGGGGCCTTTGAGTTGGGCACTGCACCTGGTACTAGCTCAATTGTAAAAACTAATTCCCTCTTTGGAGGCAGTCCCGAAATTTCTTCCAGAAATACATCTGCATATTCCTTTAGAACTGGTATATCCTCCAAATTTAATTTATCTATGTTGTTTCAATTTTCTTCATTGATTACTATTACTGCATAAGACTTACAACCTTTCCTAACAGCTCTCTTAAGCTGCAAAGCAAAAAACTTCCTTACGGTTGTTTTCCTAGGGATTCCCTTTACGCTTATTAGTTTTCCATAACTATTTATACAAGTAAATGTTTTATCATAGAAATTCAAGACCACCCTATGCTTCTCTAACCAATCCATACCAATTAGTATGTCGTAAGAACCTAGAGGTAGTGACATTAATCTTAATAAAAGTTTCAAATTGATCCACAGTTACTGCACAATTCTTTACAAAGATAATTACCTTTCTCTTTGCACCAGTTGCTAACTGAACTAACCAAGAATTTGCAAAATTTTCAACTGGAAGTTTACACTTTTCTACCAAGTTAGGAGAAATATAGCTTAAAATAGCTCCTAGATCAACTAAAATAGATATGGGTGTTTGGTTTATCTTACCTTCTACTTCCACCATGGAAGTTTGATAGTTTGCTTATCGATTCTCCAAAGCTGCATTGATCCTGGGCATAGTCCTTGCTAAATCTCCAACAGTCATCTCCTCCTGTATTGTGTGGATATTGCTAACAGCCTTTTTTCAATTGGGACAAACTGAGGCATAATGCGGACCATTGCATTCCCAACACTTTACGGGTTCTTTTAATTCAAAGTTCTTTGTGTAATTACTGTGATTATTAGCGGTCTCCTTATTTTTTTGATTGTTTTTATTGTTCTATGAATTATTATTATTCCCCTAGAAATTCTTATTAGAAAATTTTCTGGTATTATTATTTTTAGAATTCCGGTTAGGCACAAACTCTTTCTTCTTTTGATCAAAATTATTATTCCTTTTGGCCTTCCAGTTGGCCATACTCTCCTTTTTATGATTCTGTTCATAACATAAATTCACTTTCCTCATAGCTTCTTCCAGGGTTTTCAGATTTTCATACTCAATCCTATCCTTTATCTGATAAGGTAAACAGCTGAGAAACCGCTATACCTTCAGTTTTTCATCCACAAGATATGGCACATACCTAAGCAGACTTAAAAACTTATTGTTCAAATCTTTCATAGTCATTGTACCTAGTTTTAGCTCATAGAATTCTTTAGCCCTTTCTTCATAGTACTATTCAGATAAAAATTTATTTTTAAAGTATTTCTTGAATGTACTCCAATTTATTTTCTTATCTCTTATACCTTTTACTCTCTTTAAATCTTGACACCATATATCAGCTTTCCCTGTAAGATTATAAATAGCCATCCTAGCCTTTAATTGGTTAGAATAGTTATAAATCTGGAAGTACTTCTTCATCCTAGATAACCAGGATTCCGCTTCCTCCCCTTTTTTAGCTTCTCCATTAAATGTTGGTGGCTTAATCTTCTTAAACTCCCCAAATATTTCTTCATAAGTTTTATATTTTCTTCTCCTAGTATGGTGGTTATCCTCACTACTGTCACTAGTATAATGAGAATTACGTTGATCACCAAATACTTCGAAAGATGAGCTACTTTCATTTTTAATATGTTTAGTCCTTTTATGCTTATGTTGATAACTTATATCTTCTGAATCAACTCTTCTACCATTTCCCTCAGTATGAAATTTTTCTATTAAGATCTGATTCAGCTCCTCCTGAGCTCTCAGAATCCTCTCATTTTCTTTTTTAACAGATTCCATTTCAGATTTTAATTCTTTTACTGTTTGTAAAAGTTCTGAAGAATTAGTGGTTATGTCTTCTTGTATAGGTTCTCTTTGTATAATATCTTGTTCAGTATAAGGGGATTCCTCTTCCGCATATTCCTCCAATATTTCCATACCTGTCGTTAAACCCAAAAATAAATTTCTCTATTGATAACATTAAAAGAAAATAACATCAGCAAAATGATTTAAATTTCCTGTTTCATATAAGCAAGTTGAGCTTCATCAAGGCCTAGTGTTTGAACCTTGTGCTCTGATACCACATGTCATAATCCCAAAATTTCATAAAAAATTAAAATTTTTAAAGTGACATAAAATGTCTGAAATCGCAGTTTAGTAACTGCTAGCAGTTAGCGGATAATGAAACAATTTAACAATTTTTTTAAGAATTAGTTTCAAATACATAAAAACTAATACAACTATAATTTTTATAAGTTATATACAAATGACTTGCATTTAGTTGCTGTTAGCTGTACTGATGATTTACTTTCGTCTAGTAGGTGAGAAACCATGTTTGAAATCGGGGATTACATAATATTCTGCTAATTCAAATGGATTGCTGGTTCTTACAGGTTCAGCAGGTAAGCATTTGATCAAGTAGGAGTTTATTTTACATTAATTCGAGAAGTACTTCTTTAGCATGATAAGATGCTAGTATAAAAATTTGATTAATAAGATGCAAGACTCCGATGAGGTAAAGTGAATTCCTTCCTTGTTTTGGATCTAATATAGTATTTATATTTGATCCATAATGATTTTTATCCTTAATTTAATGCTCTTTACAAGGATGAGTTCTTCCCAGGTTTCTTTCTGTCGTGAATATTATAGTACCTAATCAATTATAGATTCTTACAGTGAGCATAGAGCTCATGATCTTGGCATATAATTACTTTTACTGTTTTTATGATCTTACTGCTATTGTCATGTTTAATACTCAAGTGTTCTGCTCTTTATGTATGAACATACTCTTATGTTTTTCAAAGGTAAAGTTTACAATGAAATATTTGTTACTTAAAAGAAACTTTCTCCATTGGTTAGTCTCTAGTCTTCTTGAAGACTCCTTCCTTTATCAGTATCAAGTCTTTTTGTGGAGAGTTTTTAGAGCTTTTTAGTTTATAAAATAAATCATAATATCATTAAATTAACATTCTATTTATCCTTTACTAGACCTGTAACAATACCAAACTTATTTGGTTGGTTTGCAAATATGAATATCTTCTTGCACAACTAGTGGACAAGCTATGTACATAGTATTGAGTTTATAACTACGATGCAAATGTTATTGTAATGTTACAATGCTATACCAAGTTATAATTTATAATACTAGGTTATAACAAAATACAACTTGTAATATAAGGTAGTTTCACTACCTAACAACTACTATCATATGGTCGAACTAAAGGTAGAAAACATTATAAGTTGTATACCTTTAATATACTAGTTCTAATGCATAGTATAAACAATAGTATGATTGACATAGTAAGCAATCATGAGAACTATCCATAAGATCGATGGAAAAGTTGACATTAAGAGCAATCATATGAACGTTATATTATAGTTGATAATGTTAATTGTATTTTTGGCAAATGATATGCACTTTTATACTATAGCCGAAAACATGGTTTATGTTATTGGCAATGATCAATTTTATATTCGAAATGTGCAATGTTGACTATAGAAATCGACCCACACTTGATTAAAATTTCTAGAAGGCACGTGGACAAGTCTCCACCATGCATTGGTTGACTTATAATGATGAAACCCTATTCCCTTGCATTTGGCTCCGAGGGTTTGTCTTCCTGTACGCTGAGTTGTGAGACTTCTTGCGGCCATGAGAGGCCTGCTCCTTCCTTGTTTGTTGGATTTGTAGTCTGCAATACTATGCAATGTGGTTTATGGTTTCGTAGTTGGTGTTTTCAGTTTCTTTTATGAGTTGAAGAAAACACAGTGAGAGTGGTTTTTCACTTCTTCACTTGGCTCGAAGTCTGTAAAAAGATTTTACTCTTGTTTTATGTTCATTCCTTTCCTTGGCACCGTGGAGCTTGAGGTTGTATCCTTGCTTCCTCTATCGTAGGGTTGTCTTGAGGGTTTTCTTGCTTCTTGGTTTAGTTCACCAGAGTTGGTGACTATTTCCTTCTCGGTTCCATAAACTTCTTACTTACAGGTAAACGCTATTACTCTGCTCGCATTTCTTTTGCCAAATTTATTTACTAGTTTAGGTTTTTAATAAATTATGAATTCATATTTTTGAATAATGTTTGGGTTGCAAACTTGCAGGATACCACCAACAGCTTAGGACTTGAAACGAAAAGCCACTCATGCATCGATTGTTATGGAGAGAAATTCCTATGGCTTGGGGTACCCCTATAGACAACTAGACTCCAGAAATCAATATTTCCCAATATGCAATAGAAATAAAATGTCTAACACTAAAGGATCGAACCTCGTACCTTATTCCGGACGATTGAAGTAGATCCCCGTTGAGCTTTCCAATCTTCAGTTTGAATTGATAGAATACTTCCTCAACAACAAATAAACAATAGAAGCATACTATATTTCATGGAGTTAGATAAATTCTAGCATAGATAATCAATAATGTAAAAGCATTTGACATATTCCAATGGATACAATATTCATTCAAATACACATTACTGGACAGGAAAAGATATTTCTATTAATATGAATCAGAGATTACAAGTGACAACCTCTGACAACACATCTGCGAACTGGAGAAACTGAATCCCCCACTTGGGCCTCCACCACCTCAATCCTCCATCACTTCAATAGCAAGCTCACTAGCAAAAGGAAAGCTTGGGAAGAACACAACAGTGCTCCAAGGGACAAAGGGATGCAGACTCAAGCATAAGTTCTGGCAACAATGGACTATAGTTTCGTTACTCTCAATTCTCTCTTATTCTTTCAATGTCTCAAGGGGTTCCTTATATAGAATTTCAAAGGGATACTAAAATGTCAAATCCATGCGATCTCAAGGCATATGGAAGGCCAGGAGTCATATGAGTCGGATCCAAGTCAAGGAACGCTCCAAAAGGATTTGGATTATTCATACATCCCGATGTACGCGACTATAGGGGGAATATCCGCGTATGTACGCGGTTATTGGGGAAAAAGCCACGTATATCACTTTTCTTATGTTTTTAGGGATGATCAAGGACGCATCAAAAGATAAAAAGTGGTCCATAGGGGCTAATGAGTCTGCAGCAGGACAGGGGAAGGCCATACAATGTGTGATTCACCTAGTGTGGTGAAATCCGCTATAACAGATGCCCCCTAATGTATGAGATCAGAGGGGTTATACGATGGCCGAAATACATTATAAGTCCATCCCAGAAGTGAAGTGATGAAGGTACCCAAATGGAAGACCAGCCACCCAATCAGCATAATACCATAATACAACTCTACATATAACTGCAAATACATATAACAGTCCTGGATACATAAGAGTACAATGGCCATGAATAGGCATGAAACATGATAACACATATGTGGTCATCGCCATGTACAATATACACAGATCAGAATCTCCATGATGAAGATATATAAAGGACTATGATCTCCACCAAGGTTGAAGATATACAATAGATCAAGATCTCCATAGTGGCTGGAAATGTCTGACATATACTGGAACAAGTCACGAGAGCTGAAATCTCATGAACACTGGCAGGATCAAGGAGGGAGCATATAATGGATTCCACCAATCTGGAAGGTCTTCTACACACACCGCTACGAGTACATGTCCTACTATGCGAATAGAGGTGTCGAGGTCGAACATAGTAGTCCATCGTCTGATTACCGGTCATTGATGTATACCATTAACAGACATGAGATCACCCACTGATAATGAAAATGGGAATCAAGGTACTAGAGTGCAAACTAACAAGTGTGAATAAATGTGTTGAGGTCGAAAACTTGAGAGAATCCATTGATCATGGGACATTGATGTATTCCCAAAACTGTCGATGGCGAGAGAACCTGCCACTGATGACTGCAAGTCTCAAGGCACTCAAAATGACTCTAGAATCCAATCCCAGAATAAATGATCTGAAGTCGATGGGATGAAATCCGCTGGAAGGAGGGCATTAGGGCATCCCCCATCATCCAACACGAGGTACTCAGCAAGGCTGTATAATGTGGAAGGACTCGATCATAAGGTGCACAAACCAGTAACTGTACCGGGAATGGCCGACATGCAAAGTCAAGATAAATGAGGAATGGCCGACTCAGGTTTTAACTTCCTTCAAACAAGAGAATAACGGCGTATGGTGACTGAATAAAGGCAGCATAGACTCAATATACAAACTGGGACATCTCTATGACACACGAGGCATCAATAGAGGCTCCATAGGGACTGGAAGCTTAACCAGTCGGTGGAGATAAACTCAGATAATGAGTACAGCTCCTAAGTCAAACTATAACCCAACCAACAGATGTGATATATAGTGCTCTGTTCGAAGGCGACACGACTCGACAGCTGCCAAAGATAATATCTTTTCTTGTCCGGCTTTTTGGTTTTTCGATTGTTTTGGTCTTTTTCAATTATTTGAAAATATTGAAAAAAGAATAAACTAGATTTATAGTTACAAACTAGGAGGAGATGAGTGTCATTTAGGGCAAACAAACTAGTTCCAAGCAGTGGAACATACCTATGCTCAATGCAAGGATACATGTGTAGGATATCGACACTCGGGCGAAAATCCCCTCCTGGTAAAAAGGGAATCAAGCTGCAAAGGATATAAAGAAAGGCTTTTCATGGCTAGACATGAGACAAGCTAGGGCTATACGGCTGAAACGCAATGTCAGGGGAGCCGGCATAAAGCTCAATAAGACAGGAAAAGCTCATGATAATGCATCCACAACTTGATACAAGGGAGTCCAGGGGATCATGGCCAGCATAAGATCAAGAGGAGTATGAGGCTCTTGCGAAATTTCATGGTGATACTATACAATGGACTCCCACACCCTAAAGGGAGAAACATCGGCATGGGTACCAATTGCAAATAAGGTGCTAACTAGGGTACCCATGTAAGGTGAGGCTCTACCACTCATATCATGCTACTTCTATAGCAGCAAGAAGGTTCCGTGACATAATAGAGTGGGTTCGTACCTAAGGATAAGATGGAACGGTCATAAGGCAATGCATAAGTACAAGCGGATGTGAAATCCTAACCTATATTCCAGTTCAGACATAATACCTGTGATAGGAATGAACGAGTCGAAACCTTGGAGAGAGTGTACAAAAATTGGATCCTACATGACAACCATATTAGTCCAAAACATCCCAAAATAGTCAATATAGAATCCAAACTATAGGATATAGGGAGGAATGATCATGACAATAGCACCCAAAGGAAACAATACGGTGAACGATGGGACATAAAAAGGAAAGTAAGGTGTAGACCCAACATTCACACGTCCACTACCACCCCCCATGAGGGTGACCACTGGTGTAAAGACCGAGCGAAGGGAATAAAAGGCCTCCACAAATGAAGTAGAGGATGGAATATGACCATTCCCAAATCAATGAGCACGGTAAGGGGTTGTGATGCCCCCAAGTCTAACACTAGTGTCTGTACTGGGACCAAGGACAGGTGATAGGATATCAGGCATGCCAAAAATAAAAGGACCCAAACTCAAGAGAGCATAAATATACTCAAGTAACCACGATCCCAAAGGCCAACTAGCACACAAAGAGCACACTCCTAAGAAAATCTACAGCCAAAATACAAGCAAACCACGGGGAGGATATGTGAGCTCCCGAATGCAGCAGGTATGTCTCGCCTAGGAGAGGCTCGAAACTCCCATACACTACAAGCAAAGGTACGTAACCAATTATAGTGGCCCTCAGCTTCAATGCATATAGCGACTGTGATGTCCGACCTCTACCTGGACGGGACACCTGTAGAATAACCTCTACAAGTACCCCCTCGATATCCTAGGTAAGCTCACTAAGGTCACCTCAATATAATCAAAGTTCAGGTGGATAGTCGCAGGAAGGATTGATCGTATGGGCAGGGTAGCAAAGCCTGAAACTCTCGAAAGAGCCCCCAAATACGAATACAATCCTGGCTATATCGTCGGTGCTACATAGTTACCGACCAGGGGTTATCCCAATCAACAACCGCTCACACTGCCTCGTGCTTAACTCCCTTTTGAGAGGAGGATCCTGAGAACGCTGGTTATATCAAGGATTTCACACACTCCCTGGACAAACACCTAGTTTTTGTTGTTTAGTGATCTTGGAGAATTGACTTACAATGAACTATTCCAAGATCCTAAAACCTAAGCTTGTTGGTGCACCCTAGAAAAGAAAAGAGTGTAATTCATTTTAATTTAGCGTTGATTTTAGTTGGCTGTAATTACTCAAAGGGAAATGGCCGGGAAACTAATGACATTATGACTCAGCAATGAAATAAATATGCACACCATAACAAACAATGCTAAGTGCAATCTTTGTCAAATGAAAAATAGGGTATTCCACTACATGAGATGCATAAATATATATTTCTTTTCGAATGTCAATGCAATCCTTCCTATATGAAAACCTAAAAACAACTCTCATCCAAGAAATCCAATGCAAGTACCTCCTCAAATCCATATCTAAGATGCAACTAAGAGTGCAACTACTTTGTATTTTTCAAAAAAAGAATGAAAAATGCAATAAAAGTCATCTAAAACTCTTAGTCTCTGCAGCAAGTATAAAAGACAAGCCCAGCAAGACACCAAGACAAAAAGAGTAATGCACTAATGGAAAAACAAAAAGGAAGAATGACTAAAACTACTTTCAAAGAAAAATCAATGAAAAGGTGGTCTCTGGTCACAAAAGAAGCATCCAACAGACAACATCAGACCCAAGGAAGACCCAACCACACTCACAACCCACCCAACAACTTCCCACAACATCAAACGCACCAAAAGGGAGGATGTACGTGACTGTATAAAGAACAGTTGCGTATGTACGTGACTTCTGGCCAAAAATACGCATATGTACGCGACTTTTGGCCAAAAACCCACGTATACAGAGAAGGCAGTGGTAAAAAGCAGGCCAAGGCCAAACCAATAAAGGGGAGTGTCAATGGACAAACATACTACAAAATGCGAAACAGAAATAGAGAGAAATCAAGAGCAAGTCAATAATATCAAGCCCATTGTGCCGATTAAAAACCCCCAAAGGAAAACTACTAGGAACTCCCCAGTATGGTCGCCATTTCTGTTACGGAGAGAAATCAAGAGCAAGTCAATAATATCAAGCCCATTGTGCCGATTAAAAACCCCCAAAGGACAACTACTAGGAACTCCCCAGTATGGTCGCCATTTCTGTCATGGAGAGAAATCAAGAGCAAGTCAATAATATCAAGCCCATTGTGCCGATTAAAAACCCCCAAAGGACAACTACTAGGAACTCCCCAGTGGAGTCACCATTTCTGTTATGGAGAGAAATTCCTATGGCTTGGGGTACCCCAACAGACAGCTAGACTCCATAAATCAATCTTTCCCAATATGCAATAGAAATAAAATGTCTAACACTAAAGGATCAAACCTCGTACCTTATTCCAGACGGTTGAAGTAGATCCCCATTGAGCTTTCCAATATTCAGCTTGAACTAATAGAATACTTCCTCAACAACAAGTAAACAATACAAGCATACTATATTTCATGGAGTTAGATCTATTCTAGCATATATAATCAATAATGTAAAAGCATTTGACATATTCCAATGGATACAATATTCATTCAAATACACATTACTGGACAGGAAAAGATATTTCTATTAATATGAATCAGAGATTACAAGTGACAACCTCTGACAGCACGTCTGCGAACCGGAGAAACTGAATCCCCCACTTGGGCCTCCACCACCTCAATCCTCCATCACTTTGATAGCAATCTCACTAGCAAAAGGCAAGCTTGGGAAGAACACAATAGTGCTCCAAGGGACAAAGGGATGCAGACTCAAGCATAAGTTCTGGCAACAATGGACTATAGTTTCGTTACTCTCAATTCTCTCTTATGCTTTCAATGTCTCAAGGGGTTCCTTATATATCTTTTCAAAGGGATACTGAAAGGTCGAATCCGTGCGATCTCAAGGCATATGGAAGGCCAAGAGTCATATGAGTCGGATCCAAGTCAAGGAGCACTCCAAAAGGATTTGGATTATTCATACATCCTGATGTACGTGACTATAGGGGGAATATCCGCGTATGTACACGGTTATCAGGGAAAAATCCGTGTATATCACTTTTCTTATGTTTTTAGGGATGCTCAAGGACACATCAAAAGACAAAAAGTGGTCCATAAGGGCTAATGAGTCTGCAGTGGGACAGGGGAAGGCCATACAATGTGTGATTCACCTAGTATGGTGAAATCCGCTATAACATCGATTAACTTCGTGGGCTTTCAAACAGGTAAGCCCCAGTCTCTTCGTGGGTTCTCACTGCTTGTGAAATGGGTTGTTGGTTCAAGGTTCTTGTGGTTGGAAACCTAGCTATGAACTCTCTGCTGGTTATGATATTTACTTTGTTGTTTATCATCCATGTTTTTATCTTTAAACCCTTTCGATACATCATTGGGTTGCACAAGCTTTTGAAGCTGTGATGTATGTGTGGTTTCGGTGAAACAGTTTTCAGCCTTACGGCTTAATGATGTAATACTATTGTGAAGTTTATAAAAACATCCTCTGTGTTCAGAGATGTTTATGTGATCTCTTGTCTCGTTGCTTCGGTTTTTCTATTTGAACTTTAAGAAAATAAATCTGTGAGTTGGGTTTTACCTAACCTGTCAGTAATGTAGTTTTTACTTGTTAATATAAAATACTTATGTATATTTGTTTTAAAGACAAAAGACTATGAAACAGTCTAGTTGTAAGTTTGCAGGGATTTTACTTTTGCAGTTAGTAATGTAACTGGTTATAGTTTAATACATAGACTTTTATGTATTTGGTTTTATTAGCATACTGGGTTTCAACCCTTTGATTTTTACAGGCTATAAGCCTACTTATGGTTCAGGTTTTTATATTGCAAAAAGGTTTATATTAATGGTTTATTTTGCTCAAGATTTACAATTATTTTGTATTTATTAATTCTCTGTATTTATAATTGTTTTAAGCTCTGTTTAGGAGATATTGATAATTTCTTGAATTCAGTTTTTAAAGGTTAAAAGAAATACTATAAACCCTACAATTTAAAAAATTCTTGTTTCCACTTATAATATTCTTGACTCTATACAGTTTTGCTTCTAGTTTTTAGTTAAGAAAAATATAATACTTATATTTTTAGTACGTCATACTTGAAACTAGAGTAATATCGAACTTAGTAATTTTTGTAAATATAAAAGGATTATAAAAGAATCCTTACTCTAGTCTTGTTAAGTTGATATTTAAACAATCTAACTGTGCTAGAGTACTACCTGAGTTCAAGTGTGGAAAAACATAGCTTGGAAATTTAATTTCTATCTATTTCACTATTTACATAATCATTTCCATTTCTACAATAATCTATAATTTTACTGAACTTAACATTACACAGTTACTTTTTCATTCATAAAACTTAAACACTAACATTCCTGTAATAGATAATCTAAGAATCATTTAACTGAAGACAGTAAAAAAAAATAGAACTTGTTGAGGACAAGACGACAACAGCTTAAGGAGGCCATTCCTCCCTACCAAACTCCTAGAGAGCACTCAAACAACGCTTCCTCAGGACCCCCAAGCTTGTTCCTAGTCTTCTTGGCTGAGATCTGGGTGGAAAATGCAACTGTAAAAATTCTTTCACTTGACTGGTTCAATTACCTCAGTAATAAAAATCTGCTCTTAGCAGTATGATCTTCATCTTAAAAGCTGCAACTAGATCAATATCAGCAGTTATCCCCTCAAACACATTCCAGACTGCCCTCCATTGAATTTCTCTTGAGTAAATGCATTCACCCTAGATGATCACTTCTCTAGAATGAGCAGCCTCGGCTCTCTTCAATGGGAAATTTTATAGAGATGCCTAGGTCTTTTGGGTCAGTTTTCATTAAATGATCCACCTGCTCTGATTCCACTTTCTTGGGGAATCATGACCACAAATATAGGGAATTTCCCACCTGCAACAATTGGTAGTGGTTTGAGAATGCCACCACATGTCACTTTGGTCTCCACCCAGTCTCCTCCACCAATTGACCAGTAAACACTCTTTTAACAGCTCTCCTAAGCTGTTGTATCCTAATTTATTTATTTATAAATAAAATATTCAGAATTTACATTAAATATTCTTGACCCCACTGACTCATAAATTACAACTTAGCATAAAATTTAACACAATGTTCCTCAAATATTATAAAATTGTTTTTTCAAATTGGGGCATGTGACATACACACCCCCTTAAATTATAACACCATCCTAGATGTTATTTATTCCTCATCCTCAGAGTTCCCCTGAAATAGAATTGGATATGCATCCCGCATATGACTTTTAGAAAGGATCAAGTCTTTCACCTAGTAGGTAGCTTCCCAAGCTACACTACTCCTCTGTCGGTAGTACTATCCGTAATACACTTTGTTCAGTACTAGTTGAAATACACCTTTCTTTTATAGCACTATCTGCAATACTTGGCTTCTGTAGTACTAACCACAATATACATAGGCTATCTCAGGTTTAAAAAATAGATGGATAGAACAATAGGTCTACCATGTATCAAATACAATAAAGATCCTATACTAATGTACCTCAGAGGTACTCAAACATCAGGATTAGTAAATAATAATAAATACAATAGGTCTACTTAGAGACCAACCAACTACTTACACATAGTAGCATCATCTAGACCCAATCTATAATGTATTTTCTCTAAACTCAAAAAATGGATTTTATGTCCATCATATGCAATATTATACATAAAATGTGTAAAATCATGCAAAAATAAAACCTTGTCTTTTATTTCAATTTTCAACATTTGTTTACTTCAACAATATTCTACCATATGAAGAAGTTCTTAGTGATATTTCTATTTTCTGTGATTTTCTTCGAGGCCTGATCTCTTTCATAGTGATTTGATATCACAATACCCTGCATCGCCAACTAAATGTCTATATAACTTGTCCAAGAGGTTTTAACTATTTTTTGATAGTTCAAACTATAACTCTTCTTAAGTATCCAATAGTCTTTGAGACTTCGACCATTTCTCTACTCAAGTGGATTTTCTTCACAATAAATCACATCCCTTGGATTCTTGATTCATGTACCATGACTAACTAGTTTGGGTATTTTTAACTACTACTTCTTGTGAAGATACATCAATACTCCCTCTTTAACTAGAGGAGTCTTTTATACTATTCCAAGCTTGTACTAGACAAAGACTTGGTAAATATGCTAATAATTCTACTTATCTATGGATATGTATAGGATTTCGACAACTCCTTTCTGCACCATGTCTTGGATATAACCAACTAGGAACTTTGTAAACTTTTACTACTTTACAATACGCTATATCTGAGCAACATCTTTGATGTGGTATTTCTCAATAATTGAACTAGTTAGAATCCATATATCCTTGAAACTTAATTTCACTAACTGTGACATGTCTGAATCCACATACTCTTGTACCAAGTAGGTAACACAACACATGCTTTGTTGTAAATGTCTATGTACAAGCTGTAAAGCATATAACTAATTCTAGGACCTATATAGATATATCTAACATCTATCAGATCCTACAAATATGAACAAGAACAGATTTCTCTTTATGCGTGTGACCATGGATTTATAATTTGTTCCTCTTAACTCCTTTTGGGAACTCCGCTGAACATTTTCTCAATAGAAGAAAATTTTATCCAATGATTGTTACACCTCTAAAATTAAGAATCATCAAATATTCTTACATAAAAATTGTTTTTGAATAACAACACCATTAAGGTTTCTACATAATAGGAATTTAATTAACCAAACCCATTGGTTTTCAGGAGAAAGAAAATCTAGCTTCTCTCTCTCAACATCTAGGATGTGAGTGGTAGAGTAGTAATCCTTCCTTGCTACCTTAGTTTATACCTTAGACTAATTCATTTGCTTTTATGAATTGATATCTATGGTTTAGAATTAGGGAAAGTGTTCTAGCAAGTTAACTGGCTATTTTGGCCCATTCACACACACCATGCCTCTATCTTGGTCAACCTGGAACATGTGCACCCTCATTAATGACCCTTGGCCTCTTGGAGTGCTCCCCTTCCTCTTTTTGTGGAATTTGTTTTGACTAGGGGCGCTAGTGATGTTTTTAGACCACTTATCCCTTCTTGTGCATTTATTCTTCATCTTGAGCCACTCTCACACCTCCATTTGCTCACCCACACCTATCACACACCCATTTATTCTCCATCATGCCACACCAATGTTCACACCAGGTTTCGTGACCATTTGGGGTGATTCAAGAGCTAATTGGTCCACCTACGGGGGATGGAGGTCAAATATAGTTATGACACATGTGCACTCTAAAATGGCTTCCTAAGCCTCATGATTTTTCCCAAATTTAATATATATATGTTCTAATCATATTTACATGTTATACAGTGTTAATAATATCCACTATTGACTTCATGTGTGAATGTAATTTCAGTATTTTCAGATAATTTGTGTTTGTTTTGCAAACTAGAGCGAATTGTGAGAGTTTCTTGGCTTATAGATCCAACTGTGAATCAATTATAACATGGTATAAAAGCTGATTGAATCTGAAAATTTATTTATGAGTATTTTATTTTCTAATAGATTGATTCTCCAGATAAATTCACGAGTTTTCATTGCAGGTACATGCAACAATTTTTTCCACTATCACAAGAAAAGATGGAGCAAACTCATGTCTTGCTAACACCATGCTATTATATTTTTATCATTTAATCAATATGATCTAGGATCTTATCTGAGAGAATAACATGCATATAAATAATACAAGAGACAAGAGACACAAATATTGTTTCTCCGGGAAACCATAAAGGTGAAAACCCCGCAACTTCCTCAGAGATAGAATAAGCATGAATAGCAAAAGTAAAACCCAAAGATACAAAGATGATCTCCGAAATTTGTTCTCTCTCTCACTTATGCGAGCTACCCCTCTCTCACTCATGTGCTATTGTTGAGTGAGTGTGTGTATCAAATAGAGAGTCTCACTGTCTATTTATACTTGTTTTCCAGTTGACATTTACTCTACAGGGCCGACTTCTCTAGGAGAGTATAATAACCCTAATATAACTCAACTATGGGGTCTATTTCCCTGAATTACAATGGAGAGTTAACCTCAATGACTATACATGACTTTATTATATTAATGAATCTCCTGATCGTAGGAACAAACATCTCCATCGGGGTACAATGAAATACAATAAGAAATATACAAGTGAATACATTCTGAAGTTACAAATACAGCAACACTCCTTAACAGGAAGGTATTCTCTTGACACAGTTCATCAGCACAATTCTTCATCACTGGATCATCATCATCACCATTTCTGCTATCTCGAGTAGATGGTGTTATCTCTCAAATATACTCGTCATAGGAAGTTCTACAAAGCCAACCCTTTTTCATGTTGGATGTAGGTCTCATCATATTCAACACTTATATCCAACCATGGGAGGCCTAGCCTTCCACCATGTCGAAAAGGCTATGCACTTACATCCAACCATGGGAGGCCCATCCTGCCACCATGTCGGAAAGGCTCTACACTTACATCAGACCATGGGAAGCCCAACCTGCCACCATGTAAAAAAGACTCTACACTTACATCCAACCATGGGAGGCCTAGCCTATCACCATGTCGAAAAGGATCTACAGTTACATCCAACCATGGGAGGCCCAACCTGCCACCATGTCAGAAAGGCTCTGTACTTACATCCGACCATGGGAGGCCCAGCCTGCAACCATGTCAAAAAGGCTCTGCACTTACATCCAACCATGGGAGACCCATCCTTCCACCATGTCGGAAAGGCTCTGTGTATCTATGTCTTCTGGGCTCATCACTTCCCTTTGGAGGGAAACTTGATCTGAAGAACACCAATGTTCTCTGTGAAGTACTCAAATTTCACTTTGTCTAATGGCTTGGTCAACACATCAGCTATATTCTCATCCATTGCAACATACTAGAGCTTCACTTCTCCTCTTTGCACCATATCCCTGATATAGTGATACTTGATCTCGATATGCTTCGACTTGTCATGGAACACCGGGTTCTCCAACAATTTCACACATCTCTGGTTGTCACAATATATACAAGTAGCATCTAACTAGAGAACAAACAGGTCAGTAGTAGCTTCCTCAGCCACACTACCTCACAATTAACTGAGAAAAATACGATATACTCTACTTTGGTTGTACTCAGTGCCATGCAGGACTACTTCCTCCTAAACTAAGAGATCACACCTAATCCCATACTAAATTAGCACCCCGAAGTGGTATTCCTATCAATGGCACTACCTGGCCAATCTGAATCCACATAACCCTCAAGGTTAATCTTCTGATTCACCTCATACTTGAGCCCATAATCAACTGTACCCTTTAGGTACCTCAAAATATGCTTTAAAGCAATGAGGTGAACATGTCTCGGATCCGTTAGGAACTGGATCAATGTGTTCACAACAAAGAAAATCTCTGGTCTCATATTCTTCATGTACATCAAGGACCCAATCATCTCATGATACATCGTGGCATTAACCAAGTCTGATGAAGCATCACTCTATAGCTTTAGGTTCGATGCCATAGGTGTAGCCATGGCCTTGGAGTCCATCATCTTGAACCTCTTCAGGATCTCCATTGCATACTTCCCTTGTATAAGGGATATTCCATCTGCATTATACCACACCTCCATTCCTAGAAAGTAGTGCATCATACCCAAGTCCTTCATCTCAAACTCAAAATCAAGCTTCCTCTTTGTGTTAGCAATCAACCCATCCTCACCTGTCACAAACAAGTTATCTACATACAGTAGGAGTACCACTGGCATTAGAGGAAATTTCAACTCAAAATGGGCCTTTTAACTTTTATTCAAATTCCATGTCATCATGTGTTAGCCAATGAAATTTATTTAAATTTGAAATACTATATAGGTCTTAAACACTTTTTTAATATAAATTTGGGGATAGCTATCATAAAAAAAACTACTTTTTTTGTTTGTATTTTTGACATATCTTCCCATGTTTTTACTCAAATTTCGATCAGGAGAGCTTGTTGGATGCAGAATTTAATTCCTCATCCAACGAGTACCCACTCGACATACTTTTGACCAACCCCAGTACCCCAAAAACAAGAAATACCTGAAAAAATGGAATGATGATGTCATCGTTCCATTTTTTTAGGTATTTCTTGTTTTTGGGGTAGCGGGGTCTGTCAAAAGTAGGCCGAGTGGGTACTCGTTGGATGCGGAATTAAATTCCACATCCAAGGAGATCTCTCGATCAAAATTTGAGTAAAAACACGGGGAGATATGTCAAAAATACAAACAAAAAGTAGTTTTTTTCTTTTCTTCCTCCAAAATTAATAAATATTATTTTATTATTTTAACTATTATTTTATTAGTTCATTTTAGGAAGACCATTTTGAGTTGAAATTTCCTCTAATGGTTCCCTTCCTCAACCTTGTATTAAATTTTGGAATCTACTTTACCCTTGGTAAATCCCAAGCTAGTCAAGAAGCTGTCAATCCTGCCATACCACATCCTGGGTGCATGTTTCAAACCGTACAGTGAATTATTTAATTTACACACATGAGTCTCCCTATCATGTGTCTCAAATTCAAGTTGTTGCTCCACTTACACTTCCTCTTTCACTACACCATTCAAGAATGTGGTATTGACCTCCATATGATGTATCTTCCATTTCATCACTGCGTCCAGAGAAAGTAGTGATCTAATGGAAATGTATCTAGCTACAGGTGAAAAATTTTCTTCATAATATATCCCTTCCTTATGGGAGAAGCCACATGCCACAAATATCACTTCATATTTCTCTATGTTTCCATCTACAGCATGCTTGATCTTGTAGATCCACTTGGAAGTCACAACGGAATTCCCTTCTACTCTCAAGACCACATCCCAGACATCATTCTTCATGATTGACTGGTACTCCTCCATCATAACATCCTTCCATTCTTTATTTTCTGCCACTTCTTCATAGTTGGAAGGTTCTTTATCGATGATGTCACACAATAGGGATACATAACTAGAGTAGGACCTAGTTCTCTTCCTTTATTTGTGCATTTCTTCTAGAGTGCCATATCTCTCTGCACCTAGGATAGCCTCTCGTACCCATGTTGGTTTCCTCTTGTAAGGATTATTCTCATGGGGTGGATCTATAGGTTCTTGAGGTTCTTCCATTTCTCAATATTCTTTTGGAGTTGCTTCATTCATTGGTGTATCTTGGATCTTGGGTACTTATGTTTCTTCAAGATATTCAACAAGTCTCTTTCTGGATTTGTTGTAATCTGAGTCTTCATAAAATTTAATGTCCCTATTGAAGTCTATCTTCTTGAATCCTAGGAAATATATTCTGTAATCCTTTGAGCTTTCACTATATCCCATAAATATAACCTTCTTTCCTGAAGGATCTAACTCTGTCCTCTTTTCTTTCGGAATGTGTATGTACACCAAACAGCCAAATATTCTAAGATGGATGACTTTTGGTTTCTTTCCAGAGAAGACTTCTTCTATTTTATTTTTCTCAAGTACTCTATGTGGAGTGTGATTATGTACATAAACAACTGTCCTAGAAGCTTCTTCCCATAGATGCATAGGAATATCTTGATCATGAATCATTTCCCTTGTTGCTTCCATAATTGTTTTGTTCTTCCTTTATGAAGCCCCATTCTGTTGTGGATTATATGGAGTGGTCAACTACCTCTTAATACCTGACTCTCTGCGTAATTCCTTGAATTCATCTAATGTGAATTCTCCACCATTGTCTGATTGAAAGGTCTTGATTTTATTCTCTATTTGGTTCTTGATCAAGGCTTTGAACTCCTTGAACCTAGTTAATACTTCATCCTTTATTTTCAAGAAATGTATCCATGTCTTCCTAGAAAATCATCAATGAAAGAAACATGATATACATACCCACTTAATGAACTGGATGACATTGGAGTGAATAATTTCCAAGATTCATTTTTCTTTGCTCTCGCTACTTGGAAATGTCTTCTTTGTGTTCTTTCCCTTTGCACATCCTTTGCAAATGCCTTCATGCTTTTCCTGTATTTCTGGAATACCTTCAACATCTCTTCTTGCAAGTGGCAATTCCCTATAGTGCACATGTGCAAGCCTTCTATGCAAAATTTCACTTGGCTGTACTAATTCATGGACCAAAGCTTGTTCTAGTTGGCCCTTTAATTTGTATAAGCCTCCCTCTTGCTCTCCAATCACTAATGCATTATTTATCGTCTTTCCCTTTGGCCAAATAAGGACTTGGCCATCTGCAAATGCAACCCTCATAATTTTTGCATCCAATTCACATATGGAGAGAAAATTATTCTTTAGTATTGGTACAGACAAGACATCCTGCATCTTCATAGGTTTTCCAGAGTCTAGCTTATAGGAAGCTTCACCACTACATTTTATGGGATATTGGTAGGCATCCCCAAGTTTCGGTTTGTGGGGTGACTCATCTTTGAATAGTTTCACAAAGGATTATTTGAATCTCATCATATGGTTGGAAGCCCCACTATCTATGAGCCAATCATTGCTTCCATGTGTAACAGTTCCTATGAGGGAAGAAATCAAAACTTACTCTTCATCGCTTAAAGAATCTTCACTTTCTTCTTTGACTCTCTTCCTGGGAGGTTCACCATCCTCTGCAGTGTGAGCATGTTTCTTCTTTTGTCATCCTTCTTCTTGTGAGAGCCACCTTTATTTCTAGGACAATATTTGGTAAAGTGTCCTTTTTCATCACATGTATAGCATCTGAATTTAGATAGATCTCTGCTAGATCTTCTAGGGTTATCTTTATGATTCTGGTGAGAATGATCACCTTTGAGATGATGGTGGTCCCTTCTGATTTTCTTAGTGTGTGCTATGAGAGATTGACCTTTATTTCCCATATTTTATTCTCAAGCTACTATTAGAGCTTCTTCTTTTGAGCATTCCTCCCACAAACTACTAAAAGTGATTAACTTTCTTCTAGCACAAATCCCTTGAATAAAGGAGTCCCATGACCTAGGGAGACCATTCAAGGTGGTCATCACAATTTCTCCATTCTCTACTTCTTCTTCCACAACTTCAAGTTGTTCTTTGATTTGAGAGACCCTTGTAAAGTATGACTCTATGGTCTCTACATTCTGGATCTTTACATTCTTAAACTTATTTCTCAAAGTCATCTTCCGATTTATATTCTTCCCTTCAAATAGCTTGGTCAAGGAGTCAAACATCTCTTTTGGTGTATTTAGGGAAGACACATGTGGTATAAGGCGATCCTTGATAGAATCAGAAATAATCCTCTTGGCCTTGACCAAGTTCTTCTTGTGTAATTCTTAGCCTCATCTCCCTCTGGAATTGGAACCTCTCCACCTATGTAGGTGTCCAATTCATTTTAGAAGAACAAGCGAAATATTATACCTCCATGCTTGGAAGTTATCAGCTCCTTCAATATTTTCATCAAGCTTGGTGTTATGATACATATTTAATGAGAAACTCAAATGGAAATACAAGAGATTTAGATCTTACCAATTTGAGATGCCTGAACTGGATCTGGAGTTGATCTTTTGTAGTGCTGATTTTTTGGTCCATGGTTAAATTAGGGTTTGACTTTCCTGGAGTTGTACCCAACCAAAAATTTCTATCTTGGTCTCTAAATTTAGATTTTGAGGAGGAGAGAAATCCTATGTTGGGCTCACTTAAAAATTCTACTTCTGTGAAAATACCTAATTTCCCGTAATAGTGACAAGTCAAAAACTGAAAATGCTCGGAATCAGATTCTCTTTGACAGAAAGATGCACCCTTCATTGGAGATTTAGTGTAGCCTCCTTTTGTTGATGATCTATGGAGAGACACCTAAATAGTAATATGCCCTAGATTCTACAAATACACAATGTATTCTTCTTGGGTTAGCTCTGATACCATGTTATATTTTTATCATTTAATCAATATGATCTAGGATCTCATCTGAGAGAATAACATGCACAGCAATGATCACAAGAGACAAGAGACATAAATACTTTTACTTGTGGAAACCATAAAGGAGAAAACCCCACAAATTAATCAAAGATAGAATGAGAACCAATAGCAAAAGTACAAAGATGATCTCTGACAGTTCTTCTCTCTCTCAGTTGTGCGAGATACTCCTCTCTCACTCATGCAATATTGTTGAGTGAGTGTGTGTATCAAATATAGTGTCTCACTCTCTATTTATACTTGTTTTCCACTTGACATTTACTCTATAGGGATGAATTCTCTAGGAGAGTCTAAAAACCCTAATATAACTCAATTGTGGGGTCTATTTCCTCGACTTACAACAAAGGGTTAACCTTAATGACTTGACATGAATTTATTATATTAATGACTCTCCCGATCATAGGAACAAACAAATTTGTCAAGGTACAATTAAATACAATAATAAATATACAACTGAATACATTCTGAATTTACGAATACATTGACACATTCAACTACCTTGAATGGAAGGTCGATATGGTTATCCAGCTGAGATCCAAGGGTCTCCACAAGGTTACCATGGGGACAGAGGTCAAACCAAATTATGCAGTAGATAATTAAAAAAAATTCAATAGACTTGATGAAGCATTTGGAATTATTTGTCTCAGTATTTAGAGAGAACTCATGTTTCATGTTGACAGACTAGCTACCCCAAATAAAGTTTAGATCAAGCTCCAATCTCTCTTTGGGAAGACTGATGAGATAAGGGGTCACCAACTCGAAAATGAGCTCATCTCCTTGAGCCCAACTCATTATGAGACCACCCAATATTTCTTCACCAAATTCAAGTCATTGGTGATTCAACTCAAACAGTGTGGTATTACGAAGAAAGAAGAGAAACTCATACTGTCTATTCTTTCGAAGCTAGGGCCTAAGTATTCTGTGTTTGTCAACACATTTCACTCAAGCAAGATCACATATCAAAATTGGAAAATTCCATCACCAGCAAGCTTCATGGAGTCTTTGACCCAAGACCAAGATAAGCTAGTGTAGATGGGCACCATCAAAGCAAGCAAAGACCAAGGTCTTGCTATAGAGGTTTCAAATTCATCTAAATGCAAGAAGAAATCCAAGGATTCAAAACAACCAGATAAGAAGAAACAAGACAGACCCAAAATTATTGATGGGGGTTTGAATCCTTGCAAGGACACGGATAAGAAGAGCAAGGAGAAGAGAAAATGCACCCAATTCTACCAGGGATGGAATCCAGAGAGTGTATGAATGAAGAAAACCATATATATGATGGTGCAACTATTGGATAAGAACACCATACCATTCCCATAGGGTGCAAGGAAGAAGTATGGAAGTTCAAGTTCTGACAACAAAGAGAGGTTCCATGCTTTGGTTGTTAGCGCTTTAGAGTCTTCATCCTTCATCATTGATTTGGGAGCATCAAGGAACATGACCTCTATCAAATATTTCTTCACATACATGTATTCAAATAGTGGAACAACTTTTTGAATGGGTTATTATTCATAGATACAGGCCAATGGGATTGGCAGGATCGATATTGAAGATGGATATTTCAACAAAGTCTTGTTTGTACCAGACTTGGCGATGAAAATACTGTCAGTGTACCAAATGACACACACTAGAGAATCCAATAGAGTAAAAATTTACTCCATATTAGGTTGATATAGCTGAAATATCCTCCAATAAAGTGGTGGCATTAGGGTATGTTGAGCATTAAGCTATGATGTACAAATCCTCCCATTTTCTTCCCAACTCTAGTAGGAAAATGCTCCTGTCTCATGCCAATGAAACCAGAAAGTTGTGGCATGAGATATTTGGTCCTATGAACTAAAAATACCTATAGGAATTGAACAAGTATGGCATGGTGGAAGGAATTCCTCCTATCAAGACCTATAATGGTTCATGCATTGGTTGTGTGGTGGGAGAGCATCCAAAGCGCATCTATGAGAAAGGGAAAGCAAGGAGAGCTACATAAGTGCTTGGGTTGGTGCATTCATATCTCATTGGTCCTCTTCCCACTCCATCCTATGGAGGATGAAGGTATGTTCTCACTTTCATAGATGATTTCTCAAGGTTTTATTGGATCTATTTCCTCAATCTCAAATCTGAAGTCTTTGAGACTCTAAATATTTGGAAGGCCATGATTGAGAATCAAAGTGAGAACAAGATCAAAATCCTTTGTGCTAATAATGGTAAAGATTATGTGAACAAGAATTCACAGCACTTGTGTGAAGAATGTGGCATCCGAATGCAACATTCGGTCCCCTACACACCATAGAAAAATTGTGTGGTAGATAGGAAGAACATGGCACTCAAGGAGATGGCTACCTGTATGATTGAGCCTAAGGATTTGATTCCTAAGATGGTTGAGAATATATTTATCATTAATGTCAAAGGAGTTCACGAATGACAAAGGCTTAACCAATAGACATGGTAGTGGGATGAAAATAGTAAAATACAAAGGATCCATTACATGGATCATCATTGATGTCAAAGGGCTTTAGTAATGACAAAGGAATAACCAAGGATATGATGATAGGACAAATTCAGTGAAAGAAAAAGGTAGTGATGAAATGGCATGGATGATGATATGAGATATGATGACATGGCATGGAATGGATGATGATATGGTACATATGATGCCATGGCATGGCATAGTTAACGATTTTGCATGAAGTTAAAATCATTGTTGCATTATGACATCATTCTGGAGAAATATGGCAAATTGGTGAAAATTAGGAAATTGACTAAGTATAGCATAAATAGTCAAAATTAGTCTAAGAAGGTCTCAGAAAAAGGCCTGTGCTAAATTATGGGTTATAGTAAATTCCCGCGGCACATAGGGGTCTTGTAGAATTGTTTTTTTTCTGACTGACCATGTTTTTAGATTGTCTTGGAAGAATCAGAATGAAAATTTATGAACATGCCAAAACATTGTTTTAGGCATATTGGACCAAATTAAGAAAACTGGTTATGTTACAGCTGATTTTACCACACATGGTGGATCACATATTTATGGCCTTCCCTGTCCCTTTGTAGACTCTTTGGACCCCATTGACTATTTTTTCACCTTTAATGTTTCCAAGATCATCCCTAAAAACATGAATTATTTTCCATACGCGACTTTTAAACCCTTTCTCGCGTATGTACGCGGATATGACCCTTAAACCCGCGTACATCAGGATGTGTGCAAAAGGCCAAATAGTTTTGGAGTTTTCCTTAATGTGGATCCGAGTCACTTGTCTCTTATCCTTCCATGTTAGAATAATCAACCCATATTTTACCCACTTAGACATTAATTCATTTATTTTTGTCTTATTTGCCTAGTTCATGTGTCCCACCTTGTGCAAGTTGCTAATTGCTTATCCATAGAGGTCAAACTTGCCATATCTGAATCATGTAGCGCTTGGGAAAGCCTTAGGAATAAAATATGCTTTATTCCTGGCCTCCTAGGTGTCTATCTACTTTTTCTTCTTTATTGCCTGCTTTTTCAGTGTTTTAAGGCACATGGGAAAGCTAGACTAGGTGAGGTGAACTTTTTTTTTTGTTCTACACATCCTCCTCTATTTTCTCCATGAAAAAGCATGTATGAGCTTCCATTCCACCACTCTTTATCTTTCCTATTCCTTTTTCCAATTCGTGAGCTCCATGACAGATTTGGGATCCAGCTTTTACACCTATGGGGGATTTGCTTATTTTTGGTAAGCCTGCTTTATGCTATATTTGGATGCTTCCTCATGCATTCGATTTCTTCATGTATTCTATTATTCATCAGCCTATGATATTACAGGGTTGGCTATTGTACTCTCAGTTAATATAATTTTGTGTTACAGCTCCATATTCAGTCTCTCTTGTTAGCAATTTTGCATGATCAATTGATAATTATTGTGGGTAAAATTAATCTATTGCTGGAATGAATTTATACATGGTATCAGAGCCATTGTAGGTTGTTACTCTCCTTTAAAAATTGTTTTGCAGGTTCAACATCAAGACTGGGAGCCTTCTACTGACAGCCGGGACAGATTTTCTAAAGCTATGGATTCATAGAAAACTATCTTGACTCCTTTCAACTATTTTTAATGGAAAGCAGAGATGGAGATCTTGTTGAGAGAGAAAGGCCTCTATAGGGTGAATATGGCTACAGAAGCAGAGCCCAATGCTGCTGCAGAGAAGATCAAATGGCACAATCGAAGAGATGAGGCCTATGGCCTCCTATGTCTTAGTATTTCCCGAGACCTCCTTTTCCATCTCAATGGATTAACTTCATCGGATCAAGTATGGGAGAATATTTCTGATCTTTTTGGAAAGACAGATGAGATGAGGGGACATCAAATCAAAAATGAGCTTATTTCTCTGAGTCCCAGTAGCTTTGAATCCCTACAACTATATTTCTCCAAGTTCAAAGCACTAGTTTTGCAGCTGAAGCAGTGTGGTATCGAAAAGAAAGATGATCAGCTCATATTGGCCATCCTCTCGAAGCTAGGACCTGACTACTCAGTCTTTGTTTTGACCTTCCATGCCACAAAACTCACAGCTCAAACCTGGAAGATGCCTAGCCTTGCAGATTTCATGGAATCTCTCACACAAGAACAAGACAAGCTGGTGATGATGGGCACCATCAAACCATACAAAGATCAAGATTTGATTGCTGGAGATTCAAGGGTGGATTCAAAAAGCAAAAAGAAAGCTAAAAATCCACCTGAGAAAAAGAGAGACAAGAAGCAGTCTCCAGAGGATCAACAAGGTCCTAAGAAAAATACCCAGAAGAAGAAAAACAAAGGTGAAATGAACAAGTGCTCATACTGTTCGAAGGGAAATCACACTGAAAGCTCTTGTATGAAAAAGAAGATTGATATGCTGACCCAACTCCTGGAGAAGAATGGCATCTCCCTTCTAGAAATCTCAAAGAAGAGAGAAGGAGGGTCAAGTTCAGATGACAGAGAGAGAGTTCATGCATTGGTTGCTGGCACATCAAGCTCACCCAGTTTTATCATTGATTCTGGAGCTTCAAGACACATGGTTTCGACTAAGGAGGCCTTCTCCTCACTGGATATGTCGAAAGGACCATCTATTGTACTGGGAGATGACTCTCTCACTGAAAGTAAAGGCAAAGGAAGGATAGATCTTGATCATGGTCAGTTCAACAATGTGCTGTATGTCCCTGGTCTCACCTCCAACCTCCTATCAGTGTACCAGATGACCCACATTGGGTCTCCTAAGAAGGTCATATTCTCCCTTGATGAAGTTGAGATCACAGAAATCTCAACTGGTAGTGTCATTGCAAAAGGAATTGCGAATCATGCTCAAAAGGTATACATGTTCTCACACTTCCTACCTTACTCAAACCCCTCTGCTCTTCTTATCCATGCTAATGAAGCTAGCAAGCTGTGGCATGAAAGATTTGGCCATCTAAATTACAATTATCTATCCGATCTTAGTGAGAAATAAATGGTCATAGGGTTTCCCAAGATAAAATTTTCCAAAGGAGTCTGCCAAGGCTGTATCCTAGGAAAACACCCAGAGCACAAATTTGAGAAAGCTAGTCATGAGAGAACCTCTACACCCCTCGAGCTGATTCACAGTGATGTTGCTGGCCCATTCCCTCATATGTCCATGAGTCAGGCCAAATATGCATTGACCTTTATTGATGATTTTTCCAGGTATTGTTGGGTTCACTTCATGAAACACAAGTCTGAAGTTTTTGGCCTATTCAAAGTCTTTAAGGCTTTGGTTGAAAACCAGTGTGGAAGGAAACTCAAGGTCCTCAGATCTGAAAATGGTGGTGAGTATGTCAAGTATGAGTTTATTAAATATTGTGCAGATGCAGGTATTCAGATGCAGCATTCTATCCCTTACACACCACAGTAAAATGGTGTTGCTGAGAGGAAGAACAGATCACTGAAGGAGATGGCAACATGCATGATGGAGGCCAAAAATTTTCCACCAAAGTACTGGGCCAAAGCTATCAACTATGCAGCCTATGTACAGAATAGGGTTCCTCACAAATATCTTGATGGCATGAGTCCCTTAGAAGCATGGAGTGGGCACAAGCCAGATGTGACCCATTTCAGGATTTTTGGCTCAAAGGCATGGGCTAGAATCCCGACAGAGAAGAGGAAGGCTTTGCAGCCCCAAAGACAAGAGTGTCTTTTTGTTGGATACTTTGAAGATTCAAAAGGGTACAAGTTGATAAATTTGAGCACAAATAAATCCTTCATCGAAAGGTGTGTTCAATTTGAAGAAGAACCCCTTGCAGAAGTGGAAGTTGGTGAAGCCTCTTCACCACCTGAACCTCAAGAAGTAAGTAAAGAGTTTGTTGAACATGCTGATTCTAATTTTTCTGATGGAGATGAGTTTATTACAGACCCTAACATCCCCACAAGGCCAAAATGGGCATCCAAGACACTACATGCAGTAGGTGAGCTAGCTAGGGATCCCAATGACCCAAGGAGGACTAGATCTCAATTTGAGAGTGGTCTGTGCATGAAGGATCCTATGTTTGTTGAAAAATGATATTTGATGGTGGATTATGATCCTCAAACATATGAAGAAGAAGCAGGAGATCCAAGATGGCAAGATTCCATGAAGGAGGAGTTCATCTCACTCCAGAAGAGCAACACATGGGAGCTAGTGGATCTCCCTCCTGGAAGAAAGTTAGTCCAGTGTAAGTGGGTCTATAAGACCAAGTTTTCTGATGATGGTTCACCACTGAAGTACAAGGATAGATTGGTAGCTAAATGCTACTCACAGGTTCATGGCATTGATTACAATGAGACCTTTGCCCCAGTGGCAAATATGGATTCCATCAGGCTAGCTCTAGCCATTGCAGCCTCAAGGCAATGGAAGGTACATCATATGGATGTAAAATGTGCCTTCTTGAATGGAGATCTCATTGAGGAGATATATATGTAGCAGCCTCAAGGTTTTGCTACTAAACCTTCTCTTGTGTGCAGGTTGAGAAATTCATTGTATGGGCTAAAGAAAGCCCCTAGGGCTTGGTATGCCAAGATAGATAGCTTCTTGCTATCTCTGAATTTTGTTCGATGCAAATCAGATCCAAATGTCTATTTGAAGTCTGTTAATGGTTCATTAATAATCATTGTGTTATATGTTGATGACCTCCTCATTACAGGAAGCTCACAGGCTGAGATTGCTTCCTTAAAAGGAGCTATGAACCAAGCCTTCTCCATGACATATTTGGGGCTCTTAAGTCAATTTTTGGGGCTTGAGATTGCTCAAACCAAAGCTGGAATAAAGGTGCACCAGTCCAAGTATGCCTTGGATTTTCTGATCAAATTCAGAATGCAATACTGCAAAGCAAGAAAAACTCATTTCCTTTCAGGAGTGAAGCTAGAGGAAGATGATTCTCCACCGATGGTAAACAATACACTGTATAGGCAATTGATTGGATGTTTATTGTATCTGACACATACTCGACCTGATCTTTGTTATGCAGTAAGTGTGGCTTCTATATTCATGGATCAGCCTCATGAGATCCATTGGAAAGCAGCCAAAAGGATCCTTAACTTTGTTCAGGGAACAAGGACACATGGGATCCTCTATAAGGCAAAATATGATCTTGATTTGATTGGATTTACTGACAGTGATTGGGAAGGTGATAGCACAGATAGAAATTCCACTTCAGGATATGTGTTCATGCTTGTAGAAGGGCCAATCATTTGGTCAAGCAAGAAACAGAGTGCCATTGCACTCCCATCTACAGAAGTTGAGTACAGAGGAGTTGTTAATGCAGCAACTCAGTGTTTATGGTTGCAGGGTTTACTTGGAGAGTGTGGTTTCGAACTTGAGTACTCAACTACCATCTACTGTGATAACCAGAGTAACATTCGAATCTGCAAAGATCCAGTTCAGAATTAGAGAACCAGACACATTGAGATTCACATGCACTACATCAGAGAGCTTGTGCATGATGGCACCATTCACCTACTCTTCTGTTCATCTTCAGAACAAGTAGCTGATATCTTCACCAAAGCATTTTGTGAGAAGACCTTCAGCAATCTCAAATCACTGCTAGGGATTGCTGATCATGCTATAAAGGCATGAGTGGAGACAAGATTCTACAATTTTGTTTTACAGTCCATGTTTAAGGGAGGATTTTCCCAAGTTGGTTATGCCTCTTTCCTTGGTTGTATGGACTTGCAGTATGTAAAAGAGTGACTAAGCCTTGTTGCTAGGCCCTATATTTTTGATTTATTACTCATAAAGTCGGGATTAAGGGGGGGTTTTAGAATAATCAACCCATAGTTTACCCACTTAGACATTAATTCATTTATTTTTGTCTTATTTGCCTAGTTCATGTGTCCCACCTTGTGCAAGTTGCTAATTGCCTATCCATAGAGGTCAAAATTGCCATATATGACTCATGTAGTGCTTGGGAAAGCCTTAGGAATCAAATCTACTTTATTCCTGGCATCCTAGGCGCTTATCTTCTTTTTCTGCTTTATTGCCTGCTTTTTCAGTGTTTTAAGGCACATGGGAAAGCTAGACTAGGTGAGGTGAACTTGTTTTTTGTCCTACACATCCTCCTCTCTTTTCTCCATGAAAAATCATGTATGAGCTGCCATTCCACCACTCTTTAGCTTGCATATTCCTTTTTTCCAATTCGTGAGCTCTATGACAGATTTGGGATCCAGCTTTTACACCTATGGGGGATTTGCTTATTTTTGGTAAGCCTGCTTTATGCTAGATTTGGATGCTTCCTCATGCATTAGATTTCTTCATGTATTCTATTTATTCAGAAGCCTATGATATTACAAGGTTGGCTATTGTACACTCAGTTAATATAATTTTGTGTTACAGCTCCATATTCAGTCTCTCTTGTTAGCAATTTTTCATGATCAATTGATAATTGTTGTGGGTAAAATTAATCTATTGCTGGCCTGAATTTATACATTCCATGTTCCTTGGGATCTCTCAGATTTGACCTTCCATTACCCCATTGAATCACTATATAAGAAACCCTTTGGATACATTGAGAAGGGAGGAATTGAAGAGCAAGAAAACTATAGTCCATTGTTGTTGGAGCTTATACTCGAGTCTGCATCCCTTTGTCCCTTGGAGCACTTTGTGTTCTTCCCAAGCTTGCATTTTCTTGTGAGCTATATATTGATATATGGAGGATTGAATTGGTGGAGGCCCAAGTGGAGGACTCAGTTTCTTCGGTTCGCAGACGTACCGACAGAGGTTGTCACCATTGTAATCTCTGATTTATATTAATAAAAATATCTTTTCCTATCCAATAATGTGTATTTAAATGAATATTGAATCCATGGATGCTTTTAAATGCTTATATGTTATTGATTATATATTCTAGAGTGGGTCTAACACCATTATATAGCATTCTTGTCTTGTTTGCTGAATGTTGAGAGAGCAAATTGCTAATACAAGCGACAGTGGAAAATATCAATGGGGATCTACATCAACCATCTCAAATAAGGTATATTTCAAGATCCTTTAGTGTTAGATGTTTATTTCTCTTGCATATTGGGAAGGGATTGATTTCTACGGTTACTCTATCTATTGTGGTACCCTAAGCCATAGGAAATTTTCTCCATAACAGAATTGGCGACCATACTGGGGATGTTCCTTGTTTTTCTTTGGGTTTTGGGGGCACAATGTGCTTGATATTCTTGACTTGCTCTTTGTTTCTCCTTGTTTCTATGTTGCATTTTATAGTATGTTCATCCATTGACACTCCCCTTTATTGGTTTGACCCTTGGCCTGCTTTTTACCACTGTCTTCTTTGTATATGCAGGTTTTTGGCCAAAAGTCATGAACATACACAAATTTTTGGCCAAAAGTCACGTATACATGCAATTTTTTGGCCAAAATCCATGTATACATGAAGCTTTTTGGCCAAAATTCAAGTATATATGCATTTGTTCTTTAAACAATCGTGTACATCCTCCCTTTTGGTGAGTTTGATGTTGTGGGAAGTTGTTGGGTGGGTTTTGAGTGTGGTTGGGTCTTCCTTTGGTCTGATGTTGTCTGTTGGATGCTTTTTTTGTGACCATAGGCCACTTTTTCATTGATTTTTCTTTGAAAGTATTTTTAGTCATTTATCCTTTTGGTTTTTCCATTAGTGCATTACTCTTTTTGTCTCGATGTCTTTCTAGGCTTATGTTTTATACTTGTTGCAGAGACTGGGAGTTTTAGATGACTTTTATTGCATTTTTCATTCTTTTATATTGAAAAATACAAGGTAGTTGCATTTTTTACATATGGATTTGAGGAGGTACTTGAATTGGATTGCTTGGATGAGAGTTTTATTAAAGCATTCACATAGGAAGGATTGCATTGGCATTCGAAAAGGAATATATATTTATGCATCTCATGTAGTGGAATACCATATTTTTCATTTGACAAAGATTGCACTTAGCATTGTTTGTTATGGTGTGCATATTTACTTCACTTCTGAGTCATAACTTCATTAGTTGCACGACCATTTCCCTTTTAGTAATTACATCCAATTAAAATCAACACATAATAAAATGAATTACACTCTTTTCTTTTATAGGGTGCATCAACAAGATTAGGTTTTAGAGTCTTGGAATAGTTCATTGTGAGTTAATTCTTCAAGACTACTAAACAACAACAAGTAGGTGTCTGTCTAGGTGAGAGTGTCAAATCCTTTATATAATTAGTGTTTCTCAGGATCCTCCTCTTACAAGGGAGTTAAGCACGAGGCAGTGTGAGCGGTTATGATTGGGATGACCCATGGTTGTAACTGAGTAGCACCGAAGATATTTCCAGGATTGTATTCATATTTCGGGGCTCTTTCGAGAGTTTCGGGCTTTGCTACCCTACCCATAGGGTCGATCCCGCCTGCAACTGTCTGCCTGAGCCTTAGTTATATTGAAGTGGCCTTAGTCGCCTTACCTAGGTATCACATGGGGTACTTATAGAGGTTATTCTGTGAGTGTCCTGGCTAGGTAGAGGTCAAACATCACAGTCTCTTTATGTGTTGAAGCTGAGGGCCATTATAATTGGTTACGTACCTCCACTTGTAGTGTATGGTAGTTTTGAGCCTCTCCTAGGCGAGACATACCTACTACATTCAAGAGCTCACATATCCTCCCCTTGGTTTGCTTGTATTTTGGTTGTAGATTTTCCAAGGAGTGTGCTCTTTGTGCACTAGTTGGCCTTTGGGATCGCGGTTAATTGAGTATATTTATGCTCTCTTGAGTTTGGGTCCTTTTATTTTCGGCATACCTGGTATCCTATCACCCATCCTTGGTCCTAGTATAGACCCTGGTGTCAGACTTGGGGGCATCATAGCCCCTTACCACACTCATAGATTTGGGAGTGGTCACATTCCACCCTCTACTCCATTTGTCGAGGATGTTGACTCCCTTCTCTTAGTCTTTACACCGGTGGTCACCATCATGGGGGTGGTAGTGGATACGTGAATCTTGGGTCTACACCTTAATTTCCTTTTTATGTCCCATCGTTCACCACATTGTTTCCTTTGGGTGTAGTTGTCATGATCATTCCTCCCTATATCCTATAGTTCAGATTCTTTATTGACTATTTTGGGTTGTTTTGGACTAATATGGTTGTCATGTAGGGTCCAGTTTTTGTACACTCTCTCTGAGGTTTTGACCCATTCGTGCCTATCATAGGTATTATGTCTAAACTGGGATGTAAGTTAGGATATCACATTCACTTACACTTATGCATTTCCTTATGACCATTCCATCTTAACCTTAGGTACGAACCCATTCCATGGTATCACAGAACCTTCATGCTGCTGTTAGAAGTGATATTATGTGAATGGTAGAGCTTTCCTATACATGGGTGTCCTAGTTAGCTCCATTTTGCATTTGGTACCCATGTTGTGAGTCCTCTCTTAGGTCTAGGAGTCCATTTTAGTCCCGCCATGTCATTGAGCAACAGCCTCATACTACTCTTGAACTTTAAGGCTGGCATTTCCGTAGGACTCCCTTGTATATGTGAAGTTGTAATTACATTATCATGAGTTTTTCCTGACGTTTTGAGCCTTATTTCGGCTTCCCTGACTCTGATTATCAACCATATAACCCGAGCTTGTCTCTTGTCTAGCCAAGTAGAGCCATTTTATATATCTTTTGTAGCTTGATTCCCCTTTTTCCAAGAGGGGAATTTCCCTCGAGTGTCGTTATCCTACACATGTCTCCTTGCATTGAGCATAGGTATGTTCTGCTGCTTGGAACTAGTTTGTTTTCCCCTTGACACTCATCCCCTCATAGTATGTAAATATAAAGAACTTTTATTCTTTTTCAAGATTTTTAAAATATTTGAAAAATTCCAAAAAAATAAAAAAACCAAAAAATAGGATAGTAAAAGATGTTATCTTTGGCAGCAGTTGAGTCACGTCGCCTTCGAACAGAGTACTGTATATCACATCCATTGGTTGGGTTAAGAGTTTGACTTTAGGAGCTGTACTCATTTCTCTGATTTTATCTCCACTGACTGGTTAATCTTTCAGTCCCCATGGAGCCTCTATCGATGCCTCCTGTGTCGCAAAGATGCCCCAGTTTTGTATATTGAGTCTATGCTGCCTACATTCAGTCACCATTCGCCTTTATGCTCTTATTTGAAGGAATTCAAAATCTGAGTCAGACATTCCTCAGTTATCTTGACTTTGCATGTTATCCATTCCCGGTACTGATACTGGTTCATGCACATTATGATCGATTCCTTCCACATTATACAACTTTGCTGAGTACCTCATGTTGGATGATGAGGGATGCCTTAATGCCATCCTTCCAGTGGATTTCATCCCATCGACATCAGATCATTTATTTTGGGATAGGAGTCTAGAGTCATTTTGAGTGCCTTGAGACTTACAGTCATCAGTGGCAGGTTCTCTCGCCATTGACACTTTTTGGAATACATCAATGTCCCCTGATCGATGGATTCTCTGAAGTGTTTGACCTCAACACATTTATTCACACTTGTTAGATTGCACTTTAGTACCTTGATTCCCATTTTCATTATCGGTGGGTGATCTCACATCTATTAACAATATACATCAATGACCGGTAATAAGACGATGGACTACTATGTTCGACCTCGACACCTCTATTCACATAGTAGGACTGTTATCTCCCAAAATGACCACCGTTGTTTTTCTAATTTTGAAGAGATAAAAAAGAGTCAAAAAATTCATTTCAAAATTTTTTAGAGTAGATTAGATGCTCTATTTCTGAGATGTAAAATTGGAAAAATCATTCATCTAAGTCTTAGTCTTCAAAATGAAAAATATCAGCTTTCGGTAGCTAAGCTTGTCTCTGGAAGTCTAGTTAACTGCCGAAACGGGTCGTTTTCGGCAGCTAAGGCAGTCTGTGAAAAATGATCTTAACTGCCGAAACCTGTAGAATTTCAGAAAAACTGCCTTTGGGAAAAATCAGTTTTCTCAGCCTTGGAATGTCCGTTTCGCATGTTCGAATAGTCGATTGACATCTACAAATACTAAGCTATCCAATGGTGCAATAAGATTTGGATTTGAATCTTGGGAAGGCAGTCAAAATCTCCCCGCAATATCACGTGTCGGAAATTGTTTTGCAAACTTGTTACAGGGCAGCAAGCTAGTGTTTTCGCTCAGATTTGACTTTTTCTCAACCAAATCTCTCGAAGTTGGTTTCTAATGATGTATAATAATTAAATACATTAGGTTT
>LPNX011220740.1:233916-281236 GCA_001517045.1 Pseudotsuga menziesii | reverse complement strand
AGGGAGTCTTCATCATTAACCCAGTTGTTTGAAGATGCGCAAAAGGTAGAGGAAAACATCCGTGCATCTAGGTGGATCAGAATGCAGGCTGACTCTGAAAATATGAGAACATATGTGCAAGAAGACAGTCATGACATTTCAGATTCCGAGTATGAAAGCAGTGGGTATGAAACAGATTTGGACCAACAGCCTGAGGGTGAGTGCATTTCAGATTCAGAATCAGTTTTTTCAGTATGTGCAGAGTATTCCAAAGACAGGTATGGCTATGAAGTTTATGACCAGTTTGCAAATCAAGAAGAGCCTATGGTAACTAATGATGATATAGGCAATTACATATTTTCAGCTGATCAAAATTCACATGATGTCCAGCCTATTTCGTCACCATCTTGTGTACATTTGTCTGAGGAGGAAGTTACCATCTTTGATGATCAATCACTGATTTCCAAAGGACAAGAAGATGATCAGTCCTCTTGTAGAGAAACCATCATGGCTGAACATGAGGCTGCCATAGATGTGCAACTGTTTTCTGAGGAGCAGCATGTTACTTATCTTCCTTTTAAGGATCCAGTGGCAGTTTTCATTGACCTATACTTTTCAAAGAACCTGGAGATTTCAGATTTCCTTATNCCTGGAGATTTCAGATTTCCTTAGCTTGCCAGTGTGTCCGAGTAAGTATGGTTTCCTGGAAGACTTCTTATTATTGTTGATTCATGTCAAACATCATTTGTTGATTGGCAAGAAAGATGAGATGTTTTCAGTATCCACATTGCTTAGATGGCTGCTATGGAAATCAGCATTCACTTAACAAGTGGCAGAGCTGGTTAGTGTAGGAGTAGGAAATAAGCTCGCTGCCCGAGCATTTCTTTTTTCCAGTTTGCAGCAGAAATAGTAGTTGACTTGGTTAAATAAATGCAGGCTACAGGCAGACTACAAGCAAGCTAGCAGAGGTATCAGTGATACAGGCTTAATGACTCCATGCCCAATGCTAAAGGCTACTGGAACTACTTGTTCTTCGGAACCTCACTGGGAGGATTCCATCCCCGAGTAGGAGCCAGATGTTATCTCCCAAAATGACCACCGTTGTTTTTCTAATTTTGAAGAGATAAAAAAGAGTCAAAAAATTCATTTCAAAATTTTTTAGAGTAGATTAGATGCTCTATTTCTGAGATGTAAAATTGGAAAAATCATTCATCTAAGTCTTAGTCTTCAAAATGCAAAATATCAGCTTTCGGTAGCTAAGCTTGTCTGTGGAAGTCTAGTTAACTGCCGAAACGGGTCGTTTTCAGCAGCTAAGGCAGTCTGTGAAAAATGATCTTAACTGCCGAAACCTGTAGAATTTCAGAAAAACTGCCTTTGGGAAAAATCAGTTTTCGCAGCCTTGGAATGTCCGTTTCGCATGTTCGAATAGTCGATTGACATCTACAAATCCTAAGCTATCCAATGGTGCAATAATATTTGGATTTGAATCTTGGGAAGGCAGTCAAAATCTCCCCGCAATATCACTTGTCGGAAATTGTTTTGCAAACTTGTTACAGGGCAGCAAGCTAGTGTTTTCGCTCAGATTTGACTTTTTCTCAACCAAATCTCTCGAAGTTGGTTTCTAATGATGTATAATAATTAAATACATCAGGTTTAAGACTTTATATTGATGTATTTGATGGTTAAGAATGTTGAAAAGTGAAAATGGTGGACTAGTTAATGAGCAGAAATACTGTATTTTTGCCAGAAGAGGCAAATTCGAATTTCTCATGATGATTCATCAGCCTTGGAAGGTTTTCTACACCTGTCAAAGAGTTTGGAGGATATGAAGGCTGTCAAGATAGATTTTGACTCATTGGATAGGATCTTTTTCCTATTTTTGACTTTCCAATTTTAGCATTCTAAATCCACTTTTATAGGATCTCATCCTACACTTGTTGGTTTGACTATTTTTGGCAAATTTGATCCATTTTTTATGGATCTAGATTTGATCTTGTAAGGCTATAAAGCCAAAGACATTTGGAGAACAAAGGGTTCAAGCTTGGACACAAGTTGGCCTATGTACTTGATTGCTTATCTTAATACAAATCACAGTCTTCTTTTGCTACTGTTATCAGACTTTTTCATGTATTTCATATCTCTGTAGTTTGATTATTCGTCTTAGCTACTAAGAACTGTACCTTCTTATGTGGCTCATGAATATCAGATGATTCCTTATTGTTTAGTATGACCCTGCATTCCTAATGTACTTGGTTATCTATGACCCTGCATTCCATGTACTTAGTTATCTAAATAGTATTCTTCATACCTTTTCCTGTTATATTGTATCTGATTGACAGTTTCTAAAAGCACTGGTTCATTAAGATGTTCTGATAAGTTAATCCTTTCATTGTGCTTTCTTGGTATCCCATTGATCCACCTATTGATCCATTCATTTCTTAAGTTACCAAGCACCTTTGGTCTACAACCACAAAGGGTTTCTTGGAGTGATAACAAGGACATGTACTCATAGTGGATTGTGCAGAAGACCTTCCAGACTGGTGGCATTTCATATATGCTACCTCCTTGATCGTGCCAGTGTTCATGAGATTTCAGCTCTCGTGACTTGATTCTAGTGTATGTTAGATATCTTTAGCCATTATGGAGATCTTGATCCATTGTATATCTTTAGCTTTCATGGAGATCATGATCCTTTGTATATCTTCATCATGGAGATTATGATCTATCTATATTGTACGTCAAGATGACCACACATGTCATATTTTGTATCGTGCCTATGTTGGAGACATTTACCACCATACACACTCTTTTTGGTCAAATTATCCTAGTTAAACCACTATCCTAAGTATTATTGACATCAATTGACATCAGTGGAGCATTAATTGACATCATCCAGTCACACCCACACCTACTTTTAGTCAAGGAGGCTAACTTAGCCTTCTCCTACATTCGGGGAGGCTAACTGGAGCACTCTGGGGGTGATTTGAGTGATATTAATGCACCTAATTTCTTTTTATAGCTCAAAATGACACATCTCTTCCTATGACCACTTTCTCATGATTCCGTCGCATATCGACACTTCCATGATGACACTTCATGAAAAGTCACTGAAAAAACACCTAACTTGGAGGACCCATATCTTGAGTTCTGTAACTCCGTTTGACCTCATCTCTACACCGTTGGAAAGGTATTTCTATTAGCTAAAAATTTCTAGAAGACACCAAAGTCTAGAAATTCCCTAAAAATGATATTTTTGTATATACGTGACTTTCCTTAAGGAAAACCCGCATATGATACGCGAGTTGCTCTCTATGATACCCGCGTATGCTTATACACGCGACTTGTTGTATTAGCAACCTGCATGTACTTTTCATGTACACGACTAATGTTTCAGCAACCCACATATGCCTCTTAAAAATGTCAAAAAACATGTAATTTGAATTTCGGGTAGTTTGGGTAGTTATGCAACTGACTCCTTCAGTTGTAACTACTTTGTCTTCGCCCCTAGCTCTTCCTTAACCATATAAATAGAGGTAGGGAGGTCCATGAGAGGGGAATTGAATTTTTGCATTGTTATGCTAGAGGAATTGGGACTCTCTTTTCCCACACCTTTGCCCTAGAAGCATTCTCCTTGTGTTGCAGAGCTTGGAGGCTGAGTTCCTTGGAGAAGAGAAGCATCAGAACCAAATCAAGGTTTTGTGAGGTGCTGAACTTGAAGAGAAGGTATACTTGTACTTGTTTTCAAGATTAATAAAGATGTGATGTCCTTCTTCTTCCCAAATCATTGTTCAATGTGTGATTGAATCTCTGTTTATGATCATATTATGACGTTAATCAGATCATTGTTTCATGTTTATTTGATTATCATTGCTTTATATGTGGTCATATTGGTTTGAGGAAGGTATAATTCATTTTGCAGGTCTCTTGGAGCAAGAGGAGCAAGAAGAGGATTGAATAGAAAGCTTGGACCAGCCTTCAGTTAGTCAGGTGTGGACCTTTCTCATCTCTAATCTTGCTTGTATTTACTTGCAGAACCATTTGCATCCACCTTTCAACCCTAGTATGTTGATGGCCTCTTAAACCTTAGCCATAGGATACTTTCCTTTACAACAGAACTGGAGACTCCATTGGGAATAGCCTTGTCTGTTTAGGGTTTCTCTTTATTTATTTCAGTCTTTTGCATTGTTTAGGCAGTTTTTGACATTTTTTGGGAGTTTTTCCACCCATACGCGACTTGCAAACTGAACAGTCGCATGTCTAGTTTGGTACACGCGACTACCTATACTGTCAACCCGTGTATGATACGCGACTTGTCAGTTATACAACCCATGTGTTCTTATACACGCGACTTGTTGCATTAGCAACTCGCGTATGAAACGCGACCTGTCAGTAGTGCAACCCGCGTGTGCCCCTAAAGCAGTGTTTTTCCTCATTTTTTGGTGGTTCTTTCTACTGTTGTGGGCTATTTGGTAGGTCTTTTGGTGTCCTCTGTAGATGCATGACTCCAGGAAGTTAGCGTCATCCCTTTTGGTTGCTCTTTATCTATGTGGTAAGCCCTTTTATAGCATTAGGGTTTCCTCTTTTCTCTTTCCCCCACCTCATTTGCTTGGTATGATTTTTGGCTTATGTTTTTGGTCAGCCTCTGTTACTGATCTTTGTTTGATTTTAGAAGCTTTTTGGTGTTGGTTTCCTTCTTCTTTTGTGGGTTAACTTCACCATGCCAAAATAGTTGACTTGTCTTTTATGCAAGCCTTTCTTCCAAGTAGGGTTTATATTGACTTTAGGGCATTCTAGAGTTTGTTTGGTGGTTATATAGCAGAGTTTCCTTTTGCTTGTCCTTGTTATCTGCATGCTTTTGTTTGTAGGTAGTTTTTCTTTTGCATTTATAAAAGAAAATTAAAAAGAACGTATACTTGTTTTTGCTGCTTGCCCCCCCACCTCCTTCTTTGGATTGACCTTGTTGGACAAGGTACTAAGCATCCTTTGTTTGTAGGTTTAGATTGATACTTGGGACTTGTTGACCTTTGTTTATGTTAGTCTTACTGATCAGTCTCTTCATTCCAAAGTTGTTGGATTGTTTACCTTTGTAAGCCTTCCTTTCAAGAGAGGTTGATATCTAACTTTAGGGAAACCTAGGGTTTGTTTGTCGGGTGTAGAGTAGTTGTCTATTTGCTTTGCTTAGAGTACTTGCTTGCATTAGTTGATAGGTTGTTTTTTCTTTTGCATTTATAAAAGAAAAAGACAAAAACACATGTTTGCTTTATATGCATGTAGATTAGTTTTTTAGTCTAGATTGCATGGCATATCATTGTTTTTGAAAAATATAAAAAGAATTTGTTATTTTGTGATTTTCAAGTTTTCTATTTGAAAAATAAAGAGAATAGTTTTTTCTTTTTGCATTTCATATCTCTTTTCTTAGTCATTTTATTTGAGTCAAAACGCCACATAAGTTTCACGCCATTTACCCTTTGACTAAAAACAACCCTTAAAATAAATGATATAATTTAAAAATTACTAGTAAGTTTTATTTTATAGGGTCATACACCAACTAGCTCAGGCTAGACTTGTGGATTAGGGAGTTTCAACTCTCCACAATTGTTAAAATCTTAGATGTAGTTGGCCAATCACTAGGTAAACCCTTTTCTACGTTAATTGTATCTGGGAAGCTCCTCTCAAATGGGAGTTAAGAACGAGGCTGCGTGGAGACTTGGACTGAGGAGATAACCCTCTGATTCCTTGTCAAAGTGTAGACCAGGGTTTTTACGCATCTGGGGATTCTGTCTTAGACAGGGTTTTGGGCTTAGCTACCCTGCCCATGTGTACGAATCAGGCTTGTGACTGTCCCCCCAGACTGTCAATATAGTTAAGGTAGCATTTAGTCTCTTTGACATCTATGGTTCATACACAGGTACATCATAAGGCTATTTCTAGTTGACCTTGGATGGAATTGGAAGGTAACCCCGGTAGAAAGTGTGGGAGGGCAGGGGATGATTCCTCCGCTTGTGCCTAAGAACATCTGCAGGGACACCAAGTAACTGTCTATCAGCTTTCTTTTGGAAAGTATATCTTATACCTGTTTGTCTATTTGGCCTTAGGAATTTTTTAGTGAGTGCTCTGTGGTTTGTCTATACTTAGTGTGCATTTAGGTGTGTGCTTTGTAATTTTGGTTGTCTATCAACCTCATAATTTGTCTCCTATTTTGAAACTATGGCTAGCAGCCCTTCAAACACCAACCAAGAGATCCCCATGCTGGGAACTCCTTGCACTATTCCTCTCATGGGGAATGTTGGTGTTCCCTTGATGGCCACCTTGAATCTACCTGGATTCACCCTAGGGCTACCGGTGTGGTTGTTTTCCACTCCAACTATCCTGAATGCTCTTGATTATTCTCAAGTAAGATCCTTATATCAAGGACATCAAAACACTACTTCCCCTTCACCTGTAGTTGATTCTCCTCCTCCTTCTACCTCATGTGGTGAAAGTACTGATACTGATAACCGGCAGTCTAAAAGGAGTAAAAGAAGGAGGAATAGGAAGAAGGAACATAAGCAAGGGGGAACCCATTCAACCTCTGCAAGTCAAGTTGAACCTCACCACCCAGCCTCTATGGTTCATGCTGGGGGCACCCACCCAACCTCTGTTGGTCATGTTGGATCTAAGAATTCAACCTCTGCAAGTCAAGTTGAACCTCACCACCCAGCCTCTGTTGTTCATGCTAGGGGCACCTATCCAACCTCTGTAGGTCATGTTGGTTCTAAGCACTCAACCTCTGCAAGTCAAGTTGATCTTCACCATCTAGCCTCTGTGGTTCATGCTGGTGGGATCCTTCCTACCTGTCCAGGTCATGTCGGATCCAGTCACTCAGCTTCTGTGGCTCATGCTGAGGGCACCCATTCAACCTCTGTTGTTCAAGTTGAACCTCCCCATCCAAGCTCTGTTGTTCATGGTGGATCCATCCACCCAGTCTCTGTGGTTCATGTTGGGGGCACACACTCCGATGCTGCAAAGCAGATTGATCCTAACCACTCAGCCTCTGTTGTTCATGTTGGTGGTGCCTGTCCAACCTCTACAAGTCATGTTGGAACCAGTCTCTCAGCCTTTGTAAGTCATGCTTGGGGCAGTCTCTTAGCCTCTGCAAGTCATGCTGGGGGCAGTCTCTCAGCCTCTGTGGTTCATGCTGAAGACAATCCGTCAGCCACTGTGAATCATGTTGACACTGTTGAAAGACTACCCGTTCAAAACACAAGCCCAAGTTTCCTTGTAAGCTTTGTGAGGGAGACCACCTTACTTATAAATTCCCTTCTATCGTGGAGGCACGAAGAGTTTGGTTTCATGGTCATCCCATTTTTTAACATTCTGAATCTTTTCAACAACCAAACTCTCTTAGTCAAGTTGGACCCAGTCACCCAGCCTCTGTAGTTCATGCTGGGGGAAAACTCTTAGCCTCTGCAGGTCATGCTGAGAGCAAACAGTCATCCACTACTAGTCATGTTGACACCGTTGAGAAAACTAGTCGTTCAAAGTGCAAACTTAAGTTCCCTTGTATGCTATGCGAGGGAGATCATCTTACTCACCAATGCCCTGCTATCACGGAGGTGCGACGAGTGTGGTCCAAGACTCAAGAATTTCCTTCTCCTGAACAACCTATAGTTTCTCAAAAACCTACTCAACCTTTGGTTGATCAAGTGGTTGAACCAATCTCAGATTTAGTCAATCCCACTCTTATTTCAGAGAGTGATCCTGATGAGATTGAACCAATGTCATCTTTGGTCAATCCCACTCTCCCTTCAGAGAGTGACTTTCACGAAGCGGTTGAATCGATTTCAGTATCGATCAATCCCACTCTTCCTTTGGAGAGTGAAGTGTCTACTAGTCACATTTTCTTCACTGCCAGTTCAGAACTCACTGAACAAGGCGGCACTGAACTTGTTTTGGATCAACCCCCACCAAGCTCTCGGATTGCTTCCTTTGATTGGGATAGCCTAGTTGAGCCCTGCCTTCCTTTCGATGCACCTTTCCAGATAAAGGTCAAAGTTGAACCTATACGATTGCTCGTTGTATTGTTGATGAAGGAGCCTCAGTTAGTATTTTGTTTGCTTGTGCTTGGCGAGGCATGGGATCTCCCAACCTTGTGTCGACTGCTAGTCAGTTACTAGCATTTGATAGAAGAACTTGTATAGCCTTGGGAATTCTTGCTCAAAAACCTGTTACTTTGGGTGGGAAGACCGTCTTAGTTGACTTCATGGTGATAGAAGACCCCTTGGACTTCAATATGCTCCTTGGACGTGATTATGTCTATGCCATGCAACCTATGGTGTCAACATTTTTCATGTGATGCACTTTAATCATGGTGAAGAAATTGTCACTATTGATCAGTTGGATTTTCTAGATCCTTCTCCTGACCCAACTAGAGACCAAATCTTTCCTTTATTGGTTCCCAGTGTTTTTGTAGACACTGCCCCGCCAGAGGTGAACTATGTGGCCTCATGCCCTTTGTGCTCAACTGCTACTGAGAAGTAGCCTCAGTTTTCATGCTTACCTTCTCAGGACTTGGTCCCAATAGTTTACCGGGTGAGTCATCCTATACAGACTGTAGATCCTACTCTCCACTCTGTTGATCCATTTGAAAGTTTAGAAATGTGTCCTATCTCGGATGATCTCCTTCCTTTGGATGAAGTCTTCCTAGAGCCTTTGATATAGTCTGACCTTCTTTTGGATGTTGGTTCAGTTGTGACTAAGTCTAACCCTGATTTGCCTAGTAATCCTGGCCTTTCTTCTTATGTTGGTCTTGTTGAGTCTTTTGACTTTTCCTTCGAACAGCAAGTCAGTGATCCTGATGAGTTTGATTTTTCTTATGAATTTTTCAACTCCTGTGATATTGAGTTTGTTCCTACAGACTCTATCTCCCTTGTTGATTTTTTCTCTCCTTCTGAGGTTGATCTTACTGATTATAAACCCTCAATCCTTGGTTCTATAGAATCTTCTTCGATCGATTCTGCCTTGACTTTACCTTTTGTAGAATATAGAAAAGTCGCATGTGCTTCTTCCAAAGTGACCTGTATTGGATCTTTTCTTCTGAATATGATTCTGATGTTGTTGTTTCTTGGAGACAGGATTTTTAGTTGGATTCACAACTGTTTACTGGCCTCGCCTTGTGTTTCAAGTCGTAATTGCATTTGCATGTGCCCTGCTTGCACTTATGAGCATGATGCCGGTTTCCACGCTTTTAGCTTGTTGTATAAGCCCTCATCTTTGTTCTCATCATTGCTAAGCCTTTTATCATTTTTCCCTTGCAACTTGACACCTTTTACCTTGAGGAGACATTCCCTGAGTGTCCTTATCTTTCTCACTTTCCTTGCATTATGCATAGTTCTGTTCCTTGCGCTTGGAACTAGTTTCGCCTGCCTATGACACTTGTCTCCTCGCATTTAGAGCATTCTTTCTGCTCTCCTTCGAGCTCGTTAAAAACAGTAAGGAGGCCGTGAGTTGAATTTTCTGAACTCATTAAAACTTCACGGGAAAGATATTGAGTTTCTTTAGGCCCAGGTCTGACTCCTCAAAATACACTTGACTACCGAGTAAACTTGTCCATTCAGGCTCGTTAAGAATATGTGAATGGGCATCCACATTGGTGGTAGGTTATCTCTTTCTTGGACCATGTGGAATAATACGAGAAATGATCCCTCTCTTTTCTTTTTGAATTGAGAAGAGTATTCTTGGGCATAGTTTTATCTCTTTTCCGGACCTGAGGCACTAAACTTACAGAAAAGGAACCCCCGGTATGAGCTTATTTTTCTCTTTTTCGTGCTCTGGACCAAAACATGGAAAAGATTCCGAGTGTACTTTATGTCTTTGTCATGCTCATTAAACCCTAAAGAACAAAGCATCGAGTTTATTGTTGTAAGCCCCATTTCTCGTAATAAAATGGATCTTTCCGAGTGATCTTTCCTTCCTTCACACTCGTAAAACTCAGGCTATATGTTGCTTTTGAAGGAGCATTGGGTAGGTGGTAATTTAACCTTTTTCGGACCTTCCTGACTAAGTACGAAAAAGGTGCGCCTTTTCTTCTTTGGAAGTTAAGAGAGTTCTTCTTTGGTATGTTTTATACTTTTTCGGCCTCAGGAGACTAAATTGTACAAAAAAGGACCCCCTGGAGTCTTCTTTGTATTTTTCAGACTCTCTAAACTATGAAAACACCGTCGAGCATGTACTAGTTCAGGCTCGTAAAATCCATGAATCAGTGCTTTATCAAGCATTCTTCTTTCTTTTCTTCGAGCTTGCCAAAAATGAAGATGGTCCCGAGTTTGATTTCTTGGACTCGTTAAACCTTTACAAGAAAGAGGGAAGGGAAGTTCATTCACATGTTTTTTACGTCATGGCAGCAAGTCTTGTTTCCTTGAACAAAGCACCAGTTTTGATTCTATCAACAGTTGGGTCCTAGCATTTTGACCTTATCCCAATTCAGAGTTTTCTTACTCCTCCAGTTGGCCTCTTTTCCAATTATATGGGGAATCTGTCAATGTCTCCTACATTGTAGATTTGTTTCGTTGGTCCTTTTTGTGTCAAAAGCTGCCTAAGTCACTTTTGTGTCATGCTCACTATTCAAGGATTAAACCTTTGTCGGCCATTCTGCAGTTGCCTTGACCTTTTGTGTCAGCCATTCCCTAGTATCAGTTCATTACATCCTGTATTCAGCGTTCCTTGTCATGAAATTCAGTACCAATTCCAGATCCAATTAGTCTTTGACTTACCTCGTGTTGGATGATGAAGGATGCCTTAATGCCTTCCTTCCAACAGATCTCCTCCTATCGACTGCAACACCTCTTGCTCTGGGAATGAGATTTAGAGTTTTATGATAGTACCTTGGGGATTGTTGTCATCAATGGCAATTTCCCTCGCTATTGGGTAGTGGGAATACCTTAATGTCTCCTACTCAATGGATTCTTCAAGTGTTCGACTTCAAGTCCTTGTAATCACACTTGTTAGAATGTACTAGGTACCTTGGGGGCCATTTTCATTAATGGTGGTTTCCCTCACATTTGTTAACAGTTCTCATCATTGACTGGTAATCAAATGATTTCCTCCATGTTTGACTTCAGCTCCTTTATTCACATGGTTAGGATTCGTACCCTTTTTTGGGCGGTTTGGATTGAAGACCTTGGGCCGACAATAGCATTGTCATATTTTGCTATTGCCCGAGTTACGCAATACCTTGTTATATTTTATGTGACATTTTGCTGAGACATAGATCCACCTTGTATTTTTGTGGCTATGATCGATTGTCGAGTATGGATCCACCTTGTTCATTTGTGGCCATGACTCCTTTAGATTTGATATGGCGCATTTTTACATATTGAGCGACCATTATAGTTTCATCAGTTATACATATGTTGGATCTGTCTGTATCTTTATGGCGATTTTTTGTATATGGACATGTATGTAGTAGAGATCAGTTTTTCTGACATTTATCTCTCTTTTAGGTACCTTTGTTCGAGCCTTTTGATCTTGGATTCTCTGCTCTCTCCATACTCAGTTGTTTCCTTTATAATGTATTTCGGCTATCGTCTTCCCCTCTAACCTCACACATTAGGGGGCATCTGTTATAGCTCAAAATGACACATCTCTTCCTGTGACCACTTTCCCATGATTCCGTCGCATGTCGACACTTCCATGATGACACTTCATGAAAAGTCACTGAAAAAACACCTAACTTGGAGGACCCATATCTTGAGTTCTGTAACTTTGTTTGACCTCATCTCTACACCGTTGGAAAGGTATTTCTGTTAGCTAAAACTTTTCAGAAGACACCAAAGTCTGGAAATGCCCTAAAAATGAGTATTTTGTATATACAAAACTTTCCTTAAGGCAAACCCGCATATGATATGCGAGTTGATCTCTATGATACCCGCGTATGCTTATACACACGAATTGTTGTATTAGAAACCCACGTGTACTTTTCGTGTATGCGGCTGATGTTTCAGCAACCCGCGTATGCCTCTTAAAAATGTCAAAAAACACCTAATTTGAATTTTGGGTAGTTTGGGTATTTATGCAACTGACTCCTTCAGTTGTAACTACTTTGTCTTCGCCCCTAGCTCTTCCTTAACCATATAAATAGAGGTAGAGAGGTCCATGAGAGGGGACTTGAATTTTTTCATTATTATGCTAGAGGAATCAGGACTCTCTTTTCCCACACCTTTTCCCTACAAGCATTCTCCTTGTGTTGCAGAGCTTGGAGGCTGAGTTCCTTGGAGAAGAGAAGCAACAGAACCAGATCAAGGTTTTGTGAGGTGCCGAACTTGAAGAGAATGTATACCCACACCTTTTCCCTAGAAGCATTCTCCTTGTGTTGCAGAGCTTGGAGGTTGAGTTCCTTGGAGAAGAGAAGTAGCAGAACCAGATCAAGGTTTCGTGAGGTGCCGAACTTGAAGAGAAGGTATACTTGTACTTGTTGTCAATATTAGTAAAGATGTGATGTCCTTCTTCTTCCCAAATCATTGTTCAATGTGTGATTGAATCTCTGTTTATGATCATATTATGATGTTAATCAGATCATTTTTTCATGTTTATTTGATTATCATTGCTTTATATGTGGTCATATTGGTTTGAGGAAGGTATAATTCATTTTGTAGGTCTCTTGGAGCAAGAGGAGCAAGAAGAGGATTGAAGAGAAAGCTTGGACCAGCCTTCAGTTAGTCAGGTGTGGACCTTTCTCATCTCTGATCTTGCTTGTATTTACTTGCAGAACCATTTGCATCCACCTTTCAACCCTAGTATGTTGATGGCCTCTTAAACCCTAGCCATAGGATACTTTCCTTTACAACATTGCTAACTTATGGTTACAATCAGTTAACAAGGTAGTGAAGGCACCTCCTTTAATTTAATTGATTATTTAATGATTAATTAATGAACTGGAGTCAACAGGGGCACCTCCACCAACTTCTGATGTTTAGTTCAACTTCACTTCACCTCATCGGGGTTCATTGGAGTCATTGAAGCACTAGCACTTGATGATTGGCTTGCTATGATGTGTGTCTGATCTCTTTCAGTTGAGACTCAAGTATTTATTCCACTCTGACTACAGTTAGGGCTCAGTTGAGTCAATTATGGTTTTGATCAGTGGTTAACTGGAGTGTGGACTATGGCTTACATTCAATTCGAATGACCTCCTTGAGGATTTGAATTTCTCATTCATTCGGGCTTATAGCATGACATTGTATCGTAATTATCATTCTTTCATTTGATATACAGAGCGTCTACTCATTCTGTATACTGATTACACCATTTCATGAGTTATTTGTTGATTAATATTTGATGAGACTATTGTTTAGTCCCTAGATAAATGTGAAAGATTAATATGGTATCAGAGCTCACGTAGGGATGAAGCTCTATCTCTCAAAAACAAGCTTTTTGATAGATTTCTGCATGAAAATTGAGCAATAGCTCAAAAATCCAGCACTGCACCATAAGCCAAGGCTTACCACTTATTACCCCAAGTAAAGAACTTGTTGATCAAGCTTTCTTGATTAACTATGCTGGGTGTGATGAAAGCCTAAAATGTGCAAGCTATCTGACCTTACATTTCCCTTTCTGTTTTGATTTTCATGTTTTCTACAGGTGAAGCATTCGCTCCAGCAAATCCAGATGGCCTCCTCAGTAGATATTTTGACTCCATAAAATTTCCACTCATGGAAAGGTGATATGGAGATTCAGCTACGCTCCAGAGGAATTTTTAGAGTCACCATGGACACTGAAGATGAGCCTGGTTCAGCCATAGAAAAATCAAGATTCTTGAACAAGAAGGATGAATCCTTCGGTTTCTTGTGCCTCTCTATTCCTCGGGATATTCTTTTCCATCTTGTGGGATTGAAGACTCCAAAATAAATATGGGACAAATTGGAAACTCTATATGGAAATCATGATGGCTTGAGGGTTTACCAGCTCGAAAATGAATTAATGTCTCTCCAACCCTCCAATTTTGAGACTCTGAATGACTTTTTCATAAAGTTTAAGCATGTTGTTTTACTCTTGAAGCAATGCAAAGTGGAGAAGGAGTATGATCAGCTCATTCTCACCATAATCTCCAATATTGGGGATGATTATTTATTTTTTGTTTCTACATTCTATGCAGGGAACCTCACAACCCCTGGATGGAAGATGTCTACACTCAATGCCTTCATTGAGTCCCTAATAAGTGAGCATGACAAGCTTGTCCAGATGGGGATCATCATATCTTCCCATGATCAAGCCCTCCATGTCTTGGGGCCCAAATATTTGAAGGGTAAAGGTAAGCAATAGAAGAACCCAAAAACTAAATTTGATGCTCCTAAACCTAGAGTTGAAAACCAGCAGCATGATGAGTCTTCCGACTCAAGGAAGAACAAAGGAAAAGGGCACCATGGCAAGGAAAAAGTCAAGTGTTCTTATTGCGGGAAGGGATTTCACCCTGAACATGCCTGCATGAAGAAGAATCTTGATGAAGCAACCTCTGTCCTTGAGAGAAATCACATCAATCTTCTGGAGAGCTTTCGGAGGAGAGATCAGCAAGATCGGGAACCACAGCATGAAAAAGGTCATGCCCTCATGGCAAGCACTTCGAAGTCCAAAGCACTCTTCATTGATTCTGGATCTTTGAAACACATGATGGCTAAAAGAGACTCCTTTTCATCCTTGGAGACCATCAAATCCATCCCCATCCACATGGGAGATGACTCCACCATCATTTCAGAAGGATAAGGTACTGTTGATCTTGAAAATGGATTTTTTTCAAATGTTTTGTAGGTACCGTCTCTAGCATCAAATATCCTTAGTGTCTATCAGATGACACATATAGGAGGGCCTAAGAGAGTTTCTTTCAGCCCAAATGATGTTGAGATAACAAAAATTGCATACGGGAAACTCATTGCTAAAGGCCTTGCAAGCCATCATGCAAAAGCCTATGAGTTCTCTCACTTTGTTGCGGATGCAAAGCCCACCGCTCTGCTAACTCATGGAAATGAGGTTAGTAGGCTATGGAATGAAAGGTTTGGCCATCTTAATTTCAAATATTTGCATCAATTATAGAAAACCTCCATGGTTGAAGGCCTATCGGTCATCAAGGAAACCACGAGAATTTGCAAGGGCTGTGTGACTGGAAAACACCCTGAGCACAAGTTCGATTGGGGGAAGGAAAACTGAGCTACATGCATATTGGGGATGATAAATTCTGATATCAATAGTTTGATGCCTATCAAATCCATTAATGGATCAAGATATCTTCTTACTTTTATTGATGATTTTTCAAGGTACACACGGGCCTTCTTTCTCAAAAAGAAGTCTGAAGTATGTGAAAAAAATTCTGAATTGAAGGCCTTGATCGAAAATGCCTCTGGGCTTAAGATCAAGATATTGAGATATGATAATTGAGGGGAGTATGTTAGTAATGAGTTTCTGCAAATATTCTCCCAAAGTGGTATTCAGGTCCAACATTCAATTCCCTACACTCCCCAGCAGAACGAAGTAGCAGAAAGCAAGAATTGATCTCTCAAGGAGATGACCACCTATATGCTGGAATCCAACAAGATTGCTGCAAATTTGTGGGATGAGGCCATGCATGCTACAGAATACATTCAGAACAGGGTACCACACTCATCCATGAAAGGGAAGACCCCTTTCGAAGCATACTTTGGACACAAGCTGGATGTGTCGAACCTACGGGTGTTTAGGTCCACTGCATGGGCTCGGATTCCGCTTGATAAAAGAAGGGCTTTGCAACCGCAAAGCATAGAATGTTTATTTATTGGGTATCCTAATTAATCTAAAGGTTTCAAGCTACTGGATATCAATACCAAATAGATCATAATAGAGAGAAGTGTCAAGTTCGATGAGCCTCTTCAGGAGGTCGAACTAGTGAAGGAGAAAATTGTTGAATTTACTTCCTATTCTACTGAATATTTGGATGATGAAATTGGGGGTGATGACCCTGATTTGGATCCTATAATTTTTGATATCAGTGTGCAGAAATAATTAGATTCTGAATCAGAACCTAAAGTGCAAAATCATCTTCCTACATGGGCCCGACAGACACTCTCCTCCACAGGAGACAACATTGCAAATCCAGATGATCTAAGGAGAACCCTGTCTGATTTCCAAAGAGCAAGTATTGCACTCTCTTGTCCTAAAAATTTGTTGTCTGAAACTTACTATTTGATGATTATTTCAGATCCAAAATCCTACTATCATGCTCAAAAGGATCCGATATGGAAAGTTTCCATGTGTTAACACTCAGAATGTACCCAGGTTGTAAAAGGTAAAATCCAAGGTAATAGCAAAACCACTTTAGAAAGAAACTGGTATTTTATTCCAGAGAGGGATCTCTCAATAAAGATTTAACAGGACCAGATATAAAATAACATTTAAAGATTCGTATGTATGGCTGAAACAATCACATAACCATTGGGAATGGAGTCATATACAATATAAAGGCATCACAAATACATGTACATGAGATTCATCAAAGGCAAGATAATCACATCATAACAGTCATTCAAATTAATACAGGTGAAATAGAAAAGATGAGGAAACAGCCCATTAATACAGAGCATCAACAAGGATGAATTCTATATCAACTTTAGTAGAAAATATATAAAATATCTGAAATTATGACTAGAGCATAGGCATATGAATTCCAATCATCCAACGCTGTATTTCACATACGAGGAAGAAACAAAATGAAGTGTTACACTGGGAAAATACGATTACACAAAGAAAGAAGTACAAACTGCAATATCAATGACACAGAAATCTCTGGAAAAACTCATGCATTTGCTTTGTTATTCAAAAAATAGATATGTTCTCCAAAATTATTCCACCACACAATGGGTTCCAACCCCCATCCCATAAAAACAATGCCAATATATACATAAAATAATAGGTTTTCCAAGAAGATCAATAACTGAATGATCGGCTTAATTTAGAGTTTTGTAACTGAATCCCTAACTTCTAGGAATAGATTACAACTCCAATCCTAACAGATCATAAAGTAAAAATTGTCTTGATGATAGGTCCTTGCCCAGTCAGCTCCATGTCTTTGCTCAGTCAGCTCCTTGGAGTATGCCACTTGTCTCTAGGAATGAAGAATGTACTTCGTCTTTCCAAACTGCTCCACGGCTTTCCACTGTTCTGCGCTTGGGGTATCACACTCCATCATTTCCCAAATTGATACTTCGAGCTCCATGTAGGCCTTGTATGATACCTTGGGCAACCCCTTTTTGACAAGCAGGAATTTTTGGAAAATATGGAAATCCTCTGTTAACATATCTACAATAGTTTTCCCTGTTAAGCTTTTCTCCAAATCGTTAAATTTGGAGTGGTCCATGCGGCTCTGAAGAAGGAAGTTATGATAGTCTTCCTATGAGAACATCCATCCCTCCACATCCCAGAATGAAGGCAATCCATCTTCGAACAGCTCCTTAAAATTCTATTTAAAATTATTAACCTGCAAAAGCAATTCTTCTGATCTGTCTCGAACAATCTTCATCAAGTGATGTTTGTGGATGAACCTCTTTGCCCACAGCACTATTGATATTCTGTCTTTTATCCCCATCTCGTGTAATTTCTGATAGGTCAGTGAATTTAGAAAATTCAGTGTGTTCTGGGCTGTAACAAGAGGTGTTTTCTCCATGTGCTCATTTACTAGCTTTAATCTCTGGTGGGCCAAATTTATCAATATATTCAGATCATCAATAAAATTTAGATAGTGCTGAAATTTGGTAATCTCAATAGACAAGGTATCCCAAATGATATGTTTCACCCCCTGGAGAGGGCCTTTCCCGATGTTTTTCTCCTTTAGCTCATTGAGTTTTTTCTGTAACTAATTTCTATCCTGCAGTATTTTTTTTTTACTTTCACTTACTTTGGCCAATTCAGCTTTTATCTTTTCATTCTCTGCCTTCAATTCTTTAATTGCTTCATCTTTTAAGCTTACTTGGGACATAGGCACCAATAAATCATCCACAGAGAAATCATCCAATGGCTTTTCGAAATTCACAATGGACAAATCTTCACGGGTGGGGGTCTAACTCATTAACTCCTCAATAATTTTCTTCTCATCATTTTGATCCTTTTTCATTAAGGAAATTTGAGACAACAGTTCACTTCGTTCAACCTCCCACCTGTCTTTTTCTTCCTGTAGCTCCCCAGATCTTCCTTTGTACTCCATCATCTCTTGATGGACCTTATCTTTTTCTTCTTGGAGAGCCAATAACTCAGAGGACTGAACATGTTCAGCACCTGGGATCTTCATCTTTTTCTTTAGGACCTGGAGTGCATTGTCTTTTTCTTCTAACATCCTCTTGACTGCCTGGGTGTTATATGAACTAACAATGTCTGTTTGCAACTTCCCAATCTGATTGACATTTGCTTTATTCTCAACTCTTTCATGCTTCAATTGAATTTCTAATTTGTCTATCAAAACTTGCAACTTATTAATCCTTACCATAGCTTGTAATAAGTCTGAGTAAATGATATCACTGGTTTGTTTGTGAAGTTGTATCTTATCCGGAGTACTGATTTTGTCCAGCCAGATCTCCATTTCAGACATCTTCTTGTCGTTTACCATAGCCATCTTAAATGTATTTCTCTCAGCATCTCTGGCAGAAACTAGAGAGGTTTTTGAACTGTACAAACTTCTCACTCATGGGAGCAAATTTCTTGTCTCCTCCAGAGACTGTTTTCTCTTCTCCATATAGCTGGCTTTGAGTTCTTCTTTTGACTTAAATACCGGGCTTGATTCTGAACCGTCTATACCACCCTCCACATTTTTAAAGGAGAACTGATTCACTTGCAAATCTTTCATTGGAACTAGGGCAACCTTTTTGAAAGCATCAGAAATTTCATCATTTACAATTTCACCACCTTCAAGCATCTTTGCTTTTTTGTGGGATCCATCTTCGTCCAATTCCATATTCTCAATCTCAGAGAGACTTCTCTTAATTACAATGTTAGTATTTTCTAATACTGTAATGGGTGCAGTATGTGGATATTCCTTGAGCTGTAACAGATTGGCTATTTCAGATAGATTTGCAACAGACTGGTGCTCAAATGGCTTATTCTTGTTGGCTTGTTTCCTTAGGGATATAACATGATGTGGATCATAATTCACTTTTGATTCCTTTTGGAAATCCATATTCTCCAGTGATTTCTCTATGAATACTAAGGCGCCTTTACTTTTAAAAATGAAAGAGCTGACTTTAAGTGGAAATTTAATGTTTGAAGACTTTTTGAAAGCCCCAAAATGCTCTTCTTCATACAGCAACCTTTGCCTCATAAATTCAAGTGCGAAAATCCTCGGGGTTAAAAAGGCAGGTAACATGTAAGGCTGACCGGTAAACCCATATATCCTTAACACAGTGTAGTCCTTGTACAAAAACCAGTCTCCAACCCTATTTTCGGGTGAAGACTGCATTGAACATTTCATCTCATCTAGAACATGGGGCAAATCCTCATCAAACAACATTTTGTACATTTCCGACATGATCGAATTAGCAAATTCGAACATGTTGATTTGATTGGGCAAATCAGAAGAGCATAGAGTACTTAAAAATTTCAACTCAGTGACATTGGAGCATAACAGAATGTTGAGCAAGTAGGTCTGAAACCTAAAGAACTGAACTTTTGGAAACTCAGTTAACTGAAGATGGATTGCTTCAGCGAGATACTCATCAAAATTAAACACAGGAATTGACTGGGATTCATGGCTTAGGGAACTTATTCTTAATAAAAAACCAAGGATGACATCGCCTACACGACAATCATCATCCAGACCCAATACTTGACAAACCAAAGATACTACCAATTGGATTTCATTTTTAAAAATGTGCATAGGGTAGGGTAGGAAAAAACCATCAAGGGATTGACCTTCTTTTAGAATACTAGACAGGAAATGATAGCGATTCTCAGTTTCACAATTCTTGTAAAATTCAGCAAGGACCGACTCATTTATCGACTCACGATTAACAGGGTAATTTTCAGGCAAACTAATATTTTCTCTGATGACTGTGGCATCAATTTTACAAAGTATTATAGATGCGGACCGACTCACAATAATTCTCTGGGAGGGAGAATAGTTTACAGCACACCACTCTACAAGTTCCAGGAAATGGAGGGTTTGCTCAAGAGTGAAGTAATACAGAAAATATTTACAGACATTTAATACATCATTCCCCTATGAGTTATAATACCACCATCTATTTCTATCTACCACGCACTTCCATTCTCCAGATTCATTCAAGACCATTGATCTATTTCCTCTTTAATTTACAACCCTTGGATCACGTGCCACGTACCTCATTCCGCCGAGCATCTTGGTAGTAAACAACGTGCAAGTCTCCACCCCTGAGTCATCCCCAGCTGTCGATGAAATCGATCTTATCTCTCAACCATTAGATCTAGAGGCAAATACTCGATTCCACTGAGCTTCCTGCTATTAACCTTCATGCAACTTGATGCTCCGGAATCGACCACGGCCGTTGATGTGATTGACCCTTATTTGTCAGCCGTCAGATTGGGTGACACCTACCAAATTCCGTTGGGCTCCGCTATTTTAACCATCACGCAATTTTATGTTCCGGAATCGTCCACCACCATCGATCCACTTCGCCTTTAATCCTCAACCGTCAGATCAATCACCACATAACTAATTCCGCTGAAGCTCCATCGTTTAACAAGCGCACAAGTTCATGAAGCGGATTTAATATAGACCATCGATCCCATCTGGATAGATCAACGATCATTGATCTATTCATCACATTAAACTTTGCTTACACTTATCTTCCTCGCGTCTTTGAGAGTGCGGAGATAATCAGGGCCCTTGATTTTTATCCTTTTGACTTCACACCATCAGATTTTTTATAACGTGAATGTTTTTTGCATATCATCATGCCCTTACAATATATCTTTGAACCAAGGTTCGACAGGCCACTTATTATTCTCCTTAGTCATGGTTTTTCATCCTCCTGCTAAATAATGGTGTTAACAGCTGGCTCCATCTGGGGATGATATCCTCCCTGCAAGGTATCAAAGAACTCGTAGACCAGGTGCCTGTTTTTTTTTATTTTGCACAATAACCCCCAAAAACTCATCTTTTGTTTTTGTAACTATATCATTTTTATATATTTTTAGAAAAGGAATGGTATGCCTCCTGAATCTTGGGGCTTTCACCGTGAGCTTCAAATACACTCGGCTTACCATTCATATTGACTTGTAAAGAAAAAATAAATATATACAGTCTATGATACAAATTTTACCTTCCCTCTCAGGATAGGTAATGCTTCAGATACCGTCCATTTACAGGGTTTCTCTCTAGAAGAACCCCATTTGTATATTCCAGCAAAAATGCATTTTGCCCTCTGAATCCAGCAACAACATAAGGTCCTACCCACATAGGATCAAATTTTCCATGCTTGTCTTCATTAGGAGCATCCCACTTTAAAACCAGGTCCCCAATTTGAAACTGCTCTTCTTTAACTCTTCTGTCAAAAGTATTTTTCATTTTCTCCTGATGTGACTACACTTTCTCATAAGCCTTGTTTCTTCATTCCTCCAATTCGATGATCTAATTTATCCTTCATTGTATGTGATTCGGTTCTTCTTGCTGATCTTGGAAATATCTCATGACTGGTACCCCTAGTGATGCTGGAAAAACCACTTCAGCCCCATACACCATTTGGAAAGGAGACATGCCAATCGTCCTTTTAGTACTAATTCTATCAGCCCATAGAGCATATTTTAGTTTGGTGTACCAGGACCTCTTATTATCCTCCAACAGCTTCTTAATGATCCTTACCAGGCTTTTATTTGAAGATTCAGCTAACCCATTTCCTTGAGGATAATAGGCCGTTGAATGATTGAGACTTATGTGATACTTATGACAAAAATTTATCATTTTCCTGGATTTGAAAGCAACCGCATTATCTGTCACTATCCTTTTTGGGCACCCGAATCGATCCAAGATGTTGTCTTCAAGAAACTCCATAATTATATTTTCAGTGGCTCTCCTGGTAGGAATTGCTTCTATCCATTTAGTAAAATAGTCTGTAGCTGTCAAAATCCACTTGTGTTGACCTGATGAATTGGGATTTATTTCACCAATAAAATCCAATCTCCACTGCTGGAATGGAGCTTCAACTGTGATTGGATTCAAAGGGAGAGGTAATACCTTTCTCTTACCGTCAAAAATTTGGCATTGATGACATTTACTAATTTCTTTATAGACATTTGAAAATAGTGTAGGCCAATAATAACCTGCTCTTAGGATTTTGTTCGCAGTCACATTCCAAGAATGATGCCCTCCACAATATCCCTAATGAAATTCTTTAGTAATTTGCTGAGCTTCATCCTCCAAAAGACAATTCAGCAACACTCCTCCAGGATCTTTCCAATAGAGATATTTATTTATGATACAAAATTTAGCATATTTTAGCTTTATAGCTCTTGCTCTTGATTTACTTAATCCCTTTGGTGCTTGCAAATTTTGGAGGACATATACAATATCAGAATACCATGGAGATGCCACAAAATCAACCATTACTTCTATCTCTGTATCCAACTGATTAGACTGGTGAGACAAAAAATTGATTTGCAAAGATTCACAATTTGAATTTGTCATCATTTTTTCCAAACCTTGTCCTTTAACCAGTTTAGTGGGCTTTATTTCTATGTCATACTCAAGTAATGTAGCAATCCATCTTGCCCTCCTGCCTTCTAGATCTGGTTGCGTCAAAATTGCTTTTACTGCAGCAGTCGAAACATGCGCAATTATATGTGAATGCAAGACATATATCCTGAAATATTTTAATGCTTTAACTAAAGCATATGCCTGCTTTTCCATGATGTCATATTTTAATTCACCATCCCGTAACATTTTACTGAAAAAAGCTATGGTTTGTTCTAGATTTTCATCATTTTTCTGCAATATTACTGCTGCTATGGTATGTTCCGAGGCATATGAGAATACTGAAAAGTCTTTGGCAAAGTCTGGACTTACCAACACAGGAGCCTCCGAAATTGCTTTCTTGATTTCCCAAAAATATTCCCTAGCTTCTGTATTCCACTTTATTTCATGACCCTTCTTTAACATATTTGTAATATTCATCAGAATCTCAGCAAAGCTAGGTACAAACCTTCTCAAGAAATTTACCTGTCCCAGGACTGATTGTATCTCCTTTTTGCTTCTAGGTTCTCCAACCTTCAGAATCGCACTTACCCGTTCAGGATCAATCTTGATGCCATCTTTAGAAATTATATGCCCCAGGAGTTTTCCTTCTTCTAATGCAAAATTAGATTTCTTTGGATTCAAAGATATACCATATTTTCTACACTTCATGAAAACCTTCTCCAGATGACGCAAATGTTCTCTGTCAGACTTTGAATAGACTGTGATATCATCCATATAAATTACCACAGAAATCCCAATTTCTCCCGCAAAGGCAATTTCCATACCTCTCTGGAAAGTAGCTCCTGCATTCATCAGGCTGAAAGGCATTTTTGCATACATGAAAGTGCCCGAAGGTGTGGTGAAAGCAGTATTCTCTTGGTCCTCAGGTAATACCTTGATTTGATTATAACCAGAGAAACCATCCAACATTGAAATTCTCTAAGCTCCTACCACCTGCTGTAGTACATGATCCATTTTTGGTAAAGGATAATTATCTTTCATAGAGACCTTATTCAAATTGCGGAAGTCTATACACAATCTTATCTCTCCATTCTTCTTTCTGATAGGTACCAGGTTTGCAACCCATCTAGAAAACCTGAGTGTGACAATGATATTACCATCAAACAACTTCTTTATTTCCTTCTCAATGACAGGGATCAATTTAGGGTTTATCCTCCTGAGTTTCTATTTGAAAGGTTTTTCCCCAGGCTTTATAGGAATAGTGTGTTGTATGATAGATGTATCATATTATTTAAGGTCTTCATAACTCCAAGCAAACACATCTGTATACTTCTTCATTAGCTTCACATACTCTTGTTTCTCCCTTTTAGGCAGTTTCTTGGACAATTTTATGAATTTAGGATTTTCTTCAGTACCAATATTTTTATCCTCTACAGCATCTCCAACAGGTTTTACTTTGGGATTCTTGGCAACGTCATTTTGATCAAAAAGCTTTTCTAAAGGGATTAGGCCTCTTGGTATGAAATTATTTTTCAGCTAGATAATATCCTTACCTCCCAGGGTTTTCCTTAGCTTTTTACCATCTTCTTCTTCTATCTCATTTTCTTCATCATCCTCAAGGGTTTCATCATTATCATTTTCAGTGTCAAAATGAGTATTCACGAATTCCCCTGATAATTCTAAAAATATTCTGATCTGCATGTCATCTTCAAACACCTGCCAATATTTGGAATTATCAGGAATAGATGATCTATTCACCATTTCGATCTGGTATTCTTTCTGACCAACCATAGGAGTATCAAATTTTCCAGCAGCCATGGGCAAAGAATCAGCTACCAAATTGTCAAGTCTAGGAACTACCTGAACTGTATGCTCTGTAAAAAAATTTCCCAACATATCCCATACTTCATTTCTGTAAGCCCTCATACGTGGATGCTTGGTTTGATAGCTGTCATTTACCTGATTTATTACCAATTCTGAATCTCCTAAGACCCTTATTTTTTGAGCTGCCAAGTCCTTCAATGCATGCAATCCAAGTAACAAAGCTTCGTATTCAGCCACATTATTTGTACATTCAAACATCAACTTATATGACAAAGCTTTGAAATCATGAATAGGAGAAATTATGTACACACCAGCTCCAACACCAGTTTTTGCAACAGATCCATCAAAATACATAATCCACTGCCCTTCTCTCTTTTTCTTTGCTTCCAAAGTATCTTGCTCTGCCCTTTCCTTTCCTTTGTTCTCCTCAGACTTATTCTACAAAGCCTCTTCTATATCATGTGGAACAGCATCATTAAAGAAAATGGAGGACCCCAAATCAGTATCAACAGCATAAATATGATGAACTTCAGGTTTGTCCTGACTGCTTACTACATATGGAGTTCTCTTCTCACTATATAATCTTTTGTTCCCGTCTCGAATAGGAATCGTGGCATACGACATATCCATCTGCAAACTGCCTTTCAATTTGGAAGTCCAGGATCTTGACAATAGGACCCCGAACTTTGGTGGGATATCTGCTACCACCACATCCATAACTATAGTTTTAGAAGGCAATTTGTTTAGGGTTACCACCATGTCTTTAATTAACCCAAGGCATTTTACTCTTTTAGAATCAAAGGAATACAGATCTTTATAAGGTCTTGTTACCTCTAATCCCAAACTTTCTACCCCCCCTTTGGGCATTAGATTGTGTGATGCCCCAGAATCCAACATAGCATTATGGGCCACTTTGTCATGCACATTCAGGCTTAAATAGAAAGGAGGAACCTCTTCACCTTCCATATTTTCAACTTTTGGTCCAAATGAAATAGTTGGACTATCATCATTCAGTTCCAAAATGTCAGACTGCCATTCGCCTTGATTCCTGACCATTTTCGTGATGGTATCCCTGTATTCAGTGTTTCTCAACAATTCATTGAACAGAACGGAGATTTTTAGCTTTGAAAGCTCATTCTGTAAATTAAAACTAGCACCAATCTTTTCCACGTCAACCAGAGTCGCCTTCTTTATTATTTTATCCCTTTGTACATCATTTTCAACTTATTTGCTTACAAAAGGCTCTTTTGTGGTTCTTTTCCCTTTTCTACATTCAAAGAACTAGAGGAAGGCTGATTTGGATTTGCCTTCCCTTTATTTATGAGGACATCCCTATTCCTCAACCTGATTTTCCTCTGCACATAATCCCTAGCATGTAAATATCCTCTTTGATACAACTCTTTCTCCTTTTCAATTTCTTCATTTCCACCCTCCTATTCAAACAAGTTATGTTCCTCTTCAGTAAGATATATCTCTGTATCCTGCTCTTCAAACAGGTGAATCTCATTTTCAGGGGGATCTTCTTCATCAGCAACATAATTTTCAGGGAAAGGGGGACGAATGGGCTATTCTTCTTGGTTCCTTGGATTTCTCTAGTCTCTCTGTCTATTTTGAGGAGGAATAGGGGGATTTGGTCTTCTGAAATTTGGATTCCTGATTTGGGGCTCCCCTTGCTCTCTATTGAAAGGCCTAGTATCCACAGTTAATTTATCCATCAACTTTTCCATGGTTTTCAACATCATTTCGAATTTAGCATCAGCATAAGAGGATGAAGTAGAAGGGAAATTTTCTTCTTTTCTCCCCCTATCCAAATCCCTATGCTTCATTTGTCCACTTGCCATCATGTTAACTTCCACTTCTAGGGCATCAGTAAACATGGCAGCAAGACTTGCCGATTTCCTCTCCCACAATGAGAATGCAAAATCATTATCAAAAGCCCCAGCATAATGTAGTTTGGCAGCTGCAGGAGAAGGTTTTATATCTTCTGGAATAGAGTTGTAATCCCTCATGAATCTACTTGAGAATTCATGAACAGACTCAAAACCCCCTTTTTTAATACTGTTATACTGAGATAAAAGCTGCAGGGGATTCTGTTTATCATCCCACCTATCCAGGAAAGTAGTTTGGAAAGCCTGAAAATTCAATATGGACCCATTTGGCAAATCTTTGAACCATTTCTTTGCCTCTCCTGACAAACTTTGGGCAAATAACCGCATTTTAACATCAGGATAATCAACTTCTTCTAAGTCAATAAAATCCTCAAATTTGGCAACATGTTGTTTTGCAGTTATATCACACTCTCCATCAAACAAGGAAATTCTCTGGGAATAGTTTTGAGGGAGGTCATGTAATACAGCAGGAAGACGCAAGGGAGCAAATCTGGCGGCCATTGGTCTGGGTGGATTCACAGGAAGTGAAGAACTTTGAGTACTTTTAGAGGTGGATGTTTCAAATTTAGTGGTTTGTTGCAAGTCTCTCCAGAGGGAATCTAACAGATAAGAGTCTAACCTACGAGGATTAAACTCAGTATTTTTAAGGTCAGATTCAGATTTAGTCCTCAACAGGTTCTTTGCAGTATCAACTTCCCATTCTGGATTAATATGGGGATCTTGTGATGATGATGGTCCGAACAAAGAAAAATATAGCTTTTCTTTATTTTTTCTCTTAAACAACCTTTCTGGATCTTCAAAAATTTTCAAGATTTCGTTATCAGATTTAACTCGCGTGTGTCTTCTCGAAGCCATAATGTCTTCTTTAAGTTCTGAAAAACTTCACAATGAAGTCGCCAGGTCAAATATACAACCTTGTTTACTTCCCAAAATTCATGTTTGCCCGCAGAAATCTTTCTTCAACTTTGTCATTCTCCCAGGGCAGTTATGCTCATTCGTGTCCCCGGCAACGGCGCCAGTTTGTTAACACTCAGAATGTACCCAGGTTGTAAAAGGTAAAATCCAAGGTAACAGCAAAACCACTTTATAAAGAAACTGGTATTTTCTTCCAGAGAGGGATCTCTCAATAAAGATTTAACAGGACCAGATATAAAATAACATTTAAAGATTCTTATGTATGGATGAAACAATCACATAACCATTGGGCATGGAGTCATATACAATATAAAGGCATCACAAAGACATGTACACGAGATTCATCAAAGGAAAGATAATCACATCATCACAGTCATTCAAATTAATCCAGGTGAAAGAGAAAAGATGAGGAAACAGCGCATTAATACAGAGCATCAACAAGGATGAATTCTATATCAACTTTAGTAGAAAATATATAAAATATCTGAAATGATGACTAGAGCATAGACATATGAATTCCAATCATCCAACGCTATATTTCAGATACGAGGAAGAAACAAAATGAAGTGTTACACTGGGAAAATGCGATTACACAAAGAAAGAAGTACAGACTGCAATATCAATGACACAGGAATCTCTGGAAAAACTCATGCATTTGCTTTGTTATTCAAAAAATAGATATGTTCTCTAAAATTATTCCACCACACGATGGGTTCCAACCCCCATCCCATAAAAAAGATGCCAATATATACATAAAATAATAGGTCTTCCAAGAAGATCAATAACTGAATGATCAGCTTAATTTATAGTTTTGTAATTGAATCCCTAACTTCTAGGAATAGATTACAACTCCAATCCTAACAGATCATAAAGTTAAAATCATCTTGATGATAGGTCCTCGCCCAGTCAGCTCCATGTATTTGCTCAGTCAGCTCCTTGGAGTATGTCGCTTGTCTCTAGGAATGAAGAATGTACTTTGTCTTTCGAAACCACTCCATGGCTTTCCACTGTTCTACGCTTGGGGTATCACACTCCATCATTTCCCAAATTGATACTTCGAGCTCCATGTAGGCCTCATATGATACCTTGGGAAACCCCTTTCTGACAAGCAGGAATTTTTGGAAAATCTGGAAATCCTCTGTTAACATATCTACAATAGTTTTCCTTGTTAAGCTTTTCTCCAAATTGTTAAATTTGGAGTGGTCCATGCGGATCTGAACAAGGAAGTTATGATAGTCTTCCTATGAGAACATCTGTCCCTCCACATCCCAGAATGAAGGCAATCCATCCTCGAAAACCTCCTTAAAATTCTGTTTAAAATTATTAACCTACAAAAGAAATTATTCTGATCTGTCTCGGACCATCTTCATCAAGTGATGTTTGTGGATGAACCTCTTTTCCCACAGCACCATTGATATTCTGTCTTTTATCCCCATCTCGTGCAATTTCTGATAGGTCAATGAATTTAGAAAATTTAGTGTGTTCTGGGATGTAACAAGAGGTCTTTTCTCCATGTTCTCATTTACCAGCTTTAATCTCTGGTGGTCCAAATTTATCAATATATTCAGATCATCAATAAAATTTAGATAGTGCCGAAATTTGGTAATCTCAATAGACAAGGTATCCCAAATGATATGTTTCGCCCCCTGGAGAGGGCCTTTCCCGATTTTTTTCTCCTTTAGCTCATTGAGTTTTTTCTATAACTGATTTCAGTCCTGCAGTATTTGTTTTTTACTTTCACTTACTTTGGCCAATTCAACTTTTATCTTTTCATTCTCTGCCTTCAATTCTTTAATTGCTTCATCTTTTAAGCTTACTTGGGACATAGGCACCAATAAATCATCTGCAGAGAAATCATCCAATGGCTTTTTGATATTCACAATGGAAAAATCTTCACTGGTGGGGGTCTGACTCATTAACTCCTCCATAATTTCCTCCTCATCATTTTGATCCTTTTTCATTAAGGAAATTTGAGACAACAGTTCGCTTCGTTCAGCCTCCCACCTATCTTTTTCTTCCTGTAGCTCCCCAGCTCTTCCTTTGTACTCCATCATCTCTTGATGGACCTTATCTTTTTCTTCTTGGAGAGCGAATAACTCAGACGACTGAACATGTTCAGCACCTGGGATCTTCAGCTTTTTCTTTAGGACCTGGAGTGCATTGTCTTTTTCTTCTAACATCCTCTTGACTGCCTGGGTGTTATCTGAACTAACAATGTATGTTTGCAACTTCCTAATCTGAATGACATTTGCTTTATTCTCAACTCTTTCATGCTTCAATTGAATTTCTAATTTGTCTATCAAAACTTGCAACTTATTAATCCTTACCATAGCTTGTAATAAGTTTGAGTAAATGATATCACTGGTTTGTTTGTGAAGTTGTATCTTATCTGGAGTACTGATTTTGTCCAGCCAGATCTCCATTTCAGACATCTTCTTGTCGTTTACCATAGCCATCTTAAATGTATTTCTCTCAGCATCTCTGGCAGAAACTAGAGAGGTTTTTGAACTGTACAAACGTCTCACTCGCGGGAGCAAATTTCTTGTCTCCTTCAGAGACTGTTTTCTCTTCTCCATATAGCTGGCTTTGAGTTCTTCTTTTGACTTAAATACCGAGCTTGATTCTGAACCGTCTATACCACCCTCCACATTTTTAAAGGAGAACTAATTCACTTGCACAGCTTTCATTGGAACTAGGGAAACCTTTTTGAAACCATCAGAAATTTCATCATTTACAATTTCACCACCTTCAAGTAGCTTTGCTTTTTTGTGGGATCCATCTTTGTCCAATTCCATATTCTCAATCTTAGAGAGACTTCTCTTAATTACAATGTTAGTATTTTCTGATATTGTAATGGGTGCAGTATGTGGATCTTCCTTGAGCTGTAACCAATTGGCTATTTCAGCCAGATTTGCAATAGACTGGTGCTCAAATGGATTATTCTTGTTGGCTTGTTTCCTTAGGGATATAACATGATGTGGATCATAATTCACTTTTGATTCCTTTTGTAAATCCATATTCTCCAGCGATTTCTCTATGAATACTAAGGCGCCTTTACTTTTAAAAATGAAAGAGCCGACTTTAAGGGGAAATTTAATGTTTGAAGACTTTTTGAAAGCCCCAAAATGCTCTTCTTCAGACAGCAACCTTTGCCTCATAAATTCAAGTGCGAAAATCCTCGGGGTTAAAAAGGAAGGTAACCTGTAAGGCTGACCGGTAAAACCATATATCCTTAACACAGTGTAGTCCTTGTACAAAAACCAGTCTCCAACCCGATCTTCGGGTGAACACAGCATTAAACATTTCATCTCATCCAGAACACGGGGCAAATCCTCATCAAACAACATTTTGTACATTTTCGACATGATCGAATTAGCAAATTCGAACATGTTGATTTTCTTGGGAAAATCAGAAGAGCATAGAGTACTTAAAAATTTCAACTCAGTGACATTGAAGCATAACAGAATGTTGAGCAAGTAGGTCTGAAACCTAAAGAACTGAACTTTTGGAAACTCAGTTAACTGAAGATGGATTGCTTCAGCGAGATACTCATCAAAATTAAACACAGGAATTGACTGGGATTCAGGGCTTAGGGAAATTATTCTTAATAAAAAACCAAGGATGACATCACCTACATGACAATCATCATCCAAACCCAATACTTGACAAACCAGAGATACTACCAATTGGACTTCATTTTTAAAAATGTGCAGAGGGTAGGGTAGGAAAAAACCATCAAGGGATTGACCTTCTTTTAGAATACTAGACAGGAAATGACAGCGATTCTCAGTTTCACAATTCTTGTAAAATTCACCAAGGACCGACTCATTTATCGACTCACGATTAACAGGGTAATTTTCAGGCAAACTGAGATTTTCTCTGATGACTGTGGCATCAATTTTACAAAGTATTCTAGACGCGGACCGACTCACAATAATTCTCTAGGAGGGAGAATAGTTTACAGCACACCACTTTGCAAATTCTGGGAAATGGAGGGTTTGCTCAAGAGCGAAGTAATACAGAAAATATTTACAAACATTTAATACATCATTCCCTTGTGATTTATAATACCAAAATTTCTCTTTACTAACAGACACGCTCCCTACGGATAGGAAGGGTTCGCACATGCTCCTATCTCTGTCCACTAAAAACTCTTCCATGTCGTCTACAACCTGACCAGACACTTGAATTTCTTTCCCCTGGTCCATTACTTAATTTAAAATGGTAGTTCGGATGGGGGAAATACAGGGTTTAAGCCTTACCTGATTGACTGTAGAGGTGCGTGCTTGAAGCGTGTCTGAAACTGACAAATGGAAGCTGACGAATTGGCCAGTCCTTTTCACCCTTCCCGAGCGGATAAAATAACCACGAGAGAAGTCAACCTTTCTTTTATAGGACCCACTCCAGAATATGCTTCGAGCGGTTTTCCATAACCACTTTCATCTTCGAAGTCTATCACGTTTATCCACGTGGACCAATGGTTTATATTCCGTGACCACCATCTATTTCTATCTACCACACACTTCCATTCTACGGATTCATTCAATACCATTGATCTGTTTCCTCTTTAATTTACAACCCTTGGATCACATGCCATGTACCTCGTTCCACCGGGTGTCTTGGTAGTAAATAACATGCAAGTCTTCACCCCAGAGTCATCCCCAGCCGTCGATGAAATCAACCTTATCTCTCCACCATTAGATCTAGAGGCAAATACTCGATTCCACTGAGCTTCCCGCTATTAACCTTCGCGCAACTTGATGCTCCATAATCGACCACGGCCGTCGATGTGATTGACCCTTATTTGTCAGCCGTCAGATTGGGTTACACCTACCAAATTCTACTGGGCTCTGCTATTTTAACCATCACGCAAGTTTATGTTCCAGAATCGTCCACCGCCATCGATCCACTTCGCCTTTAATCCTCAACCGTCAGATCAATCACCACATAACTAATTCCGCCGAATCTCCATCGTTTAACAAGCGCACAAGTTCGCGAAGCGGATTTAATATAGACCAACGATCCCATCTGGATATATCAACGATCATTGATCTATTCATCACATTAAACTTTGCTTACACTTATCTTCCTCACGTCTTTGAGAGTGCGGAGATAATCAGGGCCCTTGATTTTTATCCTTTCGACTTCGCACCATCAGATTTTTTATAACGTGAATGTTTTTGCATATCATCACGCCCTTACAATATATATTTTAACCAAGGTTCGACAGGACACTTATTATTATCCTTAGTCATGGTTTTTCATCGTCCTGCTAAATAATGGTGTTAACACCATGGATGAAGAGATGAATTCTCTTCAGAAAAACACTACTTGGGAGCTAGATTCTCTTCCTCCAGGAAGGAAATTGATTCAATGCAAGTGAGTGTTTTGGACCAAGGTTGCTTCTGATGGAAGCACCTAAAAATATAAGTCAATGCTGGTGGCAAAAGGTTTCTCTCAGGTCCAAGGTGTGGACTACCATGAGACCTTTGCACTGGTTGCAAAAATGGACTCCATTCACCTTGTTTTGGCAATTTCAGCATCCAAGCACTGGGAAGTGCATCACATGGATGTTAAGTCAGAATTTCTACATGGATATATTCATGAGTAGATATACATGAAGCAGCATAAGGGATACATCAGTGATCCATATTTGGTTTGCAAGCTAAAGAAGTCACTATACAGGTTAAAACAGCCCCCAAGAGAGTGTTATTCCAAGATGGATGCCTTCCTTCTCTCGCAAACATCTCAAAGGTGTAGATCATATCCAAATGTGTATTTACAGTAGTCTGATGGACATATAATTATAATTTTTTCATATGTTGATTACTTACTGATCATAGGTAGCACAATTGCCTCCATTTAAACCATCAAAACTACTCTCCACAATACCTTTGAAATGAGTGATTTGGGGCTTCTAAAACAATTTTTGGGGCTCGAAATTGAGCAAAATTATGATGGGATTATGGTCAATCAGTCCAAATTTATTTCAGACCTGTTATTCAAGTTTAACATGGCTGGTTTTAGGCCTGCACCATCCCCTTTTCTTTTAGGGATCATCCTTGAAGAAGGAAAAAGCACACCTCCCATGGACTACACTATCTATCGACAATTGATTGGTAGCTTGTTGTACTTGACACATTCTCAGCCTGATATCTATTATGCCATGAATACTGTATCAATATATATGCAGCAGCCTCATGATATTCATTGGAAGGCAGCAAAGAGGATCCTCCAGTATATTTAGGGAACCAGGACCTACGACATTCACTATGCTACAGACTCTGAGCTAGAGCTGGTTGGATACACGGATTTCGATTGGGGGGGTGATTCTATTGATTAGAATTCTACTTCCAGATATGTATTCATGTTTGGTGGTGGACGCATTTTCTGGTCGAGCAAAAAGAAGGCTGCCATAGCACTATCTTCAACAGAGGTCGAGTATCAAGGAGCGGTGAATGCTTGCATCCAAGCAGTTTGGTTGCAAGGAATTCTTTTAGAGTTTGATATTGGTAGTACTTTTTCCACTATCCTCTTTTGTGACAATCAAAGTGCTATTAATATTTCCATAGATCCAGTTACCAGGTAGAGGACCAAGCATGTAGAGATCCACATGCACTACATCAGGGAGCTAGTGCATGACATGACCATCATTCTGCAATACTACCCGACTGATGAGCAGATTGCAGACATCTTCACCAAGATCTTTTTAGAAAATAAGTTCACTTACCTCCATTCACTATTGGGGGTGAGTTCATCAAGGTGATTCAGACTACTTTCAGTGTTCAGCTTGAGGGGGGGGTTTTCCCACTCGGTTTTCCCTCTTTTCCTCACTTAGTTTGTTTTGAGCATTGTTTCAGCTTCAGCATTATATAGGGTGACCTATGGCCTTTGTTTCCAGGGCCCTAGAATTTTTATGCATTTTTTTTTCTAACTCCTCCTGAGTATAGCTTAAGGGGGGGTGTTGGAGACATTTACCACCATACACACTCTTTTTGGTCAAATTTTCCTAGTTAAACCAATATCCTAAGTATTATTGACATTGATTGACATCATCCAGTTACACCCATGCCTACCTTCAATCAAGGAGTCTAACTTATCCTTCTCCTACATTTGGGGAGGCTAACTGGAGCACACCAGGGGTGGTCTAAGTGATATTAATGCACCTAATTGCTAACTGATGGTTACAATCAGTTAACAGGGTAGTGAAGGCACCTCCTTTCATTTAATTGATTATTTAATGATTAATTAATGAACTGGAGTCAACAGGGGCGCCTCCACCAACTTCTGATGTTTAGTTCAACTTCAGTTAACCTCATCGGGGTTCATTGGAGTCATTGAAGCACTAGCACTTGATGATTGGCTTGCTATGACATGTGTCTGATCTCTTTCAGTTGAGACTCGGTCATTTATTGCACTTTGAATTTAGTTAGGGCTCAGTTGAGTCAATTAGGGTTTTGATCAGTGGTTAACTGGAGTGTTGACTATTGCTTACATTCAGTTAAGATAGACTCACTCATTCAATTCGAATGACCTCCTTGAGGATTTGAATTTCTCTTTCATTCATGCTTGTAGCATGACATTGTATCGTAATTATCATTCTTTCATTTGATATACAAAGCGACTACTCATTCTGTAAACTGATTACACCATTTCATGATTTATTTGTTGATTAATATTTGATGAGACTGATGTTTAGTCCCTAGATCAATATGCAATATTAATAGCCTATTCATGGTCATTGTACTCTTATGTATTTGGGACTACTGTATATACTTGCAGTCATGTGCAGAGTTTGATTATTGTATTATACTGGTTGATGGCGGGTTCTTCCATTTTGTTCTTTATCACTCCACTTCTGGGATGGACTTATAATGTAGTTTGACCATCGTATCACCCCTCTGACCTCACACATTAGGGGGCATCTGTTACAACTGATTTTACCACACATGGTGGATCACATATTTATGGCCTTCCCTATCCCTCTACAGACTCTTTGGACCCCATGGACTATTTTTGTACCTTTTATTTTTCCAAGATCATCCATAAGAACATGCATTATTTTCCATACATGACTTTTAAACCCTTTCTCCCATATGTACGTGGATATGACCCTTAAACCCATGTACATTGGGATGTTTGCAAAAGGCCAAATAGTTTTGGAGTTTTCCTTGATGTGGATCTGAGTCACTTGTCTCTTTTCCTTCCATATTCCTTGAGATCGCTCGGATTTGACCTTCCATTACCCCATTGAAGCATTATATAAGGAACCATTTGGATACATTGAGAGGGGAGGAATTGAAGAGCAAGAAAACCATAGTCCATTATTGCTGGAGCTTATACTTGAGTCTGCATCCCTTTTTCCCATGGATCACTTTGTGTTCTTCTCAAGCTTGCATTTGCTTGTGAGATTTCTATCAAGAGATGGAGGATTGAAGTGGTGGAGGCCCAGGTGGAGGACTCATTTTCTCCGATTCACAGACATGCCGACAGAGATTCTCACCATTGTAATCTCTGATTTATATTAATTGAAATATCTTTTCCTATCCAATGATGTGTATTTAAATTAATATTGAATCCGTGGATGTTTTTAAATTCTTATATGTTATTGATTATATATGCTAGAGTAGGTATAACACCATTATATAGCATGCTTGTCTTGTTTGTTGAATGTTGATAGAGCAAATTGCTAATACAAGCGAGAGTGGAAAAGCTCAACGGGGATCTACATCAACCATCCGGAGTAAGGTATGTTTTGAGATCCTTTAGTGTTATATGTTTATTTCTCTTGCATATTGGGAAGGGATTGATTTTTGTGGTTACTCTATATGTTGTGGTACCCCAAGCCATAGGAATTTTTCTTCGTAATAGGTTGTCTTAGAAAAGGAGATTGAGAATCCAGTTTGAAATGCCTTCCAGATGCTGTGTGTTTGTCAGTAATATTTAAAGGTTATATGGTATTGTTCATTGTTGAAAATGATTTCTAGCCTTACTCTTGGTTTTCCTTATGATGATCAGATAAGGAAAATATAAGTCTACCAAAATGAAGAAAATATACTTTAGGTACTAAAGATAGAAATTTGACTAAGTATCAAATTCACATGGTTGAAAGAGGAATTTGGAGTCCACCATCGATTGGGGTGGATCAATATCTAACAATATTAAATGATTTTGTTGATTCAACTATCAGATGAATTAATAGCAGAGGCTCCATGTAGAATTCAACGGTTAGGATTGAATCCGGAAGGAAATATACATTGAGGAATGATTTTCGCACAAAGAAAAGGGAATATCCACAAATCCTGCTTTGATCTTAGATCAACAGTTTGGTTTTAACCCATGAGGAAATATACGGTGCTGAATAATTCCTACACAAATAAAAGTGAGGATCCGTAATCCAAAATAAATCATAGATCGACGGAAAAAAGTGAACCCGCAAAGAAATCAACGGTTCATAAGAAAAGTGGAAGGCATAAAGTGGAAGACAAGAAATCAAGGTCTAGAATAATATGGGATTCTACAACCCGAAGTCCAGAAGATGGAAAGCAGAAGGCAAAAAGTAGAAGGTGGAGAATTGTGAAAACACTGTGGGAAATGTCACAGTTCTTCATCTCGCATCCTATGATCCGGAAGATCGACGGTCAGAAAGACATCCATAAAAGATCGACAGTGCAGAAAGATTAGTGTGAAAAATGGAAGGCGAAGAATTACAAAAGAAATGTTTGAATTTTTTAGAACCCACATTCTGCATCCCGCGATACAGAATATCAACAGTCAAAAATACATCCGTAAAATATCAACAGTGTGGAAATATTAGTGCGGAAAGAGGAAGGCGGAGAATTGAAAAAGAAATGTTTGATTTTTTGAGAACCCGCATTCCACAACCCGCGATCTGGAAGACCGATGGTTAGGAGACATCCATAAATATCAATGGTGTGGAAATATTGGTTCAAAAAGTGGAAATTGTGATATGATATATGGAAAAATTCACATATCTAATATCTAATTTCCACCACAAATCAACGGTCATGAAGAGCTTCACAGAGATCAACGGTGCGGAATGGTTGAGGCAGAAAGTGAAGTACAGAAAGACAGTTTGAGAAATTTCATAGTTAGACAATCTGCATACTGCATCCTATCTTAGATATATAGTCAAAAAGAATCCTGATATAAAATCAAAGTCTTAGGATAATTGCGGAAATAAAGGGAAGGTCATGACTGGAAGATTAAACAATGAATCCATTCACAGGTAATTGTTCTAGTTGTTTTGAAGAATCACGACGGAGGTAGATGACTCGAAAAATCAGTGTTAGAATGAGGAATGGAGTTCACATGAAGTGGCACGATCAAAGAATGAAATGACACAATGGTGAAGAGATGCATCCACTAGAAACATGAAGGTATTTATACACAGAAGGATAAGTGAGAGAAATTGTCTCTAGGGTCCATATCATAAAAGAATAAGCAAAGACCAATGGGTGTAACAGAGATTAAAGGGTAAAGAAATATGGAATATTATTGAAAACATATAAGGGTGGCAGGGTGGCGCTAGGACAGACAACATGCCTGTAGGGGGTTGTAGCCTCCTTCTAGTGGTATCTGGTAAATAGGGTGTCATGGCGTCCTTTCAGTAGCAGCCAATAAACTAGGGGGTCGTAGCCTCCTTCCAGCAAAAGCCGGTAAATAGGGTGTAGTAGCATCTTGTCAATTGTAGCTGACAAAGCAGGGGGTTGTAGTCTCCTTCCAGTATTTGCTGGTAAATAGCGTGTAATACCATCCCTATCTATAGAAGCAGGAAAAAATATTTGTAAATAATTTTTTTGCAGTAATAGTAAGTATTGGTGGTTTACCCAATTGAGGTTCCATGATAAAAATATGTTTTTTGTGTATCTTGTTGATTATAGTTTTTTATTAGAGTTTAATAAGTGGTTAAAATGGTAAAAAGTTAACAATATTGATTCATGCCCCCCTGATCTCAGTATTGACCATTATTCCAACAATTGGAATTAGATCGGGTTCCTTCACCACAATTTAACCACTGGAAGGTAGATCCTATTAAAAACCACTATGGATCAACAAAAAGGGATGGATTCCAACAAAGCTCCAACACTTAATAAATGAGAATATGCAGTATGGATGAAAAGAATTAGTGTATACTTACAGTCATTAGGATGTGGTGTATGGAAAGCAGATATCTCTGATTACATCCTACCAAAAAGAGTAAGGACTACATCTCAAAAATAGTCCAAGAAAAATAACTCAAGGGAAATGGAGGCCATACTTGATGGATTACCTCAACCCATCAAAGAGAAGATAGGACAATGTATCTCAGCTAAGGAACTCTGGGTCAAATTAGAAAAACTTTAATTAGTTAAAGAAAGAGCAGAAGCAAGACTTGTTATTCTTGAAGATGATAGTGAAGATGAAGAAAATCAATTCATAGGGACAGTAGCTTCAGAAGATGATTTAGGTGTGGAAGGGACCTAACGGTAGAAAGTGCTCTTGAAGAATTGAAAAAGAGAAGGATGAAGAACAATTATTCGAAAGAAAAATCATCAAAGTATCAAGAAGAGAGTGGCATTGAAAGTAAAGATGCAGAAATCCTATTTATAGGAACAACAAATTTATATGAGGAATCAGAAGTGGACATAGAAGCTCAATACATGGTTGTTGATGATGAAATTGAAAAATGTAGGAAAAGAAACAAAGTTTTGAAAGAGAAACTGTCAAAGTACCAAGAATAAACAAATCAAATTATTATGGACCTGAAGAACTAGCTTTAAGAGGCCAAGAAGACCGAAGATGATCTAGTAGTTCTCCTCGAGGAAAGAATCCAAGATTCTAAAAAAACTTGAAAAATATATTATTCAACTTAGAAAATAGGTTGATGAAAAATATATCAAATCAAATTTTGAGAACAACTCAAGGATCTTAGATGATATCTTAAGTAGCCAAAGATCATCAAATGATAAAATTGGTCTAGGATATGACAAAGAAAAGGATCCAGAATATTCCTCTGTCTCAAACCAAGGTGGAAATGAAAGAAGCTATGATGCACTAAAGAGTCCTGTTAAAAGGGAAGAAAGAAAGAAATATGTTGCATCCTTCCATGACAAAGACTAAACTAATGAGGTGTCTAAGAGACCAATGACAAATATATATCAATAGATATTTTTTGGGTCATCGTTACTCTTGTAATAATTTTGGTCATAAAGCCCTGAAATGCAGAGCTTATGGAAAGGGTTATGAATATAAGAAGGATACCTATAGTAAACCAAAAGGAATAAATCATAACCATTTTGGACCTCTTCAAAGATATGACATAAAGTGTTGCAAATGTAATAGCTTTGCACATATGGATAGAGAATGTAAACTAAGAAAGAGTGTTTCAGTAGAAGGTCAAAAATAGTGGAAGAATATGGAAGTTGTGAAGCAAGAATATCAAATATTCCTCAAACATAAAGGAAAATTCTATGGGTACTGTCATTGTTTTCATAAGTTTGGTCACAATACTACTGACTACAGAACCAAGGGAAAAGATCAAATTTTGAGAAGGAAACAAAACACAAACGCAGAAGTTGATAAAGGACAAGTAATCAAGATACCTCATGGGAATATATGGAAGAAAAAGTCAAATAATGAGAACTTAGAAGAAACACAAGTTTCAAACATCAGTGAGGTCTCCAAAGATGATGATGAGCATAATAGTACCATAAATAAGGATGACATTCATTATGAGAAAAAGCAAGATGGAGATGTAAAATAATACACTGATAAAGATGAAGGTGATGAAGAAGGGTATAGTTATGGTTGTCAGATTCTTTTCTAAATACCTCTCATGATTTAAAGAGAACCCTAAAAATAACATTTGGAGGGATCATATGCTTAGGGAGATTTAAAGTCAGAAAATTCCAATTGGTATCTAATGTTGAAGTATGTTGAAATCTATCTTCATCAAAGACAATAGATGATCAAGGTTAAATGATAATATTGTTGTATGGTTGACATAGAGAAAGTGTAATACCTATGAAGTAACATGAGAACAACAAAATCTATGATTCATTAAGACCATGATGTCTACAATCAAATAGAATATAAATATGTTATGTTCACTTAGCATTTGAAGTTGTGACACATAAAAATTGTTGAAAGTGGAAGAAAACTCAAGTATAATCTGAAAAATAAAAAATTCAGTCTATTTAAAAGTGCCAGGATGATTAAAAATAACAATGAAGATTGTCAAGGAACAATGGGTATTTTAAAAATATATTTATCATTGTAAGGAATTTATTTCTAAATTTGTCTCTCAAAATTGTATCAAATCCTACTTTTATCTCAGAAAAAAGGATTATGTGAATACATTTTAAGAAGAGTGAGTTACATACTATATTTTTTTGTTTTAAAAGAATAGTGTAATGCTGAGTGTAAAATTTGTCACAAAAATGTTGACAAAGGAGATAAAGTACAGTGATAGGGGCAGTCCATGGATCTATCATTCAAGTTGTCATTCAAGAATCTGTTGCAAGAAAGGAAATGTTAAGATAAATTATAATACATTGGTTATTACCAAGTCCAGTTAAAAAAGGGGAGATATGATAACAGGGGGAGTTTTCAAAAAGAAAAAAGATAGGAAATCCTATATCAAAATAGGTGCAACAATTCTATAATGGGTTATCCTCTGTCATTTTTTTCAAGGGGGTGGGATGTTTAGATGTTGCCATTAATGCCAAAGGGGTATGTTGTTAAGGATATAGTTGTCATTGATGTCAAAGGAGTTCACGAGTGACAAAGGAATAACCAATAGACATGGTAGAAAGATGAAATCAGTAAAATACAAAGGATCCATTACATGGACCATTATTGCTGTCAAAGGAGTTCAGTAATGACAAAGGACTAACCAAGGATACGATGGCAGGACAAACTCAGTGAAAGACAAAGGCAGTGATGACATGGCATGTATGATGATATGAGATATGATGACATGGCATGGATGATGATATGAGATATGATGACATGGCATGGCATGGATGATGATATGGAAGATATGATGGCATGGAATGGCATAGTTCAGGATGTGGCATGAAGTTAAAATCATTGTTTCATTATGACATCATTCTGGAGAAATATGGAAAATTGGTGAAAATTAGGAAATTGACTAAGTATGGAATAAATAGTCAAAACTAGTCTAAGAAGGTCTCAGAAAAATGCCCTCCATAAATCATGGGTTAGAGTGAATTCACACAACACATAGGAGACTTGTATATTGGTGTTTTGTCTACTTGGCCATGTTTTCATATTGTCTTGTAAGAATCTGAATGAAAAGTTATGGACCTGTCAAAACAGTGTTTTAGGCAGATTGGACCACATTAAGAAAATTAGTTGTCTTAAAAAAGGAGATTGAGAAGCCATTTTGAAATTCCTTTTAGAGTTTGTGTGTTTTTCAATAAGATTTAAAGGTTATATGGTCTTGTTCACTGTTGAAATAGCTTTCTAGCCTTATTCTTTGTTTTCCTTATGATAATCAGATAAGGAAAATATCACTCTGCCAAACTCAAGAAAATATACTTTAGGTACTAAAGATAGAAATTTGACTAAGTAACAAATTCAAAGGATTGAAAGAGGCATTTGGAGTCCACCATCGATCGAGGTGGATCAAGATCTAACAATCTTAAAATATTTTGATGATTCAAATAGAAAAGGAATTAACAGCATAGGCTCAACGTGGAATTCAATAGTTAGGATTGAATCCACAAGGAAATATACAGTGGGGAATGATTTTTGCAAAAAGAAAAGGGAAGATCCACAAATCCACATTTGATATTAGATCAAGGGTTAGGATTTAATCCATGAGGAAATATATCGTGGAAAATAATTTTACCACAAAGAAAAGTGAGGATTTGCAATCCACATTAGATTGCAGATTAACGAAAAGAAGTGAACCCACAAATAAATCAATGGTTCATAAGAAAAGCGGAAGGTAGAAAGTGGAAGATGAGAAGTTAAGGTCTAAAATAATATCAAAATTTGCAACCCGAAGTCTGGAAGATGAAAAGAGGAAAGCAAAAAGTGGAAGGAGGATAATTGTGAAAAGACTGTGGGAAATGTCACAGTTCCACACTTCGTATCCCCTAATCTAAGAGGTCGACGGTCAGAAAGACATCCGTAAAATATCGATGGTGTGGAAATATTACTGTAGAAAGTAAAAGGTGGAGAATTGCGAAAGAAACTTTTTCATTTTTAGAACCCACATTCTGCATCCCATGATCTATAAGATCGATGGTCATTAAAACATCCGTAAAAGATCGACGATGTAGAAAGATTAGTGTGGAAAGTGGAAGGAGGAGAATTGTGAAAGAAACTTTTGAGAACCCACATTCCACAACCCATGATCCAGAAGATCGATGATCAAGAGACATCCATAAAATATCAACGATGCAGAAATATTGGTTCGAAAAGTGGAAATCGTGAAATGATATTTCGAAAAAGTCACATATGTGATATTCGATTTCCACCTCAGATCGACAGTCACGAAGAGCTTGATGGATATCAACGGTTAGAATGGTTGAGTTGAAAATTTAATTATGAAAAGATAGTTTGAGAAATGTCATAGTTAGGCAATCCGCATACCGCATCATATCTTAGATCTATGGTCAGGAAGAATCACGATATAAAATCAACGACTCAGGATAATTGTAGAAATAAAGATTGTGGAAGGTCACAACTAGAATATTAAACATTAAATCGATTAACATGTAATTTTTCTAGTTGTTTTGAAGAATCAAAACGCAGGTAGATGACTCGACAGATCAGTGTTAGAATGAGGAATGGATTTCTCATGAAGAGGCCCGATCGAAGAATCAAATGAAGAAATGGTAAAGAGATGCGTCCATAGGAAATGTGAAGGTATTTATACACAGAAGGATAAGTGCGAGAAAATGTCTCTGGGGTCCATATCATAAAAGAAGAAGCAGAGACCAATGGGTGTGATAGAGATTGAAGGGTAAAGAAATCTGGAAGATTACTGAAAACATATAACGGTTTCAAGGTGGCTATAGGGTAGGAAACAAGCCTATAGGGAGTTGTAGCCTCCTTCCAGTGGTAGTGGGTAAATAGGGTGTTGTAGCATCCTCTCAGTAGAAGCTGATAAACCAGGGGTTTGTAGCCTCCTTCCAACAGAAGCTAGTAAATAGGGTGTAGAAGCATCCTGTCATTTGTAGCTAAAAAAACAAGGGGTTGTATCCTCCTTCCAGTAGTTTCTGGTAATTAAGGTGTAATACCATCATTTTCTATAGAAGTAAGAAAAATTATTTGAAAATAACAATTTTACAGTAATAGGAAGTATTGGTGGTTTACCCAATTGGGGTTCCATGATAAAAATATGTGTTTTGTGTATATTTTTTATTATATGTTTTGATTAGAGTTTAATAAGTGGTTAAAATGGTAAAAAGTTAACAATATTGATTCATCTCCCCCTCTCAGTATTCACCATTATTCCAATAAAGCTATGAAGTTGGTGACTCTCCATTGGTGGATTGTTCATTATATAGACAACTAGTCATGAGTTTGTTGTATCTTACTCATTATAGAACTGATTTATCATATGTTGTAGGTTTTGTATCTATATATATTAATCAGCCTCATTAGATCCATTGGAATCCATCCAACATGATCATTAAGTATATACAAGGCACCAGGAACTTTGGGGTACACTATGTTGTTAGTTCTCTACTATAACTAGTTGGATTTTTTTATTCTGATTCGGTTGGTGATCCCAATGATAGAAATTCCACTTTATGTTTTTTCTTCATTATTTCCAATGGTCCCATATTCTGGTAAATTAAGAAATAACACACTATTTCCCTTTCGTCAGCTGACGCTGAGTATAGAGGAGCAGTGAATGCAGCTACACAATGTGTGTGGTTGCAAGGTATTCTTCGGGAACTTGATGTTGCACTTGATTCACCCACTGTCATTTGGTGTGAAAATCAAAGTGCAATAAATATTTCCATAAATCCATTACATAGATAGAGTACCAAACACATAGAGATACATATGCACTACATTCAGGGCTTGGTGTATGATCGGGTGATAGCCTTGCAATATTGCCCTTCTACTAAGCAAATTGTTGATATTTTCACCAAGTGCTTCACAGATAATACCTTCACTTAGTTGAGATCATTGCATGGAGTGAGTGATACATGGTGATGGCTTCCATTCACCTTCATATTTTTTCCCGATGTCCATTTTTTAGGAGAGGTTTTGTTCCCATGTGATTTTCCTATTTTCCTTCTTTTTATGGACAAATAAAATTGTATGTTGTATGAGGTGACTTGAGCTTTTGTTTCCAAGGAATCCATGATATTTTTGGTTAAGTTGTACTAATTCAATATTAAGGGGGGGTGTTAGAGCAGTAATCCTTCCTTGGTACCTTATATTAGACCTTAGACTAATTTATTTGTTTTTATGGATTGATATCTATGGTTTAGACTTAGGGAAAGTGGTCTAGCAATTTAACTAGTTATTTTGACTCATTCACACACACACCAATGCTCTATATTGGTCAACTTGGAACATGTGTTCCCTCATTAATGACCCTTGGTCTCTTAGAGTGCTCCCCTTCCTCTTTTTGTGGAATTTTCTTTGACTAGGGGTGCTAGTGATGTTTTTTGACCATTTTGGCCCTTCTTATGCATCTATTGTTCACATTAAGCACTCCCATACCTATTTTTGCTCACCAATTCCTGTCATAGACCCATTTATGTTCCATAATTCCACACTAAAGTTCACACCAGGTGTTAGCACTTAGAATGTACCCAAGTTTTTAGAAAATAAATCCCAAGGTAACAAAAAAACCACTTTAATAAAGGAAGTTGGATTCTTCTTTCTAGAGAGGGATCTCTCACTAACTTTTAATAGGGCCAGATATAAAATGAAATAAAGTTTCATATTGAATTGGTGGTTGAAACAAGGAAAGCATACATTGGGCTATGGAGTCACAAATATACTTATGAAGCACAGAACTGTTTGCAGGTGAAATTATACAAGGGAAAGGTAGCACTCGATTATAGTCAAAAAGCAGTTTGTCTGGTGATAGAGAAGAAATAAGAACAATCCATGAACATAGAGCACCTAGAAGATGAATTATACATCAACTTTGGAAATAAATATGGGTGAATACCTGAAATAATAGCCAGAGCATAAAAATATGAATTCTGAACTATTACACACTTATTCCAGATATGGAGAACACATAATGGAAATTTTAACGGGAAAGGTATGCACATAGGAAAGGAAATAATAGACTGTAACTACAAAATACACAGGAATATTTGCAGCAACAGGCCAACATTCGGCTCTGCAATTTTACTAATGATAGATCTCAAAATGCATAACACAAAAATATCACAGGTTCCAACCCTGTCTTCCTCTATTGAGGGTATATTTATAGTTTCATAGTTGTAGCATGGGAATGAAAATCCTAACAAATGTTGATCTAGAAAATTCACCATGATCATAAACCAAACATAAAATCACGCTGGAACACACATGGTAGATCAGTTTGATAATTTTGACAACTAGAAAATAGGATCACTTGATGATAATAACCTTTCAGAGCACCTTCTAGCACCCTGCAACAGTTTCATTCATTCCTACATCTTCACCTATGAAATTGTTTCTAGACCGTATATCTTACCTCAAGATTCATTCTAGGCCATCGATTTATGGGTTTTTGAAAGCAAAAAATGGGTTGCTAGCTTTCTCGAGGCTCAATTTGATATTTCCAACCCCATCCTATCCTTTGCAGCCTTTATCTTTCCACAGTGTTGATTTCCTTCGAATCCATCCTCAACCGTTGATCTAAGATCAAGCTGTGAGCTATCGAAAATGGAAAACGGGATCTTTGCTTTTTACAACCAAACTTCTGTCTTTTCCACTTTTTTCCCTTCAAATTCTTCCCTTTTGATGCAGGATCATTTCAGATCATTGATCTTATGCCAAAATGTTTTGGACCATTGATCTTGCGAATCATAGAACACAGAACTTCACCTTTTCACGACCAGAATTTTTATATTTTTGTTTTTTGATTTTCGCCCTTCTGCTCCTTTCCAAACCATTGATCTTCGTGGAAACTCTACGGACCATCCAACTAGAGGAAAGTGTAAAGTGGGATTCCATTCTTTTTCTATACAAACTGTTGTGTTTTCACTTTTCGATGTTTTCCTTTCTACCTTTTCTTTCCGCACCGTCGATCTTGTGCAAGATCTCTATGAACTGTAGATCTTGCGGATCACAAAAAGCAAGATTTCAACTTTTCACGATAAAATAATTTGGTATTTCTGCTTCCCGATCTCCGCCCTTTGTTCTTTTCCAAGCTGTTGATCTTTAGCAGAAGCACTGTGAGACGTCGGATCTTCGTACTATGGAAAACAAAAATCGATATTTTAACTTCTTCAAAGTTCGATTTTGATCTTTCTACTCCCACCTTTTTGAACTGTTGATCTTTGGCAGAAATGTTATGAGCCATCAAATCTCAGACTACGAAAAGTGAAAGTTGGGATTCCAACTTTCATAACTAAATTTTTTCCCTTTTCTGCTTCTACCTCTTTGTAGGATCGTTGATATATGGAAGAAACTCTCTCGACCATAGATATTGGACTGCAAAAAGCAGAATTCGGGTTTTATCACTTTTCACTACCGAAACTTACTTTTTCTCCTATTCGCTCCCATTTTATAATTGCTGAAAAATATTTTTGGCCATTGATCTTGTCCATTGTGTATCCAGGTCGTCCATTCCATGACATCATTCAACTAGGAGTGAATTTCTTCATTTGCGTGCTTTTTCAAGGTCAAAAATTAGAATTTCTTAAGTATTTGGCATTTCTAATCTAGAAATGTCCCTTCAAACATATGCAAACCCTCATCAACATTCTTTAAGGTCCTATGATATGAAAATTTACAAACCTTACTCCTCCTTTTACTGGCCAAATCCCTTACCAATTTCTTACCTCAAAAATGGTGCTAACACGAGGCTTTCTGACCGTTTGGATGTTCCGAGAGC
>LPNX011220740.1:94197-233779 GCA_001517045.1 Pseudotsuga menziesii | reverse complement strand
CTAAACATATTTACATGTTAGACAATGTTAATAATATCCACTATTGACTTCATGTGTGAATGCAATTTCAGACTTTTCGTCTAATTTGCACTTGTTTTGCAAACTAGAGAGAATTATGAGAGTTTCTTGTCTTCTAGATCCAAGTATGAATCAATTCTCACTGTGAGAATCATAATTTGATTTCTCCATCACAGAGACTCATACTCCTCTATGTCAAACACATACATGAATATAACTAGGATAAATGAATTACCTTCAGGAGTCTTTACTTCTCTTAGAATAGTATTAGGGATTATATTCTGACTTCTTCATAAGAAAATTATGAATCTCTTGATCTGCTCTTTTTGAGTATCCACTATTCGAATGACTCCATGTAATTCTCTTCTTGCAGGTCGAGGAATATGTTTTTTCCCTACAAGAAAAATTATTCAAATGATTAATCACATTAGATAACCAAGAAATGTAATCACATGAAAACTGTCAACATACTAGAAATGGTTCACACACAGTTATGTACATACACTAAATCAATGGTTTTACGTAACCCCATTCATATTTCATAAATAAATTATGCATCCCCATAATCATATCTCATGAAATAATCATGCATACTTTATATCCATATCTCATGTACAATCATGCAACCCTATACTTTTCTTAATTTAAACATATCATGAGTTTTACTATTTACCAGTAAATAAAAGGATTTTAACATATGCTTTTAATTGTGTTATACTATAACATCATTCCTAATCCTAGGAATACTTTAAAAAAAACCTTTGAATATGGTTTTATAAAAGCATATGATAATCAAACAATCATTCATGTATACTTCATGAGTTTTGTTTTTTTTCAATAAAGAAAGAAAATCAACATATACGCTCAATATGTTTATATCATAACACAATTACTAATCCCAAGAATATGGATCTCTATATGACTATAATGAAACACATTCAAAAGCATATAGATATAAAGAGCATATAATAAACAAAATACAAGTAATTATCTTTTATTGTTTTATGTGCTCCATCTTGATCTCTTCTTCCTTACAAAGATTACTTGAGTCCCTCAATATTGATATCCTTGCAAATTTGAGTGCATGTAGGAGGTATTGAATCTCTACATGGGGAAATTGGATCTCGTGCAACCTAAATAGCATGCTCTTCTTCTGGAAAAAATTATTTTGACGATCATCATCCTCTTCTTCGAATTAGTTATTAACTCTAAGATTATCTCATTACACACAAGATCCATTAAATAACAATAATATCCAATCCACAAATTCCTAGGTCATTCAATCAATTCCTTCAGATTGGAAACATGTCCATATTACAAATTTTGGAAAATTTATCTTCAAATACCTAATTGTATCTCCACAAAGCTTGCGATTTTTTGAAATCCACTCTCATATGAACTAAATCGTCCCATTTGGAGAGTTGTTTTTCAATGGTATTGGATGATTCCTCATGGATTGATAAAAAAATTCTCTGCAAAATTTGTCTGTCGGAAAGTGATGGGAATCGTGCATACTGACATGCTCTTGGAATCTCCCTACATTGGATGAAGGAACCTTAATCATTGTGTATATGTATCTATCCTTCAATATTCCCAATACAATTTCCTTCCATGTGTTGAAGTTGGAAGTGGGGTCAAGATGGTATTCCAATCGAATAGAGATCGATGTCATGCCTACAATATTTTTCTTAACTCCTCAATATCTATGTAGGATTTAGTTTGATGCACAAAAATAAGCTCCTTCACACCCTTTGGTATGATACCATGTTGATGTTTTAGTAAAATCAAAGAAGTTTGATCTTCAAAACTTTTATAGATATTTTTCAACACACATGAATCTCATAAATCAGCCACATATGAATCTCATAAATATATCAGCCTGTTACTGAGAGAAATTCCTATGGCTTGGGGTACCACAACAGACAGCTTGACTCCAAAAATCAATCTTTTCCAATATGCAATAGAAATTAAATATCTAACACTAAAGGATCAGACCTCGTACCTTATTCCAGACGGTTGAAGTAGATCCCCATTGAGTGTTCCAACTTCAGCTTGAATTGATAGATTACTTCCTCAACAACAAGTAAACAATACAAGCATACTATATATATTGGTGTTAGATCTATTCTAGCATATATAATCAATAATGTATAAACATTTGAAAACATCCATGGATAAAATATTCATTCAAACATACATTATTGGACAGGAAAATATATTTCTATTAATATAAAATCAAAGATTACAATGGATACAACCTCTGTCAGCACGTCTGCGAATTGGAGAAACTAAATCCCCCACTTGGACCTCCACCACCTCAATCCTCCATCTCTCGATAGCAAGATCACAAGAAAAAGGCAAGCTTGGGAAGAACACAAAAGTGCTCCAAGGGACAAAGGGATGCAGACTCAAGCACAAGTTCCGGCAACAATGGACTATAGTTTATTTTCTCTCAATTTTCTCATATGCCTTCAATGTACCATAGAGTTCCTTATATAGATTTTCAAAGGGGTAATGAAAGGTTGAATCTGAGCGATCTCAAGGCATAGGGAAGGCCAGGAGTCAAGTGAGTCGGATCCAAGGGGTCTAAGGAGTCTGCAGGCCATACAAGTGTGATTCACCTGGAGTGGTAAAATCAGCTATAATAGATGCCCCCTAATGTGTGAGGTCAGAGGGGTCATACAATGGCCGAAATACATTATAAGTCCATCCCAGAAGTGGAGTGATGAAGGATCCCAAATGGAATACTAGCCACCCAATCAGCATAGTACAACAATACAAATCTGCACATACTGCAAATACATATAGCAGCCCCAGATACATAAGAGTATAATGGCCATGAATTGGCATGATACAAAATATCACATAAGTAGTCATTGCCACGTACAATATACATAGATCAGAATCTCCATGATGAAGATATACAAAGGACCATGATCTTCCTAATGGCTGAAGATATATAATGGATCAAGATCTCCATAATGGTTGGAAATGTCTGACATATACTGGAATCAAGTCACGAGAGCTGAAATCTCATGAACACTATCACGATCAAGGAGGTAGCATATAAGATATGCCACCAATCTGGAAGGTCTTCTACACAAACCACTATGAGTACATGCCCTACCATGTGAATAGAGGTGTCGAGGTCGAACATAGTAGTCCATCATCTGATTACCGGTCATTGATGTATATCGTTAACAGATGCGAGATCACCCACAAATAATGAAAATGGGAATCAAGGTACTAGAGTGCAAACTAACAAGTGTGAATAAATGTGTTCAGGTCGAACACTTGAGAGGATCCATCGATCAGGGGACATTGATGTATTCCCAAAAACTGCCGATGGCGAGAGAACCTGCCACTGATGACTGCAAGTCTCAAGGCACTCAAAATGACTCTAGATTCCAATCCTAGAATAAATTATCTGAATTCGATGGGATGAAATCCACTGGAAGGAGGGAATTAAGGCATCCCCCATCATCCAACATGAGGTACTCAGCAAAGCTATATAATGTGGAAGGACTCGATGATAAGGTGCACGAACCAGTAATTGTACTGGGAATGGCCGACATGCAAATTCAAGATAACTGAGGAATGGCTGAATCAGGTTTCAACTTCCTTTAAACAAGAGCATAACAACGAATGGTGATCGAATAAAGGCAGCATAGACTCAATATACAAACTGGGACATCTCTACGACACAGGAGGCATCGACAGAGGCTCCATGGGGATCGGAAGCTTAACCAATCGGTGGAGATAAACTCAGATAAACGAGTACAACTCCTAAATTCAAACTATAAACCCAACCAATGGATGTGATATATAGTGCTCTGTTCGAAGGTGACATGACTCGACAGCTGCCAAAGATAACATATTTCCTTATCCGGATTTTTTGTTTTTTTATTTTTTTGGACTTTTTCAAATATTTAAAAAGCTTGAAAAGGAATAAAACTGCTTTATAGTTACAGACTAGGAGGAGACGAGTGTCATAGGGGAAAACAAGCTATTTCCAAGCAGTGGAACATACCTATGCTCAATGCAAGGACACATGTGTAGGATATCGACACTCGGGGGGAAATCCCCTCCTGGTAAAAAGGGAATCAAGCTGCAAAGGATACATAAAATGGCTCTACATTGCTAGACATAAGACAAGCTCGGGCTATATGTCTGAAAGGCAATGTCAAGAAAGCCGAGATAAAGCTCAATAAGGCAAGAAAAGCTCATGATAATGCAATTACAAGTTGACATAAGGGATTCCTGAGGGAAATAGGCCAACAAAAAGATCAAGAGTAGTATGAGGCTCTTGCGAAATGTCATGGCAATACTATACAATGGACTCCCACACCTAAAAGACAAAACCTCAACATGGGCACCAAATGCAAATAAGGCGCTAACTAGGGTACCCATGTAAGTTCAAGCTCTACCACTCATACCATGCCACTTCTAAAATAGCAAGAAGGTTCCATGACATAATAGAGTGGGTTCGTACCTAAGGCTATGATGAAATGGTCATAAGGTCATGCAAAATGAAAACGGTGATAAAACCTAACCTATATGCCAGTTTAGACATGATACCTGAGATCAGCATGAACGGGTCAATCCAACGGCTGAAACGACACTCAAAAAAGTTTCCTACATCATGAATTAGGTCAAAAATGGTCCAAAATGATTAGAAATGGTCCAAACTATAGGAAAGGAGGTAAAAATTTTCCAAAATTTGAAAATTTTCTATAAATAGTAAAAAATTCTAAACATTATAAAGCATTTGAAATTTTTACCCAATTGAGCTCATATTTTAAACAGCGAATTCCAGGAGATCCAGCTAGCAAAATCCACTACCGTTTCTTCTAGGTACTTACCCATGCACTTCTCTTCCATTTTGATGCATTTTTTATGAAATTCCATGGTCATTTGAGGTTTCTAGGCCAATCTAAAAAGGGCGCTGTGGCCCACATAGAAATTGAGGGTTTTTCCACATATAGGGCTGGATATATGTGGAAAATGCCCTCACAATCGCGTACATACGTGGTTGTTTGGAAAATAGTCACATATGCGGCCACGCATGAGGTTTCTTAAGTAATCTAATGGGAAAACTTGCAATTTTTTGTGCAGGATGGTCCTAGAATGGAGAGAGCATGAACATGGTGATGTAGAGGAGGCAGTAAGGGCTGATCTAATGGCTCAACAAGTGCTACGTGCATGTGGACTCTACAATTTTTGGTGTCTTGGTGGCTTGCGGGAAAAACCAAGACTATTGCAGATGCTGGTGGATTACTGGGATCCAGACTCTGAGTCCTTCCAGATAGATGGGATGTCCCTCACCATAGAGGTGGAGGACATATACTTCATTACTGGACCTTCCCAATGGGGGGAAGTAGTGAACCTTCATTCTCGCAGTGGGCCCGGAGGTGGCCTGACTATCAATGAGTACATTGCAGTGTACTGCTATCCAGACACAGAGAAGGTGGGGAGTCAGATCCCAACCAACTCTATACAGGTGCTAGGCCTAAAGGCCATCCTATTGACATTGGGTAGGATAGTAGGATTGGCTTCACTCCACCAGGCCTTGCGGCCTCTGATGTTCTATGCAGTGGAGTGCATGAGACCCACGGTCTATGACTAGAGCACTACACTATTTAGTAACATGAAACATCAACTCAGTGAGTGTAAGATGGGAAGAGTGTGGAACTTCAAGTTCAGCAACATATTGAGCACATTTTTCTTCGAGCGTGTTCTAGGATTGAGCCCTAGAGTTGACGTTCCTCTTCACAGGGTTCGAGATCCGACCCAACGGTGTTGGGCATATGCGATGCGCAGACTGGGGGGAGGTAGGGTGTCCAACCCCTATCCAGCTGAGTTCTTTCCGTGGTGGCGATGACATATATTTGTGATCGATGACTACCCCTGTGCGAGGATTGATTTTTGGGGGGACCCGGACATGCCGCTACCACTAGGATCGGCATATGGCGATATAGGTAACTAATCTCGACCCTCTCTTTAAATTTCTGAGTTATTTAATTTTTTTTTTGTGTTTTTTGATTATATGGAATCAAAAGACATCTTTTTTGTGTGACAATACATAGTGACATCTACCATTTGCATGCAGATGTGGGACCATGACAGCCTAAAGGCTTCCCTCGTCACAGACGGAGGGGAAGAGGAGATGATATCATGGGTGTGGATGTGGAGCGGATGCTCCAGAGCATTCATACCAACATTGTGAGGCTGACACACAGATTTCCCATGGTGCAAGTCGAAGACTTGCCTTAGGCTATGCAGCGCCAGGTGGTGGGTGTACCACGATCATGGGTGCGATTATTCTGACAGCTAGCTAGAGTTGTAGTGACCTTCCATGATCACAACCCCCCTCCTCCTCCACAGGCTTAGATACCTGGGAGTTATACATTTTGTATTACCATGTATTATATTTTGGTGGCTCGAGAGCCCCATTTTTGTATCATGACACTATGTATTACCACATTTTGGATGTTATATAAAATTTTATGGTGATCGGTTTATTTATTTACATGTGTAAAAATTTGTGTTTGTGATGAGTTTATTGTCTATGAAACAAATTCCAATCTAACACGTAGTTAGAATATGAGTCAGCAACTTGATTATTAATTCTTGGAATATGTATGTATGTTATATTGTCAAATTGTCGTTCTAATAATCTCACACGTAAGAATCTTCTTAATAACGTCAGATTTCTAACATGGTACAAACCATTAAGCTGTGACACTACTAACTGTGAATCAAGACATACCTCAAGAGAAATAACGCCATGTGAAATGGCATCCCGTAGAAGCTCAATAATGGCACTATATTCAGCAACATTGTTTGAAGATGGCCACAAACATATGCCTCCCGAAGATAGTACCTGACCCATAGGAGTATAAATCACCCAAGTAGAAAAGGCTGAGTGTTGAGTGTGATGGCTTGCACCATCCGTGAATCCTATGTAGGTGGAAGATTCCATTGACATTTGCCAAAATAAATGAAAACTAATCATAAACCCGATTATGATAAGAAAAAGACCTAACTATGCAAAACTGTATAATAATATACAATAACCATCCTTGGATTAAAATCATGTATAGTACTTCTTGAGATAGAGCCCATTTCTAGTCTCCGCCAAGGCCGTTCCCTCATAATCCACTAACTCATAAGCACCCTTCTCTAACACACGTTTGATGACGTAAGGACCACGCCACATGGGTTTAAACTTTCCTGCCCCCAAGGGTTCTTTCAGTTGATCCCACAAAAGGACCAAGTATCCCTCACTAAACCTCCTTGGACGGACATATTTATTGTACTATACCTTTATGCGACGTTTATTCACTTATAGAGCCACCAAGGCATCTCGACGTTGCTCACCAAGTTGCTCAAGGTGGACCAAACGCTCCTCCAATGGTGCAGTGCCTGGTAAGAGTTCTACGGCTAGCTTCAAAGAAGGAATATCGCATTCAACTGGCAATATCTACTCCACTCCATGTACAAGTTGATATGGAGAAAATCCTGTGGCAGTCTTAACAATGGTTCTATACGCCCACAAAGCAGGATATAACATGATGTGCCAATTATTCTTTCTCTATGCGATGGTTCATTGGAGAATGGATTTGAGTGATTTATTCACTACTTCTACCTGTCCATTCACTTGAGGGTAGTAAGAGGAGGAATTCTCTTGCTTGTACCCTAACTTTGATGCCGATTCTTCCATCATATGATTCTAAAAGTGCGAGCCATGGCTAGTGACAAGCTCTTTCAGAATTCTGAACTGAGTAATAATCTGGTTGAATACGAAGTGCGCAGCTATCTCACCATCGAACTTAATTGTAGGCATAGCCTCAGCCCATTTCATGAAGTAATCAATAGCCACTATGATATGATGATGCCCCCCAGCTGAAGCTGGGTTGCAATCCATAAAATCAAACCCCCACTTAGTGAAGGGACCGACGGTGATGATGGGATGTAACGGTGCAGGTTTTGAGTGCATATTACATGCAAACACCTGGTAAGGGTGGCACCTCTTGACCGCATCTACACAATCCTTAAAGATCAATGGCTAGAAATAACCCACTCTTAAGATTTTTTGGGTTGTAGAAAGCCCAAATAAATGACCACCACACACCTCTCCATGGCAATCATTCAGCACTACCTCGGCCTCTTCATGAGTTAAACAACATTGTAAAATGGAATCTACCCCACTGTGGTACAAAGTGTTATCCACTATGAGGTAATTCTTTGACACGTGACGTAATCGTTGTCATTCATCCCGTGAGAGGTGAGTAGGGACCTTCAATGTTTTGTAAATATATAATGATATCCCCATACCATGGGTCTAAAATTGAGATTAAGAAGATGTGTTCATCGAAAAATGTATCTTCACAAACCAACTCCTTGGCATCACTTGGGAAATCCGAGATCAGCTCTGCAAAAATTAATGAATTCTTTGATTTTGCCGAAACAAATTCAAGATTGAATTATTGCAGGATGACAATCCATTTATTATATTTTCCCCCAATCATCCTTCGAGTGAGGACGAATTGAAATGGATTGACATGGGATACAACCAAGGTCTGGTGAAGGAGAATATAATGTCTCAACCATTGAACCGCATGTATAGTAGCTAAAGCAAGCTTCTCAACATGAGAATAATGAATCTCCATGTCAATAAGTTTATGGCTCATATAGTATATGACATGCTCTTGGAGCTCCTCATCCTCTTGAACCAAAACCATACCAATCGTCTCCATGGACGCGGACACATAAAGTAGAAAATCACAGCTATAGTCTGGGGGACAAATCACTGGGGCCGATGCTAGGGCTCGCTTGAGCGCATCAAAGGACTCCTAGGCTCACTCATCCCAACAAAATTCAATGTCCTTCTTCAAAAGACACATGAAGCCTCTAGTCAAATTGGCAAAATTGACAACAAATCTCCATAAGAATTTTTCCATGCCTTGCAAACATTGAAGATGACAAATATTTTTTCGGGGAGACAACTGAAGTATTGCCTCAACCTTCAAAGGGTCGACTCTTATACCCTCTTTACAAACGATGAATCCTAACAAGCGACCTGACTTCACACAAAATATGCACTTGTGAGGATTTAACCTAACCAAATAATGGCGGCATCTTTCGAATACAAATCTCAAGTAATAGGGATGACACATTCTCATACGAGAATGAGCAGCAAGGTCATCCAAAACTTACCTCGATAATTGACTTGAGATTGTGGAAGATCAAGGTCATTGCCCACTGAAAAGTAGCTCTGGCATTCTTAAGGCCAAAAGGCATTTTTCGATATGAAAAATTTCCCCAAGGACAAATAAATGCAGTCTTATGTTGGTCCTCAGGTTTAATTTGTATTTGATTATATCTAGAAAATCCATCCTTAAAGGAAAAAACCTCGCTACCCGCACACTCATCCAAAATATGATCAATAAATGGTGTGAGGAAATTGTCCTTAGGACAGGCACGATTCAAATCATGGAAATCAGTAAATATGTGGATCACTCTGTGCTTCTTATCCATCGGAACAAGGTTTAAAACCCATTCCGTCAAGGGAATGAGATAGATAAAACCGGCTTTCAACAGTTTCTCTATCTCTACCTTAATCGCGGGTGCTTTCCTAGGATTCACCACACGCAAGCGTTGTCGAATAGGCTTAGCGTTGGGATAAGTCCTAATGTCGTGCTCGATAATACGAGGGTCAATACCTAGCATTTCATCGTAAGACCAAGCAAAGATATCACGAAATTCTTTAAATAGCTCAGTGTATTCTTGAATCTCAGCATGGGAACATTCTGCCCCAATATAGACATTCTCTATCTAGCCAAGATCATGAGAGATATTGATAGGAATCATTGAAGATATGTTTGCCATGTTTCCATCAACCATTGGACCGGGAGAGCTTAATGGAACCATAGGACTACCAACTCTCTCACTAAGAACCGCCCTAAATTCCTCACACTCCAAGTGGTCAAGCTCAGGAAGAAAGTAAGATCTATGATGGAGTTCCTCCCATGGTGGCTCAACTCCCAACATGGCCTCAATAATTGCTTCATCTGAAGGGAAAAAACTATCAAGGTAGTCGTGCGCATGAGAATACTGCACTGCCCATGCTAGCAGCACATAAGGGTCCTCCTCCTTCATCCGCGAAGAGGAAGGATTGAGCTCTGCAACACACTCAAGATTAGCTTGATAAGCTATCATAGTTGCAGGAAATGGCACGTCCATCAAGATGGGCTCACTCGGAGTACTCAGTGTAGGAAGAATCCAAGGATCTTCCATATGACTCGTGTAAAAATACACCAATCTCATAGATGTCAAAGACTCATCAGAACTAGACCCTATCATAAGGATCGGTCTAGGAAAACTAAAGCTTCCCATGAGGGATGGATACATGCCTACACCCACGCTCCCAATTGACAGCTGAGAGTGTTCAACGATCGGGATCGAAGCTCCCAAAGATGTGGTAACTGATGGATTCTTGAATGACATTTGATCAATCATGACTATCTTACCATTAAATTGAAAGCATAAAACAAGAAATAGGGAAGAAGCTATGGCTTGCATACTGTACATCCAATTCCTACCCAGCAAGAGATTGTAGTCAAGGGGCGCATCAAGCACCTCGACCTCTATCGCAATGGTCTTCCCTCCCAAACAGACCTTAAGGGAAGGAAGAATCTCATGCAACCTAAATGATATCCCATCGAACATAGTTAACATGGTCACTGAATTATACAGCTCAGGGGAACCTAAACCCTTCCAACATGATAAAGACATCATAGAAGCGGCAGCTCCTTCGTCAATCACAGTGCGCTTGATAGTCATGTTATTCTACGTGAATCAAAAGAGACACATAGTAAGGCAAGCGAGATTGAATTCCTGCGGTTTCAAATTTAATCACAGAGGAAGAATCATCATCATTCACATCAATGCCAGAAAGCAAAGCCTTCCTTTGTGAAGGACAACTCTGAAGCACTTCCAATGCAGACATCGCACAAGGAGTATGGCCCAAATCCTTGACAACTGAATAGTTCTAGGTGGCTTGGGCATTAGGATTGTGCCCCAAATGCTTAAGGACTCCCTTAGAAATGCGAGGTACAGCTTTAGGTTTATCCACAGGTTTCTCAATACGCAAAGGAGACCCTGGTGGATCAGGTTCCTTTCCTGGGCTGGGTTGTGATGAACCATAGTCCTTCGCACAGGTCACAACTTTTTCAGCATGTACCATGTTAATGCAACCATGACCACTACCCTCTGGTGGATCTTGATCACCACCAGACTGATCATGGGTCCTTAAGTTCATATTTTGATTGTGAGGTAAAGGGTTAGTTAGCACAACTGGGCCCTATTCCAAGAATCTCAAGGCTTCATCGATACGAGGGCACAAGTAAGTGAGGTGATCATCCTTACACAACTTGCAAGGGAATTTAACCTTATGTTTATCTTGCTTGTCCCCCCTAGCATTATGGGCATTCTTGTCATTATTATCATTCTCATTCCTATTCCCACCCTTACGATTATTCTTACCCTTCTTTTTATTCTGTCCAGGCTGCTGGTTACCCTTCTAGTCTGAGGATTGTACTAAAATCACACTCACCATTTGGGCGGGTTGAGATGAATCCATGGCTTGTCCTAAAGTATATTGGTTGATTGACAATTGACTAACTTTTTTTGCAACCAAATCCATAGGTTTAGCACTTGCACAACCAACAATTCCATCGGCATGTGGTCCAGGTTTAACTTTGGGATCGAAGCTAGACTGTAGAGCATTGGGAATGATCTCATATAACAAACCAGACTGAGCATAAATCAAATCTAGATCCTGCACCCTAAAAATGGCTTGTTCCTCATTTTGCACTACGGATGTAGAAACATCCTTCGCTATATATGGAAATAATGACTTAAGGAACCATTCGAGGAGGAATTCTAGTGGTATAAAGGCTTTAATTAACCTCTTCCATCTATGCCACTCTAGGATATGATCCGAGATATGTGTGGCTTTATCCTATTGAAATGTCAACAAGAGTTTAGTACCAACATCATAACGCATTGGTAGCTGGAAGTGGTTAAGAAAAGTCATCGCTAGGTCATCGAACAAAGCAAATGCCCCCCTAGGTAGCTCTATATACCATTTCATGGAAGGCCCAATAAGGGTGCGTTGAAACAGCCTTAAATGAATGGAGTCCTGGTGTAAGGAATTCGAAGAGCAACATATGTGGAAGGTAGTAACATGTTCACTCAAATCCTCTCCCAGTTTGCCCTCGAACTTGGGTATGTTCGAGGGAAGCTTAGTAGGGACAGCCAGCCAAGCTAGGTCATGAGCTACAGGATCATTCGTCAATCTCGACAAGTCAGGAAGATTTAGTGTTGCGAGGAAAGGGAGCCTAGGATGATGAGTTCGATGGACTAATCCCTGATAGTTATGATTCACATAGGTCTGATTACCACCATGGCCTTGGCCATAGTGCCCTCCTCCCATTTGACCCATATAGGGTGGCATGGAAGCACCATAGTGTGGTGTACCTTGACTATTCGGAGCTACAAAGCCGTAATTTGGAGAGTAAGCAGGTTGTTTATGCCCACCCCTATAAGGTGAAGAACCTTGTCCATACTGCATCCCATAATAAGGTCCATAATTCATCGCATGAGATGCCCCATGAGACACTCCATAAGTAGGAACATAATCTCTGGAAGTAGGAATATACATTTTGGAAGTAGGAATGTGACCTCTAGAAGTATGAACATGACCTCCCGAAACAACGAGCGGTGCATGAAGCTGAGACACAATCGGTCTAGTAACCGTAGTACGGACATAACTTGTAGCAATGTTCTAGCTTGAAGGACCACGTGAATGAGGTGGAGGGTGAACATTCAAAGAACTAGGGATAGAGGACGAAGGGATCTGTGTAATTATGTACGTACTATTCCCTATAGTCACTCATCTTGGATCTAGTATCCTAATAGGATCACTAACCCTAGACCTAGGAGGAATATGTGATGTAGCTTCCACCGCCGGGATGGAAGGTGCAATGTGACTAGTGCTCCCAAACCTCTCCGCATGGTAAGGAATGAGAGTGCCCCCAGGCATAGTGTTAGGCTCGAACATAGATTCAACATGAAATGCCAAATCATGTGTGGGAAAACTAGACATACCATAACTAGTGCTGGTGGGTTCAAAATGAGTCTCATCATCCCCCGGCATTCCATACCGACAATGCGTCAACAGGGAATCAACCCTAGAGTAAGTAGTTCTATCGTGAAAGGTTCCTTTCTCAAAAATAATAGGACCTAACTTAGTCAATTTGGGTGAAGGATCATAGTTAGGAGTAAACTCCCCATCTTCCACATGAATGGGAGAAGGTGGTTCAGGAATACCTTCTATATGGTCTCCCATGGTGTGTGAATCAATGTGAGAAGTAGTCTTCCTGGACTATCTATTTCTCTCTCCCAAAGGAGGAGGAGATGTAGAAGGCGAAAGTCCTGTTGAGAACGGCAAGGAGTCGCACCCAAATCCAAAATGACTCAAAAAATATAAAAGACTCTCTATCTACGCAAACACTAGGCAAGCTATCGTGCACAAAGCAATCACCAATAAAATCTAAATCCAAATGCAAGCAATCAAGGGTAGGATAAGTGAGCTCCTGAATGAAGCAGGTATGTCTCTCCTAGGATAGGTTTGAGACTCCCATACACAACAAGCGGAGGTACATAACCAATTATTGTGGCCCTCAGCTTCAACGCATAAAGCGACTGTGCTGTCTGACCCCAACCTAGTTGGGACACCTGCAAAATGACCCCTACAAAGTACCCCCTCGATATCCTAGGTATGGCCAGTAAGGTCACCTCAATATAATCAATGCTCAGGCAGACAGTCGCAGGCGGGATTGACCGTATGGGCAGGGTAGCAAAGCCTGAAACCCCCAAATACGAATACAATCCTAGAAATATATTCGGTGCTACTCAATTATGACTAGGGGTCATCCCAATCAATAACCGCTCACACTGCCTCTTTCTTAACTCCCTTTTGAGAGGAGGATCTTGAGAAACACTGGTTATACCAAGGATTTCACACAATCACCTGGACAGACACATACATGTTGTTGTTTAGTGGTCTTGGAGAATTTACTCACAATGAACTATTCCAAGACCCTAAAACCTAATCTTGTTGGTGAACCCTATCAAATAAAATAGTGTAATTCATTTTAATTAAGCGTTTATTTTAATTGGCTTTATTACTCAAAAGAGGGATATGGTCGTGCAACTAATGGTGTTATGACACAACATGAAGTAAAATGCACACCTAACAATCAATGCAAATTCATTGTGTTCATGAAAACAGGGTATGCTACTACGTGAAATACACAATTTTATTCAAATGATAAATCCAAGCTTTCCTACATGAAATCCTAATTAATACTCCAAAGCAAATCTAGTGCAAGTACTATGCAAAATGAAAAATTCAATGCATGATGATGAGCAAATATTTTTGGATATTTTGAAATAAAATGAGATATAAAAAGAAAAAGAATGATTCTACAACCCCCAGACTCTGCAAGCACACTCAAGTAGCACTCAAGCAAAGCACTAAGGTAAAAGAAGTCTAATGCACTAATCCCAAAACAAAAAATCGAAAATGTAATGACAAGAACATTCTTAAAAAAGAAATTTACCCTAAAAAAAATGTCTCTGGTCAGAAACAGAGGTGTATACAGACTCTGGCAGTATCAAGGAGACTCAGCAATGATCAAACTTCACCCAGCAATGATTCAATTTCCTCTAAAATGAAAAACCAATGGCATACATGACTATTCGTAGTAAACTTGCGTGTATATGTGGAAATAGCAGAGAAACCTGCGTGTATACATGACTATGAGTTCAAAACTTGCGTATAGGAAGAAAAGTGCATAAAAATAAAGGCAAAAAGACAAGCTGAGACAAAATTCACACCAATCAGACACTACCAAGAAAACATGCCCCCAGACCCGACAGAGAAACAAGAGAGAAAGATCAATTCAAGTCATTGAATGCCAATAGAAAGCCCCCAAATGACAACTACTAGGAACTCCCTAGCAGAGTCGCCAATTCTGTTACGGAGAGAAATTCCTATGGCTTGGGGTACCACAACAGACAGCTTGACTCCAAAAATCAAGCCTTTCCAATATGCAATAGAAATTAAATATCTAACACTAAAGGATCAGACCTCGTACCTTATTTCGAACGGTTGAAGTAGATCCCCATTGAGCTTTCCAACTTCATCTTGAATTGATAGATTACTTCCTCAACAACAAGTAAACAATACAAGCATACTATATATATTGGTGTTAGATTTATTCTATAATATATAATCAATAATGTATAAACATTTGAAAACATCCATGGATAAAATATTCATTCAAACATACATTATTGGACAGGAAAAGATATTTCTATTAATATAAAATCAGAGATTACAATGGATACAACCTCTGTTGGCATGTATGTGAATCGGAGAAACTGAATCCCCCACTTGGGCCTCCACCACGTCAATCCTCTGTCTCTCGATAGCAAGCTCACAAGAAAAAGGCAAGCTTGGGAAGAACACAAAAGTGCTCCAAGGAACAAAGGGATGCAGACTCAAGCACAAGTTCCAGTGACAATGGACTATAGTTTCTTTGCTCTCAATTCTCTCATATGCCTTCAATGTACCATAAAGTTCCTTATATAGCTTTTCAAAGGGGTAATGAAAGGTCGAATCCGAGGAATCTCAAGGCATAGGGAAGGCCAGGAGTCAAGTGAGTCGGATCCATGTCAAGGAAAACTACAAAATGATTTGGATTATGAACACATCCCGATGTATGCAATTTTAGGGGTCAAACCCGTGTATATACGTGATTAAGGGTTTAAAAGTCACGTGTATCATTTTTCACATGTTTTTAGGGATGTTCAAGGAAACATCAAAGGACAAAAAATGGTCCAAGGGGTCTAAGGAGTCTGCAGAGGGATAGGGGAAGGCCATACAAGTGTGATTTGCCTGGAGTGGTAAAATTAGCTATAACACAGCCACATAAATTAGCTCCATAAATCAGCCATATAAATCAATCAACAGTGAGAGACAAGTTATACACTGGGAAAACCATCCAAAAAGAGAGGATGAAAAACACAACATTTCTTTGTGTATGATAGATAGAATTGCAAAGAAATTTTTACAACACATAAGCAGGTTACCCGATAAGAGATATCACCACAATAGTAGAGAGGAGAGATCCAATGTAACCCTGCAAAAATAAGTGTATGCAATTGTATTGAACTTTTCATATTCCTAACATATTAATAACAAATAAAAAACCCTAGCATGCATAAGGTAGGAAATAGGAGGCTCGGTAAACACAGTGAGAGAACCACCTAGTACATTCACAAGGAGGAGCTAACTACAACTCCCTCAATGCAAACATTAGCGCCCTTCATTTCCTCAATCAGCTTTAACTAATTGTTCATTGTCTTGAAATGGGAGTGAATTGACTTGAACTAAATGTTAATTGAATTGAATTGAATGTTAACTTACTCAAACTGAATATTAACTGACTTGAATGAATGTTAACTTACTTCAATTGAATTATAACTGACTTGAACTGAATTTTAACTTACTTGATTTGAATGTTAACTTTTTGAACTGAATGTTAACTAAATGGTTAGGGGATCGAATTCCACCTAATGTAATCGGTTGGGATAAGCCTCCACGAGGTATTTCTTCGAGAAATCTCTCGAAACCTCTCTTACTTCCTTTGATTGAATGTCGACGCTCTTTGCATACTAGCAAGAGGTGTCAACAATGGATGATGCTCCTTTCAAAATGGCAAGAAGTGTCACTGGTGCCTTTTTTCCACTAGCAACTAGCATCATCCTAGGCTGACACCTTATGTCAAGAGCCAAGGTGCATCGGTGCTCATAGAAATGAGCTTCTAACAAGGAAAAATAACTTCAAAAAGTCCTTTGGCATATGTACTATAGGAATTTAGGGAAAAAGACAATATTTTGGTGTAACAGTGTAGTAGGAAAGAATCCCTAGCTACGTGCAAAAATGGCTACCTTTCGTCTATAGGACGGAAGGATAGGGTCTCTATGGATGAAAGAAAAACTTGCAAGGAAGAGTTAGCTTTGAGCTATGGAAACCCTACAATAAATTGTTAGAGAAAAACTACACATACATCTAAGCTGCAAATAATAAAAAAACAAAGCATGCATATCATTATACCTAATTTCTTAATGGAATATGGGCCACCATGCCCTTGCTCAAGAAGTAGCCTCTCCTTACTGGTTTGAATGGTGTGGAGCTAAGCTCAACACACATGGGATGTGGCTAATGGAGAAAATGGGAGAGGGGGATGAATGGCTTGAGAGAGTTGGCTCCTCAAGGCACTCATACAGGAAAAGTAATGGTAGGCAGGGAATGAATGTTTTGAGAGTGACCCCCACCCTTGTATTTATAGATTTTTCTGAATTTTTAGGGTTTTAAGCCCTTGGTCAAGGATTTAGCCCCTTTTTTGGACTTTAAGCCCTTTTCTACCATTCTTTAGCTCCTTTAGGGTTTTTAAGCTCCTTTTATGGGTTTTAGCCCCTTTCTGGAGGTTTTAGCCCCTTTGAGAGTTATTTGCTCTATGGGTTTTTAATCCTTTTTAGGTATTTTTGAGCCTTTACAAGGGTGTGGGGGTCAATGAGGATAGTGAAATAGATTTCTTTATGTGGTTTAGGTCATGTAGATCTAATCAAGTAATTTTTGGGTTAACATATTGCCCCTTGATGTGTGAGGGTAGGAGATCATTGTATGGCCGACAGACATCATAGAATTTTTTGGGGAGAGGTGGTGGGCTGGAACATGGTGGATTTTGGTTTTTGTATTAATATGGTTCCCATCAATGGGTGAAATACATATAATGTGTGACATGTCTATGAACGAGGTGGGCATCCCCATGCTCATAACGATGTCAAAAGAATAATGTGATCTAATCTCTAAAATGCAAGAGTCGATCATGTACAACTGTTGTTACATAGTGGTTTCCTCAATAAGAGGTTAAATACAATATTGATCTGAAGAACTGCTACATTGGACCCACAGCATTTTCATGGAATGCTATATCTTCATAAATGATGGTCTACTAGATCTAAAATGGTACATAACTATAGGTACACAATGATGGAGAGTCAGAGTCTCTGAGGTACAATGTGCTGCATCAATCATGAATCTATATCGAAGCACTGTTCTTGGGCTCCTGAACACTGTCTCCAATGCAACCCATAAATCACAAGGGACATGAACCTATTTGGGTCCCTCAATGGACTCATCAACGTGCTAGATTTAGGTGACATCTGGGGTCTTTGACCAAATACTGCATGGACCAATACCCTGTACGAATCTCAATGGTGCATTGATGTAGCTCGAGTCGAGAACGTAAGATAGAACCATCCCAAGCGGCACTAAGGACTCCTCACAAGTGGTCCAAGAAACTCATCAATGAGGTTAATGAAGCTAGGATACAAGGACCTCTGGTTCTATTTTTCTGGAATATATGTGTTGTCATTGATAAAGGGAGACCTAGAACTGACCAAGGAAATGGTGTTTCCTTGACTAGAAGCATGAGGGAGATAACCAAAAGATGTGAGACAATATGAGGACTGACCCACTGAATGGGTGGGGTGGAACAAGTGCAGGGGGAGTGTAGTGGACTCAAACTTCCTTTTTTTCTGAGTATGACGATAGGGAGGACCAGGAAGTAAATGAAACTGATTCATGGGAAAGGGATCATACATGTAATACTGGGGATGTAACTACAGATGGGAAATACTTGGGGGAGGTAGGAACTTTTGGTATTGATGGGATCCAAGGAAGATACATCGCAGAATACTCTAAACAAAGGAGACCCAAAGTGGGAATGTTGTCGAACTGTTATATGTGGGGTGGTGTCTAAAGACACCGTTGTGGTACGATTTCTTGGATTTTTAGTGAGCCCAAGAAAGTAAATGCTCGATGGTGCTTTCAATTTTAGAGAGTCTGAAAGCACAAAGAAGACTCCAGTAGGGTATCTTTTTTGTTGATAGTCTCCTATGCCCAAAAAAGGATAAAAGTGTACATAGGAGAGCTCACCCATATTTGGGGGATGGGATACTTCTTTACCATTGGTAGTTCAATTAGGCCAAAAAAGGTTAAACCTGTACTGACTGGATGGTCATTCAAATACTTTTACGAGCATGAACGAGACCAAGTTTGCTCAATGATATTTTCTTGGTGAGAAGGTTGGAAAAGAGCTTAAAGACAACCCATGGTGAGATTTTTCATAAAGTTCATCCCCTTTGCTCGACAAAGCATAAAAGGATGCAGAGGGGAATGGTATTTGCTTGGATGTGCCAAGGTGGTCCTTTTCATATGGTATTCTACATGGTTCACAAAAGGAGATAAACGAAGCTATGTAGACACCCTTTCTGATATTTTAACGAGTGGGAGAGGAAGCAAAGGTGCTCAATGATCTTTTCATTCTTTTAAGAGTCAAAAAAGGGCTTAACGGAAACTCTAGTATGGTAAACCAAGTCGGGGGCACCAATGGTGCCCCCTGGTGGGACAGTGAAGGGTGGTCAAAGGTGACCACCTATGTAGCATGGATGGAGCAAGTGTCTCTTGAACATACCAATACATGCACTGGGAGGTTTGCGGCTAAGGCACGCAAATTGATGCAGTAGGGAATGCAGATCATTGCAGTAGAGACACGCAAATCGAGGTGACCTATGAGAAAATTTTGGGAGAATCAAGTATTAAACATGATACAATGGTCTCATCAAAAGACAGAGGACATAAAACCGAACCCAAAGGTGTGAGGGGTGTCTCCAACAAACTCCGGATGACTCGAACTAACAGCTAATGGTATTTACCCTAGTGCAGTAATGCACAAGAAAAAACTAGACCCAATGGGGTACGAAGGTAGCTCAACATACAATGTGTGATTCGCGTGGCGGTACACAAATTGACATGAATTCGAAAAGATGGCCCAAAGAATCAGTAGGGAGGGAGGCAGTCTAGAAGGTTGTCCCTCGACCTAGGATCTTTTCACACAATGGTGGCATCTTCCGATCCTTGTAAATGATGATCCATATGGAATACCAGGGATATACGGAGAGGCCTCGACCTGCGAGACAGGTCTAGAGACTTGATGGTATGCTAGAATGGTGTTATCTAGATCACACATGCAACATACTGTGTGCATGTGCAGATGTGGGACCGCACCCTCTAGTGGGCTACCAATGACACAGGGGCAGGGATCATATCAACCTGCTCACATGAAAATGATGAAACAGAGTTCTACAATGGACTCACTCCAACTAGACACTGAACAACTACTAGAGTGGGTCACTGACTTGTGGTAAAAATGATGCAAAACAAAAAAGAAAAAACTACGCTATAGGTGACTCATGGTCATTATATTAGTCATAGAATCTCTTAAGGTAGAGTCTGTTGAGAGGATTCTTCAAGAAGTGACCATCTAATTCAGCGAAGAGGTATGCTCCCTTGCCGAGACTAAGGTTGTTGGAAAATAGGGGTGATAGAATCTGGTTTTTTATGGGAAGAACCAATTCCACGCTATGGTTTAAAGGGAATGGGGTAAAACCGGAGGTGGTCTTACAGATCTCTCTTTCATCGCGTAAGTGGTGCTGGGATAGATCAGGTAGCTCTTCCACAACCAACAAGGTGGAAGGGAAACTAGTTCTAGAGATCATGAAAATGGTATTTGTTGTGGTTTTGTTGGCCTTGCCCCCAATCTCTATTGGAGGAAGAGGGGTAGGCCTGGAGACTAGAGCAGTCTTTGATGGACCCGGAGGTAGGTGCAACATCATCTCAATTAGATGGAAAGGAGTTAATACATCTTGGGGCCTCAGAGGTAGGGTAGTTGGTTCAAGTTACCACACAGGAACCCCTAGTGTGAAATCCTATAAGTTGCAAGTTTCCAAGATAGGATTACTCACTATCCCATATGGTAGCAAAAAGAAAAGGAAAAGGATCGTGTTGAGTGGGAATGAACCCCAATAATCCCCTGGTAACTGAGGTTGAGGTTGCAACTGAGGTTGCAGCTCCAGATGGGGTTGCAGCTATAGATGGAGCTGCGGCTGTAGTTGGTGCTACGGCTGTCGATGGAGTTGCGACTATAGTTGGTGCTGCGGCTGCAGTTGGTGATGCGGCTATGGTTGGTGCTGCAGCTTCGTTTGGCGTTGCGGTTGCGGTTGGGGTTTGGGTGTACTAGTGCTAGATGATAGCATGCACAAATCCTTAGTATCACTTGGTGTCGGTGGAGGTGACATGAAGGGGAAGGGATCCATCATAGAGGTGTCAGTGAACAACCTAGGGCCTATGTTCAATAATGGTGGGGTGGCTGTGCTGTCGACAATAGTGTCAATGGTAGGGATAACATTGGTTGGTGCCATTGGCCCCTGCGGATCATGGTAATTCAATTGATCCACTATCACAATATTCCCGTCATGAAGGAACATCATAAGGAAAAACATGGTGGATGCCATGGCTCTTATGTCATACATGTAGCTTCATCCCAAGAGTAGGTAGTCCAACTATACGTTGACCACCTCTATGTCAATTAGGATTGTCTTCTCTGCTAAAGATATGGGGACGTGCGAAAGGATACCTTGGGATTTAGTGGGATGGCCATCATAATCCCGCAGAGTAGTGGTGGATTGTTGCAGAATTGGGGACCCAAGTTTCTTCTAGAATAAGGTTGACATAACACATGTGGATTCCCCTTCGTTAATGATGCACCAGTGTACGACAAAATTCGGAATGGATACCATAATTTGGAAGGCGATAGTTGATGGCATCCGAGGTTCTCTGTTGTCTGTGTCGAATGTGATCAACTTGGATTCAAAGGGATCTACAGTACCGAGGGCAGCTGGTAAGGCCTTCCACTATGTTCGGAAATTTTTAAGTACCTCAAGAGCAGAGATAGTCGTAGGTGTTTGGGCCAAGTCATCAATGATGCTGTATCTCACAGCTGCTCTAGCTATGGCATTGTTGGCAACCCATCGTATGGGAGGGCATGGGGGAAAAAGGGTTAAGTGAAGAGGTGTTTTGGTTGTTTTGGACGTGGATGTTGTTGATGGGTCAGTGAGTTCAATGTTGGCTCCATACTAATTTATCCTGGTCTGTAAATTGACCTCTTCAATTATCAAGGCTAGCAAGTGTGTGGCTAGGGTTTTACCCCTAGCTTGTGCGAATGAGCACCTACTAAGGAAAATAGATTCCTTAGTAGCAGTTCAATAATATGTGAAATAAAAGATGCTAAACAGTAATAAAAATTAATCTAAACATATTCATGAAGCAAAACAGCAAAAAGTAAAGAATGATTTTTTTTATTGATCTGACCTCCAATGTGGAGGTTGGTGAAGCCCGTTGCGCTGATCCGAGAGGTTGCTCCGAGCTCTAGCTGTTCCTTCTCTTTCTCCAATGGTGGAAATGGGCCAATAGGGGCTCTCATGGTGAAAGTAGCTCAATGGTAAGCTAGGGTTTCAAGAGCAATTTTGGCAGAGGCAGGATACTTGTGATTGTGGATATGAAATGAGGGGTCTCCATCACTTATTTATAGTGGTGGAGTACCGGTTTAGGGTTAGGGTTTCAGTTGTTTAGGGTTTTAGCTGTTTAGGGTTTTTTCCTCCTTTTCCTCATTATTTTATATTTTTTCTTCCTTTTTGGAGATTTTTTGCTTTTTTGGAGGAATTTTGGATATTTTTTGGAGGAAAAGAGGGTTTTATGGGTTTTTGATGGAAATATGGTAGGAAAATGGACAAATGAGCCATGTAATGGGGTAGATGAGGTAGTGAACCTTTTTTGGGTGTTAACAGATTGCCCCCTGATGTGCGAGGGTAGGAGCTCATCGTATGGCCGATGGACATCATAAGTCATATTTGTTTTTCCTGGGGTGTGGAGAAGAGAAGGAACCAACTGAAGCCCAGAACATCGATCTCGAACCAACTGCAAGGATTGAAAAGTACATAACCTCAATAATGGATGAGGAATCATATGATCATTTGGACGAGGCGGGCATTCCCATGCTCGTATCAATATACATAAAAATAACTGTGAGGCCCGAAAAGGGGGACCTGTAGGATACATAGAAATCCACTGTGTATATCATAAGGGTCCAAAAGGGACACAAATCTGGAACATACTGCTGGGCTGACCATGTCTGAGCTGAACAACTGATGCACTGGAAATGACAGCAGTGCTACTGAATGTGGTTCCAAAGGAACTGAGGAGCTGCTGGATCAAAGTGACAACGGTCATACTTGCCATGTTACGCTGGTCTGGAACTGAACTGGGTACTCGAGGAAGCCTGGAACTGGATGGCTTCCGAATACAATCGCCAACGCAGCCCGGACATCCACGGGAACATGTGACTGGGTGTTCCGAAGTGACTCACCAATGTGCTAGAGTCGGGGGAAATCCGGGGTCTTCGACAAATAATGGAATGGATATACATCCTGCGCGATTCTCAACGATGCGATTAAGGTGTTGAAGTCGAGCATGTGAGAAACAACTATTCGGAGAGGCAATGATGACTCCTCCCAAAATGGTCCGTAGGCACTCACCACAGATGGTGATGGGTCTAAGGCGCAGGGACCTCTGGGTCTATCCTCTGGAATAGAGGGGTTGTCGTTGACAGAGGGAGACCTGCAACTATCAAGGCAATGATGTTTCCTTGACAGGAGCGTGAGGTGTAAAACCGAAATGTGATAGTACTGATGGCAGGGTTGATAAACTGGGGTAAATAACTGGGCAAGTAGAGTGGGTGGACTCAAACTTCCTTTGTTCAGAGTATGATGGCGGGGATGATCGGGCAGCACATGAAACTGATTGGTGGTAAAGGGATCATAGCTGGATGGGATCTGGGAAGTTCACTGGGCTGAGGGAGACTCAAGCTGTGGTAAAATGGTAGGAGACTGCAAAATACTCTGAACAAAGGCGACCTGATTGGAGGTGCTACCAAGAGGATTGATCATAGCGCTAAGAAGCGCAGGGGGACTTCTTCATGGGTAAGGGAACTAGAAGAAGTGTGGATATAAAATGGTACTGTCATGTGGATTTTACGAGCCCATGACAGTTCATGCTTGTGGTTGCTTTCAATTTTAAGGAGTCTGAAAGCAAATAAGAAGACTCTGAAGTAATAGAATGGTACTGTCGTGTGGATTTTATGAGCCCAGGACAGTTCATGCTCGTGGTTGCTTTCAATTTTAAGGAGTCTAAAAGCAATAAGAAGACTCTCAATTAATGGAATGGTACTGTCATGTGGATTTTACGAGCCCAGGACAGTGCATGCTCATGGTTTCTTTCAATTTTAAGGAGTCTGAAAGCAAATAAGAAGACTCTGAATTAATGGCCAGGTAAGGAGGAAGTGTTCAATCAAGGAACGTTTATGATGACCAAGACTGAGGGTGGGCGGGAACACTGGTGGGCCTCCTTGCGGGGTGAATGAATGGTGGAAAAATAACGAAACCTTTGTAGTATGACAGGAGTGGATGGCTCATGTAAAAAGTATGGAACAATCTGATGGCAGCCAATGAGGCACGCAAATCGATGCGGCAAGGTGTGGGGACGCAATGTTGAAGTTGTACCAAGTGAGAGCAAGAAATGATCTCAAGCATCATCACGAGCTCGAAAAAATGAATCTGGTGATATGAAAAGTGTGAAAAACGGAGAGCGGCCGAAGTGGCATGCAAACCGAGGTGACTATTGGTATCGAAAAAATGGGCAAAAATGGTGTAGCAAAAAATAATGCAACGAGGTGACCATCGTGATGGTTTTGTCGTGCTGATTCCAATGGTGGAAACGGTTCAGAAAACGGACTCCGTCTGGGTTCAGAATGGCCGAACAAGAGAAAAGTCAACAAAATATAAATAGTAAGTGGGCCCAACATGACATGTGTCATTTGACTAGTGGACTTTGACTCGTGATCGCAGTGGACCAGAGCTGAGGTGTCATTTCTGGACGATCCGACCGGCCGTTTTCAGATTCGGGAGATACAGGTATTCGGTCAAACTCATACCTGCATTGTAATTGGGTTCGGGGGGAGGGTAGTGATGCCCAGGGTTTGTTTGTACGGTCCACGTGGGTGGACCACGGGTTTGGGGGTCGAAACCACGGTCTCAGACCGCGTGTTTAGACCGAGACAGTCGCGATCGGGGACCGCGGGTTCAGACCTGACAGCCGCGGTCGGGGACCGCGGGTTCGGGCCTGACAGCCGCGGTCGGGGACTGTGGGTTCAGGCCTGGCAGCCGCGGTCAGAGACCGCGGATTCAATCCTGACAGCCGTGGTCGGAGACCGCGGCTGTAGGCCTGACAGCTGCGGTTGGGTACCGAGCTGTTCTGGTTTTTTGGGTGACTGGGAAGGTCTATGCATTTGACATGAGTCTGATGAGACTTTGTTGTGTGATTGACAGGATGCCGCAGGTGTTATGGAGGGAGCGGGAGATCCCGGATGACATTATGGTCATCATCCGAGAGGACCGTCGGGTACGATCGCTGCTGGGGTTTTTCGGACTGCTAAAGTTTGCGCAGATACCTATGATACGGTCAACAGCGTTGCTTCTGAACCGACTAGTTAGTTTCTAGGAGCCAGAGATACAGGCCTTCCGAGTCCAGGGTGAGAGGGTGGACCTCACCCTGACTGATGTATACTTATTAACGGGGCTTCCCTGTCTGGTCCGGGTGTTAAATACTCAGCCGTGGGTGTCTGCGGACATCGACATGGATGATATGAGGGAGCAATTTTGTGGGGCAGAGGCTCAGGTGCATAGGAATGCACTCTTGGTGAGAGACTTACAGGAGCCGGCAGTACGGGCGATGGAAACATGTGTGGTGCGTATTTTGGGGTCCCAGTCACCTGAGAAGGTGTCTGGGGGTCAGATGCAGCTCGTGGAGCGTGTACTGGCCGGGACTTATTTTGCATGGGGCCAGATGTTCCTGACCTGCATGCAGCGACAGCTAACCGTAGCGAAGGAATGTGGTAAGGGGTTCTGCTATGGTTCATTTGTATGTGCATTCTTTATGGAGAGGGTCCCCACATTGCGGCCATGGGTGCCGGTCAGAGCGGGAGGCCTGAGGGAGCCTCGGATGGTGCGGTGGGGAGAGATGATGCGCCGCCGTGGTGGCGGGGACGTTGGGCGGTACTTTACATGGGAGCTGTACCTGCAGTGGCTCCAGCTACCACTGATGCTGGAGGATTATCCATATAGGGATATGGACTTCACTGGAGATCCAGATGCACCATGGCCACCAGGACAAGCATGGGGACCAGATGGTATGTATGATTTGATTGTATTGTCTAGTTTTATGTATATGATATATTATTGATGTATTGGGACTGACAAATGGGTGATTTGCAGATGTGGGTCCGAGGCCACCGCTAGGTCATGTGGCATGCAGAGGGATTGTGGCCGTTCTAGCTTTGCCTGGGCGGGGGGAGGTGCGTCGTCGAGATGCAGAGGGGACACTGGAGTCCGTACAAGCACTGCTCGACCGTCTGCTGGTGGGAGTGACTGACGAGGGATGGCGGGACCTGGATCTGGCCATGGTCCAGGATTGTTTGAGGGCACCTCAGGATTTTAGATCGATTGCAATCCTGGTGGCCATATTAGCAGACAGGGCACGGGCACAGGAGCCCAGACGAGATGAGGACTCGCCGGAGGAGGAGCGGGGAGAGGAGTCAGAGGTAGCGGACACTCACAGTGATGCAGGGTACAACTCTCATTAGGGAGAGTAGGGGGCTCCCCCCGATTTTTTGTAGCTACGGCCTGTACCTTATGAGGGTTTAGGGATGTACATATGTTTTTGTATGGCTGAGTACAGGGGTACTCAGGACATGTATAGCACATGTATTTTTTTGTTGATATGGATATATATATATGCACATGGATGCATCTTGTTTATGATGTTTTATCATTTATACGCACATGGATGCGCTTGATGATGTTTTATATGTTTATATTGCACGTGGATGCAAGTAGTTTCGGATGTGGGGCACGTGGATGCCCTTTGTGTGTTTTATGTGTTGTGACATGATTTAGCTATGATTAGGCACGTGGATGCCCCTATGGATGCAAATGTGGATGCAATGCAGTCTTTTTGGTTTTTTATATATATTTGGATGAGATGCTATGATGTATGGTGGAGATGTTATATTGTGTGATTGATATGCCAATCTAGGATGTTATTTTCCATTTGGTCTGCGACACTATTTTGAGCTCTTGGTACATGTGTGAATGTGATGGATTCAAACTGTCAGCTAAGTTGTTTTGTACATAGGAATTTTCTAAATAGGCAAGGATCGCGCACCTGGTAGCAGTTGTTGATCTGGGAGACAAGTAGCTGGGAGTCCAAGAACACATGAAGGTGACGTATGCCCATCTGGAGGGCAGCAGTCAGGAGACCGGTCACATCATCATACTCTACCTGGTTATTGGTAGCAGCGCCTATACATGTTCCGTCAAGGTGAATCAGTTCATTGGAAGGGGAATACAAGACCCATGCTGCAGAATCCAGGTTGGGAGACCAGCGGCTTGCGCCATCAGCGAAGCCAATGTAACGAGGTGGAAAACGGTCCATCTGTGGGCATGCAAAAAACGATGAATGTGAGATTATGGTAAAAAAGGTAAAAAACAAAAAGGGAGCAAACTGTACAATGCGGACCAATGAAGTCGCGGTTTCAGTTATGGGTAAAAACTTTTAAGATACAACCCATTACGGGGGTTGCGGAAAGGGTGGCCTTCAGAGTCAGCTAAAATGTATGCCCCCTTGTCGAGGCAAGTCTGCACAATGTAAGGGCCTTGCCACATGGACTCAAACTTTCCTTTACCGGTTTTGTCGTGGGCTTGGTCATAGGCGAGGATGAGGTCCCCTTCATGGAAAGTTCGAGGGTGAACATGTTTGTCATAACTGGCTTTGGAGCGGTTTTTGGCAGCTTCGATATTCTGGAGAGTGGCACGATGATCTTCATCGGCTTGTTCGAGGGATAGCAGACGTTGCTCAAGGGGGGAGGTATCGGTGAGAAGCTCAACGGCGATGTGTAAGGCAGGTATCTGACACTCAATGTGGAGGACAGACTCTACACCGTGAACTAAATGAAACGGGGTAAAACCAGTGGCGGTCTTGGTGGAGGTACGATAAGCCCATAAGGCAGGTAATAGCATATGGTGCCAATTGGACTTATGCCGATCAACAGTGCGTTGGAGTATGGTTTTCAGTATTTTGTTAACATCTTCAACTTGACCGTTCCCTTGAGGGTAGTAAGCTGAGGAAAATTGGTGTTCAAACTTGAGAAAGGTGGATAGCTCGTGCCAAACGGAATCTTCAAAGTGTGATCCATGGTCTGAGACCAACTGTTTAGGGACCCTGAATCGAGTGATAACATGGTTAAAGAAGAAACGAACAGTGGTATCAGCAGTACAGTTGAAGGTAGGCATGGCTTCCGCCCATTTGGTGAAGTAATCAATGGCGACAACGATGTGCTTATGGCCGTTCGCAGATGGGGGTCTACACTCCATGAAGTCGATGGCCCACTTGCAAAAGGGACCAACGGTGACGACTGGATGTAATAGAGCAGGTGGTGTCCGAGCCTTGGGGACAAAAAGTTGGCAGTTATGGCAATGCTTGACCGCAGTGATGCAATCGGTGAAAAGTGTGGGCCAGAAGTATCCGGCACGAACGACCTTTTGGGCAGTGGCCATCCTTGAGAAATGGCCGCCGTAGGCACCGCTATGACAATCATTAAGGACCTATTCAGCTTCCTCGTGTGTAAGGCAACGACGAAGAATTGTGTCGACTCCTCGTCGGTAAAGGACATCTCCTAGGAGGAGGTAGCGAGAGGCCTAGTGACGGATACGACGACATTCATTGCGAATGACGGGGGGTTGAAACTTCTGCGTGCGCAGGTATAACAAGATATCACCGTACCATGGGTCATCAGACGAGATAGTGAACAAGTGATTATCGGGTAACTCCTCGGAGATAGGTGGGGCCGGGATGAAGGAAGGGAGATCGGTGATGAGCTGGGCAAGTGCAAGGGCTTTAGTGCTCTTAGGTGTTCGAAATGTGAGGTCATATTCCTGGAGGATAATGACCCATTTAGCCACACGACCTTGCAGGAGACGTCGGTTTAAGAGATATACCATGGGGTTAGAGTCGGTGACGACTGTGGTGTGACTAAGTAAAATGTAGTGTCGCAATTTTTGGACGGAAAATACCACTGCTAGGGCTAGTCTCTCCTCATATGGGTAACGCAGGGGTGAGCCGGACAAGGTCTGGCTGACGTAGTAAATGACATGCTCTTGTCGTGAGGTGTCTTCTTGAACCAAGACTCCAGCCACAGCATGCTCAGATGCCGAGACGTAGAGGATGAAGTCCTGAGAGAAATCCGGAGGGGAGATCAAGGGGGCTTGTGTGAGAGCTTTCTTGAGGTCTTCGAATGCAGCTTCTGCTTATTCATCCCAGATAAAGGGTATGTGGGTACAGAGCAGGCGCAAGAAACCGTGAACGGTTGTGGCGTAATCAGGAACAAAGAGTCGAAGAAAATTGGATCGCCTTGCAGACTTTGGAGTTGCCAGAGCGTTCGAGGAGAGGGAAGGTCTAAGATGGCTTGGAATTTCAGCGGATCAACAGTAATTCCTTTCTGGGAAATAATGAAACCTAACAATCGGCCTTCCGGAACGCAAAAGACGCACTTGTGTGGGTTCAAGCAGATCTGATATTTGCGACAACGCAGAAAAACTTGCTGAAGGTTAGTAAGGTGATCTGATCATTTTCGGGAATGAGCTGTAAGGTCATCAAGGTAGACGAGCAGGATATGGACCAAATCATGAAAGCAATAGGTCATGGCCCGCTGGAATGTGGCAGCAGCATTTTTAAGGCCGAAAGGCATGACGCGATAGGCAAAGGTGCCCCATGGGGTAGTAAAAGCGGTTTTGTACTGGTATTCCTTGCGGATTTGGATCTGATTGTATCCGGAAAAACCGTCCATGAACGAGAGGACTTCATGCCCTGCACACGCATCAATGAGATAGTCAATAAATGGCGTAGGGAAATTGTCTTTGGGACAGGCGCGGTTTAAGTCTCGGAAGTCAGTGCATACTCTAATGGTTCCTTGTTTCTTGTTGACAGGAACAGGGTTTGAAACCCAAGTGGTATAGGCAATAGGATAAATGAATCTTGCCGTGCGAAGTTTCTCAATCTCCGCTTTTATAGCTGGGAGTTTTGAGGGATGAATAGGACGCTGTTTCTGACGAACGGGGGGTACATCAAGCCATGTGTCAATGTGGTGCTCTATAATGGCAGGGTCAAGACCAGGAATTTCGGTATAGGACCAGGCAAAGACATCACGGAATTCTTTGAAGAGTGTTTTGTATTCCTCAATCTCCTACTCAGTGCAAGATGCTCCTAAAGCGATGAGTTCGGGGTGCCTCCGGGGGCAGCGATATCAATTTTGATGATAGGTGAGATGTTGGCCATGTTACCCTCTTCGAAGGCGTCAGGAGCAGGAATCGGGTTCTTGAACCAGTCGACCTTAGGGGGAAGGAAGTCTTTGGATTCAATTGTAAATTGAGGGGCAGTGTTAGAGGAGGGTTCATCTGGGAGGAAGTAGGAATGATGGTGCATGTCATTCCAAGGATAATCTGGGGCAGTGAGAGCCTCAAGAATCCCCTCATCCGTACGGAATGTTTGTGTCGTCAAATCGATTGACGAAGGAGTAGTGGTGGAAGAGATCATATAAATGGTATTAACCTCTTCGGAAGAGGAAGAGTCCGGGGGGTGTATTTCCACAATGGTGGGTGGTGCCGTCTCAAGATCCAGATTGTTCATTTCAAAGAGTGCTGCTCTGTACTCAGGGAGATCGGGACAGTGATGTGAGTAATGCCTGTAGACACCGCATAAGGCACAGGAGTGGTTAGTGAGCAGGGATTTGTCGCGAGGCATAGGGGTTGGATCTAGATGGACAACTGGGATAGTGGGGTCGTCGTCAAGCAGTTGCATGTATTCCTGTAATGCCGGTAACTGAGGACATAGGTGAGTCGCATGGCCCAACTCATCGCACATCGCGCATTTGGGAGGAGCATGAAACACAGGGGGATTTTTGACTGTCTTAGGAGGTGGGACAGCAATGTAAGGTTGGGGGCCTCTGCCCCCAATGGGTTTGGTAAGAAGAGGGGGGGGGGTTCGTGGAGGATGACGGGGTAGCAATACCGGGAGGTGGTTGACTAGTAGTGGCAATGGGTTGCACCGATTGCAAGATGACATCAGGTGTCAGCGGACAAACGGGAGGCGAAATATACCAAACGGGTAATCCTAAGGTTAACCCAGGGAGCCTGAGGGTGGCCATGACCGGGGCGCTAACTACTCCTGAGGGAGGGAAAAGGAAAGGAATGGTATGGATGGGTGTAGCACCAATGTGACTAGGTACCAAAGGGGGTTGAGGAAACAAGGGCGGTTGAGTAGTAGGAGTTCACGTGTTATGGGACAGGGTATATAGGTCGGACACTTCAGTAGCAAGTGACGGGGGTGGAATAGATGGGAAGGTTGAGGTCATTGGTGCATCAGAGTAAACGCCTGTCCCCAAAGAAGAAACGAAAGAGGTGGTGGCACCCGAAATAGGTTGTTCAATCATGGGGAGAACATTTTCGGGTGCCGCGGGGGCATTGGGATCATGGTAAGTGAGTTGGTAAACCTGGACCACACGTCCCTCATGGGGGAACATCATGGTACGAAAAACAGTAGAAGCGACTGCTCGCATGGCATACATGTAGCTGCGGCCAAGTAAAAGGTTATAATCAAGTTGTGCATTGATAACCTCGATGTTTATGAGGACGGTTTTTCCAGCCAGCTGGAGGGGGACGTTAGTTAATAGGCCTTGTGGTTGAGCTGAACGGCCGCCGTAGGCTCGCAACGCAGTAGAGTACTGCTGGAGAGGGGGGGATCCCATTTTCTGCTAGATGGAGGTGGGCATGACACATGTAGAAGCACCTTCATCAATAATGCATCGATGGATGACAAAATTCCGAATGGAAACAGAAACTTGGAATGCCAAAGTGGAAGGCAGGCGAGGTTCGGATTGGTCCAAATCAAATGCCATTATCTGCGAATCATTTGGATCGATAGCCCCAATGGATGAGAGTAAAGTCTTGCGCTGCAAAGGATAGTTTTTTAAGACTTCTAACGCAGACATGGCTGCGGGGGATTGGGCTAAGTCATCGACAATGTTGTAGTTGGAAGCAGCCCACGCATTTGGGAGCGCCATCTAGTGGAGGTGGAGGTATATGTAACGCCTGATCAGTGGGATGAGCGTTAGTAGGTGTATCGGCGGGGGGGGCTTCAGGGGTGGAGCCATATTGGTTCCGCCGGGTCTGGAGGTTGATCTCATCGGAGGACATCATCAACAAGTGGTGGGTGCCTGAGTCAAGCGTGGGTTGATCGGGAGCAGCGTAAGTGATTAGTTGTTGGGTTGGCGCGTTGGCTCGAGGAGGAGCCAATGGTTGGGTGGTCACTACGCCTTGGGTTGGTAAGGGGTTTTGCAGCACCAAAGGTGGCTGCTGAGGTTGTGGCGGGTTGGGCGGTGCTTGAGGAGCCGTCTTCCCTTGGCGTTGTACATCAGCAGCCCAAAGTTGCTGAACCTGCTCCATATGTGGACAAAAATGTGTATAGTGGCCATAGACCCCGCAAACAGAACAAGGGTAGTTTGTTCGCAAATTAGCATTTTTAGCCTGCTTGGGCGGGTGATCAGGGTTTTGGTTAGCAGGGGCCGCATTATTATTAGCGGGGGGAATAGGGTGTTGACCAGCTTGCTCGGTCGGTTGGTTGTTCCCACGATTGTGGCCTCTGCCGCGGTTTTGTTCGCGCTGGTTGCGTTGGTTGTTCTAGTTTTGCTGCGGGTTTTGTTGAGCGTAAACTTGCCCTTGTACAGCAGGTGGATTCTGAGGTTGCGCAGGGGCTGGAGCAGGCTGCGGTGGATGATATGTAGGTGGGGGCTGCGTAGGTGCAGCAACTTGAGGGTGTTGCTGATAGTGCTGTGGAGCAGGTTGTGGGTTTGCCGCAGGGGTTGGCTGTGGCGGGTAATAAATGGTTTGGGCTTGTGACGGCGCAGGAGCTGGTGCAGCCTGCTGGTGATAGTAGGGCTGAGGTGCGACTGGGGGGGTGTAAGTGAGAGTCAGATGACCGAAGCACTGAGGTGGACATGAGGGTCCATGGGAATGGTGGTGATGTGTCATGGGAGCATACGGGTTGGTTGCTCCAGACTGTGAGGTAGCCCGCGAAGGGTCAGGGCCAGGGGTAGGACGGGCTATGGAAAATGGTTGAGGCTGCGACGAGACACGGCCAATGATTCCGTCGACAGTGTGGGATGCCCCCGGCGCATCATGCTGGGATGAATTGTCGCGAGGGGCGTCAGGTATAATGGTATAGAGATAACCTGACTGGGCGTAAATGAGATCGAATTGTTGGGCCTTAAGGATGGCCTCTTCTTCAGACTGGGGTCGTTCGGATGCTACATCCTTAGCAATGATAGGAAGGAGGGATTTGAGGAACCAGTCTAGGAAGATCCGGTTGTCTAACTTGATCTTGCATAAACTACGGCGTCGACGCCATTCATGAATGTGGTCCGTGATGTGGGTAGCCGTGTTTTGTCTGCATGATAGTAGGATCTCAACGCCTGCATCATAGCGGACAGGTAACTGGAAGAACTGCAGGTAGGTCGAGGCAAGGGAAGTAAAGGTAGCATGGGTTCCATGGGGTTGTTCGATATACCACTTGGCAGCAGAGCCAGTGAAAGTGCGCTGTAATAAACGGAGGTGAATAGAGTCATCTACTATGGAGTTCGAGGAACACCATAGATGGAAGGACATGATATGGTTTTGTGGGTCCTCACCTGCCTTGCCCTCGAACTTAGGGATGTCAGAGGGGATCTTGGTGGGCATGTGAGGCCACGCAGGGTCGTGTCGGATGGGGTCATTGGTTAATCTGGCTAGGTCAGGCAGGTTGAGGCTAGCCATGAATGGCAAACTGGATGAAGAATGTGACACAGTAGTGGGTTGGATTAAGTTGGGGGTGATGCCCCCAAGTGGAGGGGTAATGTGAGGGAGGTTGCCCCCAAGCGGGGGAAGTAAGGTGGTATAGGACGGACCTGCACCACCATGGGTGGTATGAGTCACTGATGGAGTGAGCGTAGGTATTGCCGCTGTGGGAATAGGTGCCGTGAGGGGAACGGTAAATGGGGGCCCCATGGAGGGCATACCCATAGCAGGTGTGGTAACTGGTGTAGTGGTGGATGTGCCACCAACGGTTCCGACCAAGATGGGAGTGGGAGTCATGCCATCCATGGGGCTAGTAGGGGCAGTGTAAAGGGGGTTCTTAGACTCTGGCTCAGAATCAGAGGTAAAATAAGGGGCGTCAGTATCTGGTGACGGAGTCCTATGCTGGTGACGAGTGGAGTCAAGTGACAAGGCTCGAGATCTATGATAAGGGGTATCAAGTGATGATGATCTGGGTCGAGGACGGGTGGTGTCAAGTGAACCGTGCTGTGGGGGCTTGCCTCTGAGGCACCGAGAATGTCTCGGGGACTCAATGGTGACAAATGGTGTCAAATCTTTGTGGGTTGGGATAGGTATAAAACAGCTCAAAAACTCTAATGCAACTGAGTGTGCAGAAGGAGAGCTCAAAAAATAGGGCGCTCAGGCCAACAACCAACTCAAAACACCCACTGTAACTGCATGCTACAATAGGCGAAGTGTCAACAGAAATGGTCGGAATACCAAAAAATAGCAAGTTGCCTACAAAATAAAAAATGGTGGACTCACTAGACCAAAAGGAGGTAAGGGAGCATGCAAACACCTAACTAGAAGTATTATGACTCAACTAGACATATCCTCTGCAAGGTGATGAAATCCAAGTCAGAAAATATAAATAGGAAAGCCAAGTGGCTAAGGTATCCCCCTACCGGGAGGGACACTGGGTAGTAAAATCCTAGAAGAATGGCAACTAAGATACCCCGTTCATGACACGTCCAGAAAGGTAAATCTTTCGCTTGGTCCTTTAACCGCAATACCCCTATACAGGGATGTCCCGAGAATTGAGAAAGGTATCCCTTTAGTTACTGAATGGAGTTCGGTATTCCACTCAGACCTCCGGAACCAATCTCACGACGTCAACCCTCCTAAGGGAGAGGCCCTCTGATAAACCAGTTGTGACCGTGTCAAAAAATACTAGGGGATTTTGGTTCCCTAATAGACAAAAACTATGTCTCAAGTGTAAGTAACCGAGGGGTGTTTTTGGAAGCCTATCCCCCCAATCCTACCTAACTACAAAAATTATTTTGTGTTCCCCAAGTGGGGTTAGAATATTGGTTGAGTTAAGTAGTTTTTAAGTCTCACTTGAATTAGGTGACAGATTGTGTGCTCGTGCGGTTATGAACCCAGAAGAGAAGTGCCAGGGCAACTTCCTAAATATCAATAATACTGAATGAAAAAAAAAAAATATTTTACCATGCAAAATTATCTGAATAAACAATGCTGAAAAATTTCTTAAAAAATTCTGTGAAGGGGGACAAAAAATGCTATTGCAGAAAAGGCTATAGGGCTGCAGGTAAAACAAATGGCTATGCAGGTGCAAAAAAAATGGCAGCAAAGGGGCTGGTGTTAAATACAGGAAAAACTGCAGAAATCAGACCGCGGATCTGAGATAAAAAACAGCGGTCGGACCGCGGGTTTGAATGAAACAGGCGCGATCGAGGCGCAGGTTTGAATAAAACAGGCGCGGTCGGGTCGCGGGTTTAAATGAAGCAGGCGTGGTCGGGTCGCGGGTTTGAATGAAATAGGTGCGGTCGGGGCGCAGGTATGAATGAAACAGGCGTGGTCAGGGCGTGGGTTTGAATGAAACAGGTGCGGTCGGGGCGCCGGTTTGAATGAAACAAGCGCGGTCGGGGCGCGGGTTTGAATGAAACAGGCGCAGTCGGGGCGCGAGTTTGAATGAAACAGGTGCGGTCGGGGCGCGGGTTTGAATGAAACAGGCGCAGTCGGGGCGCGAGTTTGAATGAAACAGGTGCGGTCGGGGCACGGGTTTGAATGAAACAGGCGCGGTCAGGGCGCGGGTTTGAATGAAACAGTCGCGGTCGGGTCGCGGGTTTGAAGAAAACAGGCGCGGTCGGGTCGCAGCTAAGGGTTGGAAAGGCGTGGTCGAGTCGCAGCTAAGGGCTGGAAAGGCGCGGTCGGGTCGCGACTGTGAAGGAAAAAATGGCAGTTTACGACGGCCGAAAACGACAGCCAAAAGGACAAAATGGGAAATAAAATAAAATAAAAACCAGTAGAGTCACCAAAACTGTGGCTAGGGTTTTCCCCCTAGCTTTTGCGAATGAGCACCTACTAAGGAAAATGGATTCCTTAGTAGCAGTTCAATAATATGTGAAATAAAAGATGCTAAATAGTAATAAAAATTAATCTAAACATATTCATGAAGCAAAATAGCAAAAAGTAAAGAATGATTTTTTTATTGATCTGACCTCCAATGTGGAGGTTGGTGAATCCCGTTGCACTGATCCGAGAGGTTGCTCCGAGCTCCAGCTGTTCCTTCTCTTTCTCCAATGGTGGAAATGGGCCAATAGGGGCTCTCACGGTGAAAGTAGCTCAATGGTAAGCTAGGGTTTCAAGAGCAATTTTGGCAGAGGCAGGATACTTGTGATTGTGGATATGAAATGAGGGGTCTCCATCACTTATTTATAGTGGTGGAGTACCGGTTTAGGGTTAGGGTTTCAGCTATTTAGGGTTTCAGCTGTTTAGGGTTTTTTCCTCCTTTTCCTCATTATTTTATATTTTTTCTTCCTTTTTGGAGATTTTTTGCTTTCTTGGAGGAATTTTGGATATTTTTTGGAGGAAAAGAGGGTTTTATGGGTTTTTGATGGAAATATGGTAGGAAAATGGACAAATGAGCCATGTAATGGGGTAGATGAGGTAGTGAACCTTTTTTGTGTGTTAACAAAGTGCTAAACACCTGTTTTTGCTGGTGGAGGTGCAGCCAGGGTAGTGGGATTGGGTTGGTGAGTAGGTGTGGTTGCTACTAGTCCTTGGACTGGTAATGGGTTTTGGAGCACCATAGGTTGGGGCCTAGTGGTGTCAGGTTTGGTTCAGATGGGGCTGCCATATTGGTAGCATGCTGAACTTCATTCTGAATGGCCTGCCTAATGCGACCCATGAAGCGACATTCATGTGTATAGTTCCTGTAGAACTCACATAGTTTGCACGGTTTATTCGTGTGTAACGTAGCATTGCATCTAGGTGGGTTTGGTTGCTGGGGATTTTGGGCTAGCTGGTTTTCCTCCGTGTTGTTGGGAGGATTTGGTTGTTGACCCCCTCCTTACGGTTGGTTGTTTCCTTGATTCCTAGGTGACTCATGGTCGTTATATTAGTCATAGAATCTCTTGAGGTAGATCCTGTTGAGAGGATTCTTCAAGAAGTGACCATATGATTCAGTGAAGAGGTATGCCCCCTTGCTAAGATGAAGGTCATTGGAAAATAGGGGTGACAGAATCTGGTATTTTATGGGAAGAACCAATTCCACGCAATGGTTTAAAGGGAATGGGGTAAAACTAGAGGCGGTCTTAAAGATCTCTTCGTCATCATGTAAGTGGTGTTGGGATAGATCAGGTAGCTCTTCCACAGCCAACAAGGTGGAAAGGGAAACTAGTGCTATAGATCATGAAAATGGTATTGGTTGTGGTTTTTCTAGCCTTTCCCCCAGTCTCTATTGGAGGAAGAGGGGTAGGCCCTGTCTTTTACAGGAAGAACCGATTCCACGCTATGATTTAAAGGGAATGGGGTAAAACTAGAGGCGGTCTTACAGATCTCTCTGTGATCGCGTAAGTGGTGCTGGGATAAATCCGGTAGCTCTTCCACGGCCAACAAGGTGGAAGGGAAACTAGTGCTAGAGATCATGAAAATGGTATTGGTTGTGGTTTTGGTGGCCTTGCCCCCAGTATCTATTGGAGGAAGAGGGGTAGGCCTGGAGACTAGAGGGGTCTTTGATGGACCCGGAGGTAGGTGCAACATCATCTCAATTGGATGGAAAGGAGTTAATACATGTTGGGGCCTCAGAGGTAGGGTAGTTGGTTCAAGGTACCACATAGGAACCCCTAGTGTGAAATCCTATAAGTTGCGGGTTTCCAAGACAGGATTACTCAGTATCCCATATGGTAGGAAAAGGAAAAGGATCATGTTGAGTGGGAATGAACCCCAATAATGGCTTTCTTAGCATGACCCATGAAGGGGAATTCATGTGTATAGTTCTTGTAGAACTGACATAGTTTGCATGGTTGATTTGTGTGTAACGTAGCGTTGCGTCTAGGTGGGTTTGGTTTCTGGGGATTTTGGGCTGGTTATTTTTCCCCGGCATTGTTGGGAGGATTTGGTTGTTGACCCTCTCCTTGTGGTTGGTTGTTTCCTTGATTCCTAGCTCGAATTTTTCTAGCTTGCCCTTGTTGGTTGTTGGGGGCTGGTTGCTTGAGATGGTTTTGTTGTGTGAAAACTTGTCCCAAAGGTGCTGGTGGAGCTAGGGCAGGGGCTTGAGAGCCTTGCACTAGTGGTGCATAGTAGACTTGTGGGACTCGGGGTGCCAAAAATGTGAAAATCTGTCCCGAATATTGTTATATCAGCCAAGTAGGTGCATGGGCCTGCTGTTGTGTTGCAGATTGTGCATAGGAGGTTATAGCTTCATATTGAGACATCATTCTTGAATAGTCAAGAGCTTGTTTTGGGTAGGAAACACTAAGGGTGTTGCTTGGTTGTAGTGGAATCATAGGTGGTGTTGGGTGGTGTTATGATTGATGGGATACGGAGCCTATGATGCCATCTGCAGCATGGGATTCCCCCGGCACATCCTGGTAGGAGGTGCCTACACAAGGAGCATCTGGAATGATGTTGTAGAGGTATCTAGACTATGCGTAAATGAGGTCAAACTATTGGTCCTTCAAGATGGCCTCTTACTCTATTTGGGGAAGTTCGGAGGTGACATCCTTCGCTATGGGTGGCAGAAATGTTTTTAAGAACCAGTCAAGGAAGATCCTATCATCAATCTTGATATTTCACAAACTACGACATTGCTGCCACTCATGGATGTGGTCGGTTATGTGGGTCATAGTGTTTTGGTGTCAAGATAGCAAGATTTCCACCCCTTCATCATATCTGACGAGGAGCTAGAAATACAGCAGGAACATAAAGGCCAAGTAATTAAAGTCTGGGTACTTGGCTTGTGGTAGCTCAATGTACTACTTGGCTGTAACACCTATGAGGGTGCATTGGAAAATTTTGAGTCTAATAAAGTCATCTACGATGTTGTTTGATGAGAACCATAGATGAAACATCATTATATAGTTTTGGGGGCACTCCCCTTCTTTCCCTTCAAACTTAGGGATGTCTGAGGGGAGCTTGGTTGGCATGGGAGGCCGAAAGGCTTGATGATAGATAGGTTCATTAGTTAACCTGGCCAAGTCAAGAAAGTTGAGGCTTCCCCTAAGTGTCATTATATTGCTTGGAACTATTTTTCCTATCCTTGACACTTGGCTCCTCTTAGATATGTACTATAAAGCACTTTTATTATTTTTCAAGTTTTTCAAAATATCTGGAAAGAAAAAGTCCAAAAAAAAATCAAAAAACATAAACAATCAAACAAGAAAAGATGTTATCTTTGGCAGCAGTTGAGTCGTGTCTCCTTCGAACAGGGCACAGTATATCACATCTTTTGGTTGGGTTATTAGTTTGAATTTAGGAGCTATACTCGTTCCTCTGAGTTTATCTCCACTGACTGGTTACACTTCCAGTCCCGATGGAGCCTTTGTAGATGCCTCCTGTGTCTCACATATGTCCCAGTTTTCATATTGAGTCCATGTTGCTTATCTTCAGTCACCACTTTCCTTATGCTCTTGCTCAAAGGAATTTGAAACCTGAGTCAGCCATTCCTCAATTATCTTGACTTTGGATGTCGTCCATTCTCAGTACTGTTATTGGTTCATGCACATCTTGTTCAAGTTCTTCCACATTATACAACATTGTTGAGTACCTCATGTTGGTTTATGGGGGATGCCTTAATTCCCTCCTTCCAGTGGATTCCATTCCATTGACATCAGATCATTTATTCTTTAATAGGATTCTAGAGTCATTTGAGTTCCTTAAGACTTACAGTCATCAGTGGTAGTTTTTCTCGCCATCAATAGTTTTTGGAATCAATCAATGTCCCCTGATCGATGGAATCTTTCAAGTGTTTGAACTCCACACATCTATTCACACTTGTTAGATTTCACTCTATACCTTGATTCCCATTTTCATTATCGGTGGGTTATCTCGCATCCATGGTATACATCAATGACTGGTAATTAGACGATGGACTACTATGTTCGACCTTGAAACATATATTCACATAGTAGGACATGTACTCGTATCATTTTGTGTAGAAGACCTTCCATATTGGTGGCATTCCATGTATGCTACGTCCCTGATCATGCCATTATTCATGAGATTTCATCTCTCATGATCGTGATTCCATTGATTCTATTATATATTAGATATCTTCAGCTATTATGGAGATATCGATCCATTGTATATTGTACGTGGCGATTACCATGAGACACTTTGTATATCATTCCTATTCATGGCCATTGTACTCTTATGTATTCGGGACTACTACATGTATTTACAGTCACATGCAGAGATTGATTACTATATTGTACTGATGAGTGGCTGGTTCTTCCACCTGGGTAATCATTACTTCACTTCTATGATGGATTTTATAATGTATTTCAGCCATCTTGTTACCCCTCTGACCTCACACATTAGGGGGCATCTTTTATAGTTGATTTTACTACACCTAGTTGATCGCACATTTATGGCCTTCATTGTCCCTCTGTAGACTCTTTGGACCCCATGAACGTATATTATACTTTTATGTTCAAATATCATGCCCAAAAAATTATTGTTTATACCTATACGTGACTTTTAAAGCAATACTCGTGTGTATACAGAACTTTTGACTCCAAACCCACGTACATCAGGATGTGTGCAAAATGACAAATATTTTTGGAGTTTTCCTCATATTATTCTGAATATCTTGTCTCTTGTCATTCCATATTCCTTGAGAACACTTGTATTTGACCCTCAATTACACCTTTAGAGAACTATATATTGAGCCTCTTGGATACATTGAAGGAGGAGAAATTGAAGACTAAGGAAACTATAGTCCATTGTTGCCTCAATTTTGCTTATACTTGAGGTTGCATCCCTTTGTCCCTTGGAGCACATAGTGTTCTTCCCAAGCTTTACTTTTATTTGTTATCTTGCTATTGAGAGATGGAGGATTGAAGTGGTGCAAGCCCAGGTGGAGGACTCGGTTTCTTCGGTTCGCAGAAGTGTCGATAGAGTTTGTCACTATTGTATCTTTGATTTATTAATAGAAATATCATTTCCTATCTAATTCATGTGCATTTGAATATGAGTATTGAACCATAGATGTATTTACTTGCTTATACATGATTTATTATATATGCTAGAGTATCTATAACACATTTATATATATCATGCTTGCTTTTTTTGTTTTTGTTGAGAGCAAATTATAATTGCAATTGCATTGGAAAATCTCAACGGGGATTTACTTCAACCGTCTGGAATAAGGAACGATTATATATCCCTTAGTGTTATAGTTGCTTACTGCTCTTGAATATTGGGAAATATTGATTTCCGGTGTGATATTGTTTGTTGTGGTACCCCCAATCCATAGAAAGTTTCTCTCCATGACATGTACCATCAAGGTGGGGAAATAACCCTTTTACCCACAAGACTAAGGGTCAAACTTTTATCTTCTCTCTTAAGGTATATAGTCCATTGGTGTTCCATACAATAACTATAAGTTTTATCATCACCGTATAAGGAATATCCAAACTGTATAATAGTATTTCTAATGCACTAATTGGGTCCTTTCCAAACTATGAACAATTAAAATTCAAGTTAGATTAGGTTTTGGAGAAGAAAAAATTAAAAAATTTGGTGCCTCATATTAGGATTATTAATCCTCCCTTGTCCAATTTGATCATATGTCTAAATCAGGAGTCATGTCTAAATCGGGAGTCCATCCAGTCTATTTTTAGTCACTAGCACCATTGGGTCCACTTGGCTTAATTGGGGCACATGTTTCAGTTACTAAAGTGTGGGGAACACTAATTGAGGCCTACTTCCACTAATTGCACTTACATGCATCAGTTTAGGAGCCTCCTAGACCAATCCCTACAATTTAGGATCCACTGGGAGTGTTGATACCAACCAAGGTCAGTTGAGTTGAGTTGGTGACTAGTCAAGCTAAGTTAGGAGTCATTCACATTAAATTCTAGTCCTCTACATTTAGTTAGTGATAGGTTTGCATGACTGCATGTAGGAGGGGCACATTTATCACCTACCACAATCAGTTAGCCTTAGTCAAAACTGAATGTAACAATTGAGTTGTGTTTTAGAACTCCGATGAACTCCGGTGATGGTTTAGACAAGGTTAGTTAACCATTGAGTCCTCCAATAATTATTTAGACAAGGTCTTAGTTACCTATAGTCAAGTAGAGTGTAATCAGTTCAAATTTCCTCATCTAGATTCAAATTGCTTATGGATATTTATCCATTGTACTTCATTGTAATTATTATCTAATTAGTTTTGATTAATGAAAGCATTCACAGTTGCAAGCCATTTTTGCACTGTTTCATTCTTCAATTACTGAGTAAATTGTGAGATCTATTTTGTGAGTTGTGTGTTTGTCTACCTATATATGTGCTCAATTTATATGGTATCAGAGCCTCGGTGGACAAGGCACCTCTCCTCCTTAGATCTCCAGCTAGATCATTTTTTTTAGCAAAATTGCTCCTTCCAGTACTGCACCAGAAGCGGAGAATTTACCACTTAATATCCCAAGTTAGGAAATTTTTTATCAAGATTTCTTGATCAACTATGCTTGGTGTGAAGGAAATTCCAAAATTACAGACTTTCGACCTTACTTTGTATGTTTTATTGTGTGATAGGTTATCATCTCTTCTCGCAGCATTCGCTACAAGCAGCCCTTTCTTCTCACTGTTTTCGCTACAGCATCTTAGTCCTCCTTACTGCATTCAAAATGACTCATTCAATAGATCCTCTCACTCCCTTCAACTATCACCAGTGCAAGGAAGACATGGGGGTACTGCTCCACACCAAGAAGCTCTTTAGACTCACGGAAGAAATAGAGGCAGTTCCAGTTTTAAATCAAGACAAAGAAAAGTACTAGAACATGCTTTATGAATATCATGGATACTTATTCTCCTCATTCTCTCGATATCTTCGATTCCACATCTAGGATTGAAGACTCCCAAGGATATTTGGGACAAGCTTGCCTCCTTATTTTATAAGCAGGATGAGATGAGGGTCCATCAGCTACAAAATGATCTGATCACTCTTAATCCATCCAACTTCGAATCACTGAATGAATTCTTCACAAAGTTCAAGAACCTGATATATCAGTTGAACTTGCAAATTGGAGAAGGATGAAGATCAGCTCATCCTTTCCATTCTCACAAAGCTCAATGCATACTACTCAGTCTTTGTATGAACCTTCCAAACAGTAAGTCTCACCACTCCAAATTGGAAGATTCCCACTCTTGATGCCTTCATCCAATATCTCACTTCTGAGAATGATAAATTGACCCAAATGGGGATCATTCAATCTCCCAAAGATCAAGCTCTGGTTGCAAGAGGAAATAAGGTATCGAATGACAAAGGGAAGCAAAGAGATGAGTCTTCTATGAAGAAAGAGCAGTCAAAGGAGCCTTCAAGTTTGAAGAGAAGAAAGAAGAATGGAAAAGGAAAGGTCCTCTGCTCTTACTATGGAAGAGGCTTTCATTCAAAAAGCTCCTGTATGAGAATATAACTGGATGAAATGGATCTTATTTTGAAGAAACATAACATTTCTACACCTACTAGTGTAAGGAAGGATGACTTTGAAGAAGAAGATGAACAATACCAAAGGAAAGGCCATGCACTGAAGGCTTGCTGCTCATTAGCACATGTCTTCCTCACTGATTTTGGATCTTCCAACCATATGGCTGCATCCAGAGAATCATTCTCTTATTTTATGTCCTTTGATGGTCCTAGTATTCAGATGGGCATTAACAGTAAATTCCAAACAAAAGGGAAGGGCTCTGTCAAGCTTGAACATGGAAGGTTTAAAGATGTGTTATGTGTTCCCTCCCTAGCTTCAAAACTGTTATATGTGTATCAAATGACCCATACTGGATCTCCAAAGCAAGTGATGTTTGGTCCTTACCCAGTGGAGATCATAGATATCTCTACTGGGAACATCATAGAGAAGGGTGTTGCAAATCATGCCTCAAAAGGATATGATTTCTCACATTTCATGACTCCTTCAAAACCAGCGCACTCTCAGCAGCCACTTGCAAGGGAAGGTAAAATCATTGCATCTACTTCTTTTGCAGCTTCTACTAGTATTGCAGATCCATCTTTATTAGTTTATGAGATTGAGATTTAGGGTGATTCAGATCTAGATTCAGTCCCTACTTCCAAACTAGAAGCTAGGAAGATGAGTCGAAACCCACCTGACACTCAAAAAGGAAAGACCCTTGCGCTATGCCATGCAATCTTACCCCCTTTAGAGTGATGTAATAGACTCCCTCTAAGATGCCACATGGCAAGGGCTCAGTCTTACTACATTCAGAAGAATAGATGTGATCATGCATCTCTTCATCCAGTAAGAGACAAAGGTTACATTCCTTCTTCCTTCCATCATCAATTTTGGAGATGAGGGAGAAGTCTGCATGATAGTGACCAAGAATACATGTGCACAACACACCATGCATGCTGCTTCGCTACCTCACAAAGATGAAGATTGCAGCAACATATTTTCAAGTTTTTCAAACTTGAGACCTGATTCTACCTGCTTAGATAGAGGGGGGGATTTTTTCCCATGTGGTTTTTGCCCCAGCTCCTTGTTTTAAGTAGTTACTTTATTTTACTTGATGTAATGGGTGACCTATGGTCTTAGTTACCAGGGCCCACAGATTTTCCAAGTTAGCATTCAAGGGGGGTATTAGGATTATTAATCCTCCCTTGTCCAATTTGGTCATATGTCTAAATCAGGATTCATGTCTAAATCGAGATTCCATCTAGTCTATTTTTAGTCACTAGCACCATTGGGTCCACTTGGCGTAATTAGGGCACATGTTTCAGTTACTAAAGTGTGGAGAACAGTAATTGAGGCCTATTTCCACTGATTGCACTTGAATGCATCAGTTTAGGATCCTCTTAGACTAATACCTACAATTTAGGAGCCACTGGTAGTGTCAATACCAACCAATGTCAGTTGAGTTGATCTGGTGACTAGTCAAGCTAAGTTAGGAGTCAGTTACATTAAGTTCTAGTCCTCTACATTCAGTTAGTGCTAGGTCTACATGACTGCATGCAGGAGGGGTGCATTTCTCACCTACCACAATCAATTATCCTTAGTCAACACTGAATGTAACACTTGAGTTGTGTTTTAGAACTCCGATGAACTCCAATGATTGTTTAGACAAGGTCAGTTAACCATTGAGTCCTCTGATAATGATTTAGACAAGGTACCTACAGTCAAGTAGAGTGTAATCAATTCAAATTTCCTCATGTGGATTCGAATTGCTTGTGGATATTTATCCATTGTACTTCATTGTAAGTATTATCTAATTAGTTTTGATTAATGAAAGCATTCATAGTTGCAAGCCATTTTTTCGCTATTTCATTCTTCAATTGCTGAGTAAATTATGAGATCTATTTTGTGAGTTGTGTGTTTGTCTTCATATCTATGCGTTCAATTTATACCTCAATGCATAAATTTCTAAATCAATACCAGAAACAAAAATAGTACAACCGTGACGGTGCAAGATAAATTAAAAACATAATTTTCGTTTCTTTCAACTTAACACTCCCAAAGGTCCTTTTGTTAAAGTTGAAGCATCCAAGGACAATAAATAACATCGGTAGTAATAAATATGAACAAGTTAAACTAGCATACGTAAAGGAGAAAAAAATGTGGTTTAGAACTTCCTTATACTTAGATATATATTATGATCGCACTTTATCTCTTAGGAGACAAGTCACTAATGAAACAATGGACATACTTGATAGAGAGATAGATATGTAGCTGTAGGGTAGAGTTAGAGAAATACATACCTCAAAAAATTAATATAAATAGTCTAGAAATGAGGATGAACTTTCAATCTCATTGTTGTAATAAATGGCAGTCTTTTAGGATAGTCATACATCAAGAAAATAGGACCTCTTTTCAAATGTCCAGAGGCATCCTTAACCCATACTCTAGCACATCCCTTAGATTGTGTCACACTTCCATACATAGTAGTAGCCTCAAGGAGGCTGAAAAGGGGCACAAACACTCTCTAAAGTATAAACATGATTGTCTTGATGCAACATGTTTAACAAGAACCACAACAGCCCTAGTAAACTTCATGATAGGCACCAACAACACTACACTCAAAGAAAAGACCTCAAAATAATCAGTAGACCACATCTCAAGTCAAGGAATCCCAAGGAACAATTACGGTTCAGTCTAGCTGACTCAACAAAGGTCACAACCCATCTTAGCAGCCTTAAAAATGTAACAGCTTAGTCCAAATACCTCACATAGGTCACAAATTTGTCCAAACATCCCATAGACGTCATGGTTCTATCCAACAACCCAAAGAGGTCATGATTCTATCCTAGAAGAGGTCACGTCTTAGTCCAAGGCAGCCCATAAGATCACATATAAATACTAGCAACATCAAAGGTGGTTGCAGTTCAACATAACAAGATTAGTAAAGAACATGGTCCTCCCTAGCAAGCTACCAATAATCTCCAACATAGCTCGACACTTCTAGATAGGTTGATCATAGTCATAGTAGCCATATACAGGCTGAAGACAATTACATAAACACTTAGTAGGCTGAGAGGAAGGTCACGACATGCCTAGAAATATGAGAAAATGTGACAGAATCTCATCAACAACAACAAAACCCTAGACACCAAGCTAAGGAGAAGCAACAAACCCTAAGACAGTAATTGAACCTATTGCAGCTGCAACTGTTTTCCCAAATTTTTGAAATTTTGGACCCTCCTTTTTATTTTATCTTGCCTGGGAGTGTTTGGATTCCTAAACTCTGTTTTCTCTGCTATAAATTTGGATTTTGAGGTTGATTGTTTTTCTTTCATCTAGGAAGTTGAATGACCTTGCTTTGACTGTGGAACTTAGAAATTTCCCGCTGTTTCGATTGTATAGCTATCGGATTTTTGTTGAAGTTTGAGTTGGGGTTTTTCTTCTCTATGCCACCGCTGATTCAGAGATGAAATGAAATATTAACCGCTGCACAACTTTAAAGTTTTCCAAGCACTTAACATTTTTGGTTATTTTTCCTATTTCAATGATTTTTCTACTCACTATTAGAAGCCTATTCATGTTTGAATCGAAGCTTTAGTTGTCTATGCAGCCGTCGTTTTAGAGGACAATTAGAGAACAGGCTGATGGATAGTTATTACGTCTGCCGATGCGTGGTTTTATTGGCTCAAACCTTTTTGCTTTGCAATGATATATTTTTTTTTCGTTGTCAGAAGTATTTTGAACAGTAAGTCGGAGGCTATAGTCTCATTGCTTTCCGCCATTGCAGCTCCCAAGCGAACTAAATGTCCACCATATAACTACTCTGCTCTCCGATGTTTTGTTATGGTTTTCGTCGATATGTTTTATTTGTCGCGGAGCCCGTAGTCTTTCCGTCTTCCACCGTTGCGGATGCGTAATGCACTAACCTTTTTGCTGGACAATTAGAGAACAGGCTGATGGACAGTTATTACGTCTGCCGATGCATGGTTTTATTGGCTCAAACCTTTTTGCTTTGCAATGATATATTTTTGTTTTCGTTGTCGGATGTCTTTTGAACAGTAAGTCGGAGGCTATAGTCTCATTGCTTTCTACCATTGCAGCTCCTGAGCAAACTAAATGTCCACCATATAACTACTCTGCTCTCCGATGTTTTGTTATGGTTTTCGTCGATATGTTTTATTTGCCGCAGAGCCTGTAGTCTTTCCGTCTTCCACCGTTGGGGCTGCGTAATGCACTAACCACCTGACGTTTATGTCATTACGTTCACCGACAAGGAGTTTTTCCACCCGATGCTTTAGTATTTTGTCTTTCCAATGTCGATTGACGTCATAGCCTCGCAGGACCCGTAGTTTGTTCGATGTCCACCGTTGCGGCTATGAATAGGACTATGCTTCCAGAGTCCTTATTTCTTCCACTCGCTGATGTTTTTATGTTAATCATGGAAGCCGTTATTTGTATGGTTTCCACCGTTATGGATCCTTAGCAAGCTGACCATCTGATGCTATAGTTGTTCTGATCTCCGATGCAACAGCTTTTAATGCTTTATTTCTCCAACACTTTATGCTGACCCAAGATTCTTAGTCTTTTTGGTTTTCGCCATTACGGAGGCTTAGTGAACTAACCTTCTGACTTGTAGTTTTTCCATTCACCGATGAGGATTTTTATCTTCCAAATGCTTAGTTTTCCTGCCGGTGAGGGTTTTCCCCACCTTTTTACCTTATTTTATGGACGACAAAGGTTTCAGATGCTTTTATCATTTTGGGGTTTTCGCGACGAGAGTGCAGTACAGGGCCTCACTTTGATGATTAGTTTTACTTTTATTATGGTTTACATTTTTTTTGAAAAGATGCAATCCAAATTAACAATGAATTTTTCGTTTTAATTGCAGACGGACTTAGAAGATTCTCCCGACCCAGTTTGATGAATACTATTGCGAAGAAGGACAAAGCAGAAAGAAGTTGGTTGAAAAGTGATAGGCAGAGATGTTCTGAGATCAACGGATCTTAAAAAGGATAGATAAAAGACAAAGCAGAATCAATAGCAACAGAGGCCCAAGCTTGGAAAAGGTTCATCAGTTACCGAGCTGGTCCCGTCTTATGAAGTACTCATAAGTCTTAATCCAAAATGTAACGCATTATATGAATCATGAGCACTCACAAAAGGACAAAATTGTGAGATTAAATGGTTGGGGGAGCCCAAAGGTCACCCAGGGAGGGCAGCCCAAGGGTTTTGCTGTTTTGTTTAAATATAGGAAAGTTAGAGGGAATAGGGGACTTTTTCCCAGTTAGATTTGTGAAGACATATTGTAAGAAGAACTATTTCCTTTTGCAATAGATAATTACAATTTGCCTGTTGGAGAAAGCTTGGTGGAATGTTCAAATGTTGTGCTATGGATTTGTTGAAGAGGAACTATTTTGTTTTCGGCTCTGTATCCATTAACTGTGAGATCGTTCTAACTCTTTGAACCTATATTCTTTTATGGATTTTCTCTAGTTTATTTTATGAAAATTTCCACTATGAGTAATGAATGTTGTTCATAAACAATTGGCTATCTAGTTGTTCAAATATCTTTAAATGTTCATGTGTTTTGAAAGAAGTATCAGCTATCTGTGATTTTTCATAATGCATGTACAAAATACATTACTCATTAATAAATGATAATCTTGCTCCCTATGGATAGGTTAGGTAGTTAGTTTTAATTTCTTGTTGTGTGTGATTTAGATGCGAGAGAGATTAAGACGAAAGGTAACAACCTGCGCATCACATTGTGACCACTCCTCATATTCTCTATCAATCTCCATTTTAGATACTCACTTGCATGTCATACTTAAAACTAAAAACACAAAAATATAGGCAGTGGATCAGGCCGCAACCGGTAAAACCTTTTATTTTTGTTACTTGACATACGGTAGCCGGACCGCAAACTGGACTGATTCCCTACACCAAATAGTCACGGGATAGTTGGGAACATTGATTGGGGAGAATCCCTTGCTGTTGTTGCCTGCGAATTTCTAGGCCTCAACATTTTTGGTGCTAGAAGGAGGGCCACCAGTGCATGGCTGGCCGAGGAAACCCATTTCCTTGAAATTACTCAACCGGTAATAGTTCTGAGAGCAGTTTGTTTCCTAATCCAATTCTTGAAGTGAATATAAAAAGAAACACCGCCCTATATTGGAAGACTCAATGTTGGTTGGAGATTTGGAAGAACTTGTAGAAACAACCTTAAAGGAAATTATACAGCCTTTGAATCAAGTAGGCCCAGATACACCTTATGATTCACCTGATAATACTCATGTTCATTCACCACCTTACTCTCCACCCAGACTCATGGCAGGCATAAATGGAAACCAGCCACCCAACCCACCAAATCCACCACCTGCTTGGAAGGCTAGGTCACCTCTAAACCTGGCACCCCCTTTGCATGACTTACCTCAGGATTTTGAGAAAATGCTGCCTAAGTTTGATCCTAGTGAAAAGATCTTGGTAGATGATCATTTGCAAAGCTTCTACTTGGCTATAGAAGGGATAAAGGCTGGAGAAGATGAAGATGTAGTTTTCATATTATTTCCACACACCCTTGAAGGAGCAATAGCATCATGGTACTTTGGTTTGCCTGCAAACTCTATCCCAGATTGGGATACCTTTGAAAGGATTTTCAGAAGTAAGTATGCAGACCAAAAGACGCTTGCAGCACTAATGAAAGGTTTAGGCACTTTAAAAAAAGAAAGGAAAGAAAAGGTACACAATTTCACTCAAATATTTTCTGCTTACCTCAAGAACTTCTCTGCAATTGATAATCCCTCTGATAAAGTTCTGATTGAGTATTATACCTCAGCTTTGGGTCCAGACTTGGCTATGTTCGCAAAAGCTCAAGTTAAGCCTACGTTAGCAGAGACTTATGAAGAAGAAGAAAGAGTAGAGGCTGAAAAGGAAAGCATAGAAGATTGTCCCGAGCAATCTGGAGAAAAAACTTCCGGGAAAAGAGCCTTATTGCTATCTAAACCTAAAGAGGAGTAATCACATGATTTTGAGGGGATGTTAAAGATGATGCAAAATCTTTCCAACAGAATAATAGATTTGGAGAAGGAAAAATAATCTCATAAAGCTTATAAGCCTTACTACAAAAAAAGGGAAGATAACAACCAATTCAAGACGCCTCCGTACGGTTCAGCATCAATGAATCTGACAGAGGTAGGGATGGATAATTTTTGCACTTTTCACCAACAACCCCATTCTGAAAAGAATTGTCCTCAATGGTTAAATTCAATGACATTGGTAATGAATCAGCTCTTGGATTCTAAATTGACTAAGGACAATGATGAGGAGGAAAAAGGTAATAAGACCATAGAAAAACAAGAAAATGATACCATGTTTTTATGGGATTGTGTCTCGTTGTTTGATAAAGAAAAAAGTACTCTGAGACCTGAGAATATACCAATGACAACAAAGACCTGAATTTGGTAAATAAAGAAAATTCAATAATCTCAAAAATTAAGAAGTTGCAAGAGAATGTCAGGAGACAACCAAAGAACAATGTTGAGGACAAAGTACCTAAAATCACCATTATCAGCCAGGATTTGAAGCAAATCAACAAGCCTGCTAAGCCTATGGAAGACCAAGTAGGTGTTAGCAAAGAAAATGATAAAAGGTCTGAAGAGATACCCACCGAAAACCAACCTATGGGGGAAGATGACGAATCAATTGGGGAAGGGAAAGCTAGGTTTAAAACCCCACCTTTCCTACTGGCTCTGGAAATTTTAAACCATAATGTGCACAATTGTTTAGTAGACAATTGTTTAGTGCAAAATATTAAGAGAGCCCTACATGAAGCACAATGTTACTCAACTAGAGGGTAAGAATGAACCAGTGATTTCTATATTGGGAAATTATCTAATTGAAATAGAACCGGGAAACTACCAAGCGAAATAAGTACCAAAGAACAATGTTGAGGACAAAGTACCTAAAATCACCATTATCAGCCAGGATTTGAAGCAAATCAACAAGCCTGCTAAGCCTATGGAAGACCAAGTAGGTGTTAGCAAAGAAAATGATAAAAATCCTAAAGAGATACCCATCGAAAACCAACCTGTGGGGGAAGATGACGAATCGATTAGGGAAGGGAAAGCTAGGTTTAAAACCCCACCTTTCCTACTGGCTCTGGAGATTTTAAACTATAATGTGCACAATTGTTTAGTAGACAATTGTTTAGTGCAAAATATTAAGAGAGCCCTACATGAAGCACAATGTTACTCAGCTAGAGGGTAAGAATGAACCAGTGATTTCTATATTGGGAAATTATCTAATTGAACTAAAACCGGGAAACTACCAAGCGAAAGAAGCTATCAATACATCAGACACCCAGCCCGATCTCCTTCAGTTTTCACAGGCTGATGAGATTGATTGTAAAGTATTAGTTTCGATTTCAGATATAGTTTTTTCAAGACCAGTAGATGTAGTTTTTGATAATGGTTAGGTCTTTTTCATTTTGTAGTCAAGCCTAGACCCTTAGCTTACAAGTTGTCAGATTTATAGGGGTGGGTAGAGAACTGACCAGTTAGTGGTTTAGTTCTCAAATTTAATTTTTCTTGATTTGTCTTGTACATAAATAAATAAATTGCTTGGTTGTTTATGTTTCATTTATTTTATTTTGGTTTGTTTTTAGTTAGATTTTGATTGATTTCAATAAAAGAAGAAAACTTTTTGGTTGCATGGAGAGCATCAGAATTCTGGATTAACTAAAATCCTTGATTATAAGATTGTGTACTATTGTTTTATCTGAAAGAATTTCTTCTAGTCTAACCGTTTTCCTAAATGGCTATGAACACATTGAAGTCCTACTTAATCCTTGTAAAATAACCCACGATCAAAATTCTAGAATACTCTTTCGAGGCTCCATCCATCTCACATGTAAAAATGTCCTAGGGGGTGGCAGCAAAACACCCATGGAAAGCAAGCAGGGTAAACAATATATTATATATAAATGATCCCATGCCAAGAATTGAAAGCCAAAAGGCAGATAAGAGTCAAAAAAAAAACTCCTATGAAAGCAATAGGTACCAAAACAAAGTACTGAATCATTCAAGTACAAAATTTCCAAAGTTCTTCTCTGTTTGTGAGCTGAAAGTCAAATGCATCTCTCACACAAAAGGACACTATGGATAGAGGAGCCTGAATAAAAAATTCAGAAAGAAAGGCATGCAGAAGGACTCATAAAAGGACAAAAATTCCAAAAGCACAAAAAGTGCAAAATGGCATGGGAATGAGGAACAAATGAATATTTCTGTTTACCATATGTTACAATCCTGTGGTGTCCAAGCTGGAAGCTACTTGAAGACAAAGGTAATAATGAAACTCATATTCCTGGCCTCAAAAGAGTTATCTTGACATTAAAATTTTGGTTTCCATTTTCCTAAATTGGACTATCATCAATGATTAAAAGTACATATATTTTCCATTTGGGAAATCCAGACATCTAGAAGAATTCAACATGTTGGGTTTCTTGTTAAACAGTCTGTTACTTAAGGAATAAATTGTCCAGAGATCTAGGTCCACCAGGTAGTCGCCAATTGTTACAGCTGCAACTGTTTTCCCAAATTTTGGAAATTTTGGACCCTCCTTTTTATTTTATCTTGCCTAGGAGTGTTTGGATTCCTGAAATCTATTTTCTCTGCTATAAATTTGGATTTTGAGGTTGATTGTTTTTCTTTCATCTCAGAAGTTGAATGACCTTGCTTTGACTATGGAACTTAGCAATTTCCCACCGTTTCGATTGTATCACTGTCGGAGTTTGGTTGAATTTTGAGTCGAGGTTTTTCTTCTCTATGCTGTCACTGTTTCGAAGATGAAACGAACTATTAAATGCTGCACAACTTTAAAGTTTTCCAAGCACTTAACATTTTCGGTGATTTTTCCTATTTCAATGATTTTTCTACTCGCTATTGGAAGCCTATTCATGTTTGAATCGAAGCTTTAGTTGTCTATGCAGCCTCCATTTCGGAGGACAATTAGAGAATGGGCTGATGGACAGTTATTACGTCCACTGATGCATGGTTTTATTGGCTCAAACCTTTTTTCTTTGCAATGATATATTTTTATTTTTGCTATCAGAAAGTATTTTGAACAGTAATTCGGAGGCTGTAGTCTGATTGCTTTCCGCTATTGCAGCTCCCGAGCGAACTAAATGTCTACCATATAACTGCTCCGCTCGCTGATGTTTTGTTATGGTTTTCACCGATATATTTTATTTGCTGCGAATCCCATAGTATTTCAATCTTCCATTGTTGCGGCTGCGTAATGCACTAACCACCCGACGTTTATGTCATTTCGTTCGCCGACAAGGAGTTTTTTTTCCCGATGCTTTAGTATTTAGTATTTCTGATGTCGATTGACGTAATAGCCTCGCGGGACCCATAGTCTATTCACTGTCCGTCGTTGTGGCTATGAATAGGACTATGCTTCCGGAGTCCTTAGTTCTTCCGCCCGCCGATGTTTTTATGTTAATCGCGGAAGTCATTGTTTGTACGGTTTCCGCCATTGCGGCTCCTTAGCAAGCTGACCATCCGATGTTATAGTTGTTCTGATCTCCGATGCGACAGCTTTTAATGCTTTATTTCACCGACACTTTATGTTGACCCGGGATTCTTAGTCTTTTTTGTTTCTTCCATTATGGTGTCTTAGTGAACTAACCTTCTGACTTGTAGTTTTTCCATTCACCGATGAGAAGTTTTATTTGCCCGATACTTAGTTTTCCCGCCGATGAGGGTTTTTCCCGCCTTTTTACCTTATTTTATGGATGACGGAGGTTTCATATGCTCTTATCATTTTGGGGTTTTTGCGACGAGAGTGCAGTACAGTGCCTCACTTTGATGATTAGTTTTACTGTTAGTATGGTTTACATTTTTTTGAAAAGATGCAATCTGAATTAATGATAAATTTTTCGTTTTAATTGCAGACGGACTTAGAAGATTCTCCAGACCTAGTTTGATGATTACTGCTGCGAAGAAGGACAAAGCAGAAGGAAGTTGGCTGAAAAGTGATAGGCAGAGATGTTCTAAGATCAACGGATCTTAAAAAGGACAAATAAAAGACAAAGCAGAATCGATAGCAACAGAGGCCCGGACTTGGAAAAGGTTCATCAGTTACTGAGCTGGTCCTGTCTTATGAAGTACTCATAAGTCTTAATCCAAAATGTAATACATTATATGAATCATGAGCACTCACAAAAGGACAAAATTGTGAGATTAAATAGTTTGGGGAGCCCAGAGGTCACCCGGGGTGGCAGCCCAAGGGTTTTGTTGTTTTGTTTAAATATAGGAAAGTTAGAGGGAATAGGGGACTTTTTCCCAGTTAGATTTGTGAAGACATATTGTAAGAAGAACTATTTCCTTTTGCAATAGATAATTACAATTTGCCTGTTGGAGAAAGCTAGGTGGAATGTTCAAATGTTGTGCTATGGATTTGTTGAAGAGGAACTATTTCATTTTCAGCTCTGTGTCCATTAACTGTGAGATTGTTCTAACTCTTTGAACCTGTGTTCTTGTATGAATGTTCTCTGGTTTATTTTATGAAAATTTCCACTATCAGTAATGAATGTTGTTCATAAAGAATTGGCTATCTGGTTGTTCAAATGTCTTTAAATGTTCATGTGTTTTGAAAGAAGTATCAGCTATCTGTGATTTTTCATAATGCATGTACAAAATACATTACTCATTAATAAATGATAATCTTGCTCCCTAGGGATAGGTTAGGTAGTTAGTTTTAATTTTTTGTTGTGTGTGATTTAGATGCGAGAGAGTTTAAGACGAAAGGTAAGAACCTGCACATCACATTGTGACCGCTCCTTGTATTCTCTATCAATCTGCATTTTAGATAGGCACTTGCATGTCATACTTAAAACTTAAAACACAAAAATATATGTGGTGGACCAGGCCGCAATCGGTAAAACCTTTTATTTTTGTTACTTGACCTACGGTAGCCGGACCGCAAACCAGACGGATTCCCTACACCAAACAGTCATGGGCTAGTTGGGAACGTTGACTGGGGAGAATCCCTTGCTGTTGTTGCCTGCGAAATTCCAGGCCTCAACAGAATCATATCTCCAAAATTTATCTTGTTAAGACATACAAAATGAAATTTAGGACTTGGATTAATATTCTTGACATGTCTTCTAGAAGGGTCATTCATATAGGCCTACGTTTTAGGAGAGTTACCAAAATAACCATAAAATAATATTATGTTCACTTAGGATAGGGTACCTTCAAGGTCAATAGGTTAGAACAATAAATTTAAGTCATCATGACAAAAGGGTCAAGGTATCACACTATGAGAGGGAGGAAATAGCATAAGGTCCAACAAGATTGTTCATAACAAAGTGGGAAGAAAACCCTTTCACCCACAATACCAAGGTGATCAAGGTGGGTAAATAACCCTTTTACCCACAAGACCAAGGTGTAAAATCAAGGTGGGGAAACAACCCTTTTACTAACAAGACCAAGGGTCAAACTTGTATCTTCTATCTCAAGGTATATAGTCCATATGTGTACCATATAATAACTATAAGTTTTATCATCACCATATAAGGATGGTCCAAACAAGATAATGGTATTTTTAGATGCACTAGTTGGGGTCCTTTCCAAGAACAAGGTGTACCATCAAGGTGGGGAAATAACCCTTTTACCCACAAGAAACAAGGTGGGGAAACAAACCTTTTACCCACAAGAGCTAGGTTCAAACTTTTATCTTCTCTCTCAAGGTATACATTCCATAAGTGTTCCATACAATACCTATAAGTTTTATCATCACCATATAAGTAAGTTCCAAAATGGATAAATTTTATTCCTTTACATGAAATAAAATTATAAATGGACAAAAAGAAAAAATCAATTATTATCACATACAAGTTGATTCAACACTTTGGTAATAATTTTAGTTTTTAAAAATATCTATGTTATGTATAACACTATGTAAGACAGAAGTGAAGTAACTATGAAACTCTTCGAGTGACTGCAATACAACTTATATATCAAATAATGCTAATAAAGTAATAATTTTCAAACCAGAATATAAATGAATGATAAGATATGAAGTTAAACAACACCATTCAACACTCTTGTATAATCTAACCAATAAAATTATACTACCTAGACAAGGGGTACTCCTAGACAAAGATTAAAGTACTAGGTCAATACTCTTGTAAGATACTAGCTATATAACAGAGAAATATATATGCCACTTATTTACTGGCTAATTGAGTGTTTGATAGAGTGTACGATACATATTTACTTGATATATAACAAAGAAATTGAGAAATGTGTACTTAACTCATTGTAAAAGAGAAATATGATACTAGCTATCAAACAGAGATGATCTTGTAATGAAGTGCTGGTGCAATATGCTATAGGGTTGAAATCATCGTTGTAGGTGACTATTGTCAATGTTAAGAAGGTGTGACTAACCATAAATTGTGCCCATATTTGTCCATACTACTATTGTTGATGTCGATACATGCCCATAATTTATATTTGTGCAATTTTCATGTTGTTGGGTGGTGCATTTTTTTCCAGGGTTGTTATAGGTTACCCTTTCAAGGTGAATATAGCTATGATACTATGCCCAAAATTTTGATTGGAGGTCACAATAAGGAAAAACATTCCTATAATTTATTCTGGGATGAATTCATGATTAATTCCCAGCCTTTTGACTGCCCATAATGGAGAATTAATTCCCATAAATGCTTAGATTTTTTTGTACTGCTACAGGTTGTTGAGATTAAGGTTGGGGTTGACTTTCCCACTACCAAAAAGTTCCCAGACATGATCTTATGCACTTCCAATTCCACAATCAACTCCTTACCATCTAAATGCATAGGACACCCATACAAAATGGGGGGTAACAGGATCAATAAGTTAAAGAATATCAACACTCTCTATACTTAGCCAAAAATTAATATTTCTTCATGAGACCAAAAGCTTCATATTCCCAAGCTTCATATCTATACCTAAACCTCTAAGATAACCTCCTCCAAGATGGTGGTGTTGGTTTATCCAGCAATACTAAGAGGGGGGGGGTGAATTAGTAATTCCTTCTTCTCCACTTTATTAAAACAATTAGTATAAGATAAAAAATGAATCAAATAAGTGAGGACACATAATTTTATCGTGGAAACCTCAAAGAGAAAATCACAAAATAAAAATCATTAATAAGATGATTTTTGCAAAATTGTTTTTATGATACTATAGAAAGGATGCACCAACACCATATTTTATGCATGCTCCAACAGACAAGGATGCACCAACACCGTGGATTATTCTACCTGCACCAACAGATAAGGATTCCACAACACCCTTGTACTCCAACCACTATTGCAAGGAGGATCAAACCTACCTGCAAGATTGTAGTCTACCCTAGCACCACCCTACCTCCCTAATTTGATCGTTTTATTCAATTATGTTTATGATTATTATTCACTTCATTTGTCTTTGTCTTCTCTCGTTGTTACATTGATCTGGATTGTTGAGACATCTTTCTTCCACTTTGAACTATTGTTTAAATACTTCTTTCATCATGTCTTTGAACCATTGTCTCTTTTCATCATTGTGGCCCTTCATTAAAACCTTTTCACTAATGCATCTCTTCATTATGGAAATGTGTATTTTCATGAACTGGTGCAAAACAACCTGAAACTATGTTTTGGAAGACCTATAACTTTGTCTTCAAGCACCTTTTAGAAGAAAAAAGACCATCGTCAAATGCATACATCAACAAGCTACATTCTGATGGTCTTATATTATTTTTATCAATTTCTAACAAAATATGGTGGGTATTTTACTAGGGAAACTTAGACCTATTTTTCAACAGTCAATTTTCAACAAATTTCCCAAAACAGTCTGAAACCTCATTTTGGTAGACCTATAAATTTTTCTTCAAGCACGTTTTATATGAACTGAGACCATGGTCAGATGCACACATCAATAAGATAAAACTTTATGGAATCATATAATTTTTATTAGTGTTGTCACCAGATGTTCTCCAGCAAAATTTGTTTACATTCCGCCAATGCATATGTAGAGAAGGAGGTTCTAGCTAGGACATTGCGAGTGTCTGCAAGAGGGTTGAGAAGTTGTTTTGTAACTTCCTTTGGAAACTAGCCATATGAATATGATACTTCCTCTTTTATGTCTTAAGTTCTCTCTTTCATTAAATATGAGTACTTTGTAGTTTTGTGTAAACTGATTACTATCATGAATTCCTTTATAATGATATTTTTATTATAAATTCTCATGATGTGATTAAGTATCTCATATTCCATACTCATAATGTTTTTCTAAACTTGGTGTTTAAATGTTATGTGCCAATGAACTATTTGTTCTACACATAATTAGTGAGTCTTGAATGACATATTTGACATCACTTTTATTTCATTCTAGTTATCCAATGTTGTTCTCAGAAGCTAATGTTTTTAGCTATCTTATGCTTTCTCCATGTGGATTAATCTCTTGACCCCTACAAAACCCATCCTAAAATCCGGATTCATTCAACTCGAGGTGCCTAAACTTTGTTCTCATTAGTTTGTACAAACTTTAGTACTAACAATTAGTATCCTACAAAATATGGCAAGAATTTTATTGAGGCCACTAAGGAAGATTTACCAGAACTGAAACAGTGCAAATCATGCCAGAAAGAATTTTGGCTGACTAGCAACTTCAACTTCAAATTCCGTCTTGACGAACCAATCATATGGTTAGATGCACAAGACAACAATCTAGATGTCTATACCCTCATAATCATTTATTTATCAAATATATAAGATGGAATATATTTTAAAGAGGCCACTTAGGCAGATTAAGAAGACTTTATACTTAGTCAAATTTTCAGAGTTTCAACAAGTTTCCATACTTTTACATAATGGTGTAAAATTGAAACAATGACTTAATGAGAAGAATATAACACCATCATATGAATTTTTAACCTCATCACACATGCCACATGCCATGTCATCACTTCCTTTGTTATTCCTTTTTCATCAATGAACTCTGATTTTCCTATACTTAGTCAATTTTCAGAGTTTTAGCAAGAGTTTCAACAAGTTGCCATATTTTTACAAAATGGTGTCAAATTGTAAAAATGACTTCATGAGAGCACTAGAAAATCACAATATGACTTCGAAACCTAATCACACATGTCACATCATCATACATGTCATGTCATTAATGAACTCTTTTGATATCAATGGCAACCAAACTCAATAGGTTTCCTCTTGCAAAAAAGGGAAATGAAACATATGTGAAGAAAGGATTATGGTGCCACCTATTGCAGATGATGATTTCAACAATTTTGATTCCCAGATTGGAAGATCATTGTTGTTTCATCCCTTCTGGGTTGCCAAATAGAGATGCTCTTGTCATGAAGTTTCGGTGTAATCTACTATAAGGTCCGAATCACTATTGTAGGTGACTATTGTTGATGTTAATAAGGTGGGAAAGACCATAAATTATTCCCATATTTATCTATATTGTTTCCATTGATGTTGATACATGCCCATAATTGATATTTTTGTTGCTTGCATGTTCTTCATTGGGGTATTTTTTGTCAAGGGATACTGTAGGTTACCCTTTCATGCTACAGCTATTAGATTATTCCCAAAACACTTATTAGAGGAAACAATAAGTCCAAACATGCCTATCATTTATTCTAAGGTGAATTCATGATTTATTCCCAACCTTTTGACTGCCCAAAATGGAGAACTAATGCCCAAAAATGCTTAGATGCTACTATATTACTATAGGTAGTTGAGACTGAGGTTGGGGTTGAATGTTTACTACCATAAAGTGCCCATACCTGCTCTTATGGATCTATAAGGCCATGATCAACCCATTACAATCTGAATGCATGGGACACCCTTACAAAATTGGGGGTAACGGGATCAATAGTGAAATAAGCTCCACACTCTCTATACTTAGACAAAAATGCATATTTCTTCATGGGACCAAAATATTCTTATTTCCAAGCTTCATATATGTACCTAAAATTGTAAGATAACCTCCTCCAAGCTAGTATCCTCTTCCAAAAAAATGAAATGAAACACATGTAAAGAAAGGACTGTGGTGTGGCCTGCTCCATATGATGAGTTTCAACCATTTTGATGCCCAAATTGGAAGATCATTGTTGTTTCATGCCTTCTAGGATGTCAAACAGAGATTCTCTTATCATGAAGTGCTAGTGCAATATTCTATAGGGTTCAAATCTCTGCTATAGGTGACTATTGGTGTTATTAAAAAGGTGGGACAAACCATAAATTTTACCCATATTTGTTCATAATACTATTGTTGATGCTAATACATGCCTACAATTGATATTTGTGTTGTTTTCATGCTATTGGGTGGTATAATTTTTGTTCAAGGCTAATGTAGGTTACCCTTTCAAGGATTCTATATCTTTCATATTATTCCCAAAACACTAATTGGAGGGAAAAATAAGGCCAAACATGCCCCAAAATTTATTCTAGGGTGAATTCATGACTGATGCCCTACCTTTTGACTACCCAAAATGGAAAATTAATTCCCAAAAATACTTAGATGTTGATAAACAGCTACATGTTTCTAATACTAAGGATTTTGTTGACTATTCCACCACCACAAAGTTCCTAAACCTGCTCTTATGCACCTCCAAGGCCATGCTCAGCCCCTTACCATTTGAATGCATAGGACACCCATACAAAATGGGGGGTAACAAGATCAATAAGTGAAAGAAGATCACGANTCCCCCCAATACCTGCAATATATTGGTTCAATTTTTTATAATTTTAAAACCCACAATATGAACTAATGTGATAGGATATTGGTCAACAAGTGAAGCCCCCATGAAGAACATCCACACTCTCTATACTTATCCAAAGATGCATATTTCTTCATGAGACCAAAAGCTTCATATCTATACCTAAACCTCTAAGATAACCTCCTCCAAGATGGTGGTGTTGGTTTATCTAGCAATACTAAGAGAGGGGGGTGAATCAGTATTGCCTTCTTTTCCACTTTATTAAAACAATTAGTATAAGATAAAAAAATGAATCAAACAAGTTAGGACACATAATTTTATCATGGAAAACTTAAAGAGAAAATCATAAAATCAAACTCATTAATAAGATGATTTCTACAAAATTGTTTTTCTTCTACTACAGAAAGGATGCACCAACAACATATTGTATGCGTTCTCCAAGAGACAAGGATGCACCAACACCTTGGATTTTTCTACCTGCACCAATAGATAAGGATTATACAACACCCTTGTACTCCATCCACTGATGAAAGGAGGATAAAACCTCAGTCTAGGATTGCAGTGTTCCCTAGAACCACACTACCTCCCTAATTTTATCTTTTTATTCAATTATGTTTCTGATTATTCTTCACTTCATTTGTCTATGTCTTCTCTTGTTGTCACATTGATCTGGATTGTTGAGACATCTTTCTTCCACTTTGAACTCTTGTTTAAATACTTATTTCATCATGTCTTTGAACCATTGTGTATTTTCATCATTGTGGCCCTTCATTAAAAAAAATTCACTAATGCATCTCTTCATTATGCAAACGTTCACTTTCATGAACTGGTGCAAAATAGCCTGAAACCTTGTTTTGGCAGACCTATAACTTTGTCTTTAAGCACCTTTTAGGAGAAAAAGACCATGTTCAGATGCATACGTCAACAAGCTACACCCTGATGGTATCAAATTACTTTTATCAATCTATGACAAAATACGGTGGGTATTTTACTAGGGAAAGTTAGATCGATTTTTCAATAGTCAATTTTCAGCAAATTTCCAAAAACAATATGAAACCTCATTTTGGAAAACCTATAACTTTTTGTTCAAGCACGTTTTAGGGGAACTGAGACAATGGTAAGATGCGCGCATAAACAAGATAAAAATTCATGGTATCATATAATTTTTATAAGTATCCTACAAAATATGGTGGGAATTTTACTTAGGCCACTTAGGCAGATTTACCAGAACTAAACAGTGCATATTACACTAGAAAGAATTTTGGAATACTAGTAACTTCAACTTCAAAGGTTGTCTTGAAAAACCAATCATATGGTTAGATGCACAAGACAACAATCTAGATGTCTATATCCTCATAATCATTTAATTCATCAAATACAAAATATGGAATGTATTTTAAAGAGGCCACTTAGGCAGATTAAGAAAAATGTATACTTGGTCAAATTTTTAGAGTTTCAACAAGAGTTTCAGCAAGTTGCCATACTTTTACAAAATAGTGTAAAATTGTAAAAATGACTTAATGAGAGGAATAAAACACCATAATATGAATTTTCAACCTCATCACACATGCCACATGTCATGTCATCACTTCCTTTATTATTCCTTTGTCATTAATGAACTCTGGTTTTTCTATACTTAGTCAATTTTCTAAGTTTCAACAAGAGTTTCAGCAAGTTTCCATACTTTTACAGAATGGTGTCAAATTGTAAAAATGACTTCATGAGAGCACTAGAAAATAATCATATGACTTTGCAACCTCATCACACATGTCACATCATCATACATGTCATGTCATTTCCTTTGTCATTAATGAACTCTTTTGACATCAATGGAAACCACACTCAACAGGTGGCCTCTTCCCAAATAGGGAAATGAAACACATGTGAAGAAATATCAATGATGCAACCTGCTCTAGATGATGAGTTCAAAAACTTTGATTCCCATATTGGAATATCAATGTCGTTTACTCCCTTCCAGGTTGTCAAATAGAGATGATCTTGTCATGAAGTTCCAGTGCAATCTACTGTAAGGTTCGAATCACTACTGCAGGTGACTATTGTTGATGTTAAGAAGGTGGGACAGACCATAAATTATGCCCATATTTGTCTATATTGTTGCCATTGATGTTGATACATTCCCATAATTGATATTTATGTTGCTTGCATGTTCTTGATTGGGGTATTTTTTTTCAAGGGCTACAGTAGGTTACCCTTTCGAGGATGCTATTGCTATGAGATTATTCCCAAAACACTGATTGCAGGGCACAATAAATCCAAACATGTCTGTCATTTATTCTAAGGTGAATTCATGACTGATGCCGAGCCTTTTGACTGCCCAAAATGGAGAATTAATGCCTATAAATGCTTAGATGCTACTATATTGCTACAGGTAGTTGAGTTTGAGGTTGGGGTTAAATTTTTTACTACCATAAAGTGCACAGATTTTCTCTTATACATATATAAGTCCATGATCAACCCATTACCATCTGAATGCATAGGACACCCAAACAAAATGGGGTGTAACAGGATCAATAAGTGAAATAAGCTCCACACTCTATATAGTTAGCCAAAAATGCATATTTCTTCATGAGACCAAAATCTTCTTATTTCGAAGCTTCATATATGTACCTAAAATTACAAGATGACCTCCTTTGAGCTAGTAGCCTCTTCCAAAAAAGAGAAATTAAACACATGTGAAGAAAGGAATATGGTGTGGCCTACTCCATATGATGAGTTTCAACCATTTTGATGCCTAGATTGGAAGATCATTGTTGTTTCATGCCTTCTAGTATTTCAAACAATTATTCTCTTGTCATGAAGTGATGCTACAATATTCTATAGGGTTCAAATCGCTGCTATAGGTAACTATTGGTGATGTTAAGAAGGTGGTACAAACCATAAATTGTGCCCATATTTGTTCGTACTACTGTTGTTGATGCTAATACATTCCTACAATTGATATTTGTGTTGTTTGCATGTTGTTGGGTGGTATAATTTTTGTCTAGGGTTGTGTTGTAGCTGCAACCTTTTTCCCAAATTTCTAAAAAAAATTGGACCCTCCTTTTGATTTTATCTAGCCCAAGTTTGTTTAATCTTTTTAAACCTTTCCTGGAAGTCCATGCTTGAGAAGTTGATTGTCAGAAGCTCAATCAATTATTTTTTGCCACTGTTTCGGGGGTCGAATGATCTAATACTATCATTATTTTTTGCCGACACCATGGAAACCATGAAGTCTTATTTTTATTTGAACTCTTAACTCTGATTTGTTTTCAATGAATTTTCACTGTCAGAAGTTTATTAAGGTTTGAATCAGGGCATTAGTCCTCTGTGCCGCCGATGGAAAGTCATGTTTTTTTTCCGATTAGCTTTTATCTCCTTTGTTTTTCAAAAAACTTTACGTTTTGAATTTTGGGGTTTTTGTTTTATCAGCGGTTGGAGTTTTAGTCTTTAACGATGCTGCTATTTTGGAGGTCTTGTTTTTTGTCTCACCGACACTGCGGAGTATTTTTGCATCTCAAGGTTTCGATGAGTTATTCATTAGTTGCTCCGATCGCCAACGATTTTCTATTGTCACAGAAGCCATAATCAATCTGTCTCATGCTGTTGTGGCTGCATAGTACATTATCCGGCCGATGCCAACCTTTAGCACTTAGCGGTTTCGATCACCAACAGTTTTGTGATTCGGAAGCCATAGTTGGTCTATCTTCTACCATTGCGGCTTTTTAGCTCTTATCTTTACCGATGCCATGGTTTTATTGTTTTAACTTTATGTTTTTCTTTGCGCTATCGAAAGGTTTTTTTACTATTGATCAGAGGGCTAGCCTTTTTGTTTCCGACACAGCGGCAGTGTTGAGCTCACCATCGCCCATACTTTAGTTATTAGTGGTTTCGATCTCCGACACTGATTTTTTCTATTACTACAGAACCCTTATTCCAAATCACTTCCGTCGTTGCGGCTACTTTGTCAACTATCCGCCCGATGCTTAGTGTTCAAAACTGCCAATAAGGTCTTCCCGTTGTTTTCATGGGCAATGAAGGTTTCTGTTTTTGGTCAAGTTAGGGATCTTGCAATGAGAACGCAGTACAGGGCCTCACTTTTTGATGATTAGTTTTATTTATCATATGGTTTACGTTTTGATTGAAAAGTTAGATGATCTTGAAATGCAGTCCGGATTAATGATGAGTTTTTCGTTTTAACTGTAGGTGGATTTAGAGGATTTTTTAGACCCATCTTGGGGATTGTTGCTGCAAAGAATATATGTCTAGAAGACAAAGTAGAAGAAAGGAGGCAACAATGAAGAAGCAGGGATAAATAAAGCGAAGAAGAAAGTGAGGGTCGAAGATCTCAACAAATCAATGGTAGCAAAGGCCCAGGCTTGGGAAAATTTCATCAGTTACGAAGCTGGTCCTTTTTTATAAAAGTGCTCTTAAATCTTAATCTGAAATGTAACGTATTGTATAAATCATGAACACTCACTAAAAGACAAAATTGTGGAATTAAACAGTTGGGGGAGCCCAAAGGTCACCAAGGGGGCATCCCAAAAGTTTTGTTGTTTTGTATAAATATAGGAGATTTAGATGTAATGGAGGAATTTTTCCCAGATAGATTTGTGAGAGCATGTTGTAAGAAGAACTATTTCCTTTTGCAATAAGAATTAAAAGTTTCCTATTGGAGAAATCTTGGTGGAATGCTTCAAATGTTGTGCTATGGATTTGTTGAATGTGAACTATTTTGTTTTTAGTTGTTGTCCATTAACTGTGAGATCGTTCTAACTCTTTGAACCTATGTTCTTGTTATGAATGCGCTCTAGTTTATTCTATGAAATTTCCACTGTGAGTAATGAAGGCTTTTCATAAACAATAAGCTATCTTGTTGTTCATACATCTAGAAATGTTCATGTGTTTTGAAATAAGTAACAGCTATCTGTGATTTTTCTTAATGCATGTGCAAAATACATTACTCATTGATAAATGATAATCTTTCTCCCTAGGGATAGGTTAGATAGTTAGTTTTAGTTTCTTGCTGTGTGTGATTTAGATGCGAGAGAGTTAAGATGAGAGGTAAGAACCTGCGCATCACATTGTGACCGCTCCTCGTATTCTCTATCAGTCTGCATTTTTAGATAGGCACTTGCATATCATACTTAAATATAAAAAACTAAAATATACATGGTGGACCAGGCCGTAACCGGAAAAACCTTTTATTTTGTCACTTGACCTACGGTAGCTGGACCGTAAACCAAACAGATTCCCCATACCAAACAGTAACGGGCTAGTTGGGAACATTTACTGGGGAGAATCCCTAATTGTTGTTTCCTACAATTTTCCAAGCCTCAACATTTTTTGGCACTAGAAAGAGGGCATCCAATGCATGGCTAGCTGAGGAAACCCATTTCCTCGAAATTACTCCACTGGTAAAAGTTCTGAGAGAAGTTTGTTTCCCAATACAATTCCTGAAGAGAAGGGTAAGGGGCATCTGTATTCTATCGATAATGAAGTAGTTGATGATCTGAGAAGATTTACTAGGGAATATGTGAAGAATATCAAAGGATTACTGATTATCCCTACCTCACCTAGAATAAAATATCAGAATCAAGACCACCCTATATTCGAAGACGTAGTGTTGGTCAGAGATTTTGAAGAACTGGTAGAAACAGCCTTACAGGAAATTGTCCAACCTCTAAATCAGTTGGGCCCAAATACACCTTACTGTTCACCTGTTCATACCCCTATTCATTCACCACCTCATTCTCCACCCAGAATCATGGCAAACGTAAACGTAAATCAGCCACCCGACCCACCAAATCCACCACCTGCTTGGAGGCTAGATCACCATTAAACCTAACACCTCATTTGCATGACTTACCTCAAGATTTTGAGAAAATGTTGCCTAATTTTGACCCAAGTGAAAATATTTTGGTAGATGATCATTTGCAAAGCTTTTACTTGGCTATAGAAGGACTACGGGCTGGAGAACATGAAGACGTAGTCTGTAGATTGTTTCCGCATACTCTGAAAGGAGCAGTAGCCTCATGGTATTTTTCTCTACCTGCAAACTCAATCACAGACTGGGATATATTTGAAAGAATATTTAGAAGTAAATATGCAATCCAAAAAACTCATGCAGCTCTAATGAAAGGGTTATGTGCTTTAAAGAAAGAAAGAAAAGAAAAAGTGCATAGTTTCACTCAAAGGTTTGTTGCTTATCTAAAGAATTTTTATGCAACTGATAAACCATCTGATAAAGTTCTCATTGAATACTATACTTCATCTCTAGGGCCTAAATTGGCCATGTTTTCCAAGATGTTATTCAAACCTACATTGTCAGAAACTTATGAAGAAGCTGAGAGGGTAGAGACTGAAAAAGAGAGCATAGAAGATTATCCTAAGTAGTCAGGAGAAAAAACTTTTGGCAAGAAAGAATTGTTACTAACTAAGCCTAAGGATGAGAAATCACATGACTTTGAAGGGATGGTGAAGATGATGCAGAAGCTATCCAATAGAATAATATATTTGGAAAAGGAAAAGGAAGCTCGAAAATATTATAATCCTTAATATAAAAGGAGAGAGGACAACAATCAGTCTAAACCTCCTCCACACAGTCCTGCATCAATGAATTTAACTGAAGTAGGTATGGATAATTTTTGCACCTTTCATCAGCAGCCTCATTGCGAGAAAATTTGTCCCCAATGGATAAATTCAATGACATTAGTAATGAATCAGCTATTGGATTCCAAAATAACAAAAGCTTATGATGAGGAATAAAAAGGTATTAAATCCACAGAAAAACAAGAGGATGATGCTCTGGTTTTATGGTACTGTGTCTCACTTTTTGATACAGAAGACGAAGGTTCTCTGAAACATGAGAAAGCATTAGAAACAAATGTGACAACAAGAAGTTAAGGTTTGTTAAATAAAGACAATTCAATACTTTTGAAGATTAAGAAATTTCAAGAGAATATGAAGAAAGTACAGAAGAACAACACAGATGATAAAATACCTGAATTTATCATTACCAGTCAAGATCCAAAACAAGTCAACATGCCTACTAAACTTGATAATGTCAAGGAAAATCTCAAAACACCTGAGATGGGGTATGATATTGTGGAGGACATTAAAAGGGATAAGGAAAATAGTTCATTATTTAAAATGTGTAATGTACCTCAACAAAAGGAAAAATTGTTAAAATCACTTGAAGTACCATAGGAAGAGCTTCCCACTAACAACCAACTTGTAGAAGAAATTGTTGAAGCGATTGTGGGAGGTAAGGCTAGGTTTAAAACCCCACCTTTCCTTTTGAATTTTGAGATTTTAAACCATAATCTGCACAATTGTTTAGTAGACTCAGGGTCAGCATTCAATGTTATGCCACTGTCAGTTTGCAAGAAGATCAATGGACAACCTAAACCAACTACCTGGTAGGTTACTCAGCTAGACAGGACCAATGTGAAAGTAGTCATGGAAATGGAAGATGTTCTGATTCACTTATCTGCAAATGAAAAGATATGTCAGTACATTGATATTGTAGTAGCAGACATACCTGATGTTTATGGACTTGTTTTGAATTGGGACTGGTCAGCAAAGCTAAATGGATACTTTGCATCATACTGGTCACATCTGTGGTTGCCTCATAAGGAAAGTCCAAATTAGATAAAAATATTAAGAGAGCCCCACATGAAGCATAATGTTACTCAATTGAAGAAAAAAATGAACTAGTGAATTCTGTATTTGGAAATTATCTAATTGAGCTAGAACCGGGAAACTACCAAGCAAAAGAAGCTAGCAGTACACCAGACACCCAGCCCGATCTCCTTCAATTTTCATGGGCTAATGAGATTGATTGCAAAGTAGTAGATCTATTTTTTGATAATGGGTAGGCCTTTTTCATTTTGCAGTCAAGCCTATCCCCTCAACTTATAAGCTACCATATTTACAGGGGTGGGCAGAGAACTGACCAGTTACTGGTTTAGTTCTCAAACTTTATTTTTCTTGGTTTTTATTTCTTGATTATCTTGTACATAAATAAACTGATTTGGTTGTTTATTTTTGATTTATTTTATTTCTGTTTGTTTTAGTTAGATTTTGATTGATTTCAATAAAAGAAGCAAACTTTTGGTTGCATGGAGAACATAAGAATTCTGGATTAACTAAAATCCTTGGCTATAAGACTGTGTACTATTGATTTATCTGGACGAATTTCTTCTAGTTCAGTAGTTTTTCTAAATGGCTATGAACACATTGAAGTCCTACTTAATCCTTGTAAAATAACTCAGGATCAAAAGGTCTGGAATATTATTTCGAGGCTCCATCCATCTCACATTTAAAAATGTCTGAGGGAGTGACAACAAGGGTCCATGGAAAGGAAGCAAGGTAAACAGTATATTATATATAAATGATACCATGCCAAGATTTGAAAGCCAAAATGGCAAATAAGAGTCAAAAAAAAAATCTCCTAAGAAAGCAATGTGTATCAAAACAAAGTACTAAACCATATGAGTACAAAATTGCCAAAGTTCTTCTCCACTCGTGAGCTGAAAATTAAATATATCTCTCACACAAAAGGACACTATGGATAGAGGATCCTGAATAAAAAAATTCAGAAAGAAAGGCATGCAGGAGGACTCAAAAAGGACAAAAGTCCAAAAGCACAAAAAGTGCAAAATGGCATGGGAATGAGGAACAAATGAATATTTCTGTTTACCATATGTTACAATCATGTGGTGTCCAAGATGGAAGCTACCTGAAGACAGACGTAAAAAATGAAACTCATATTCCTGGCCTCAAAAGAGTTATCTTGACTTTGAAATCTTGGTTTCCATTTTCCTAAATTGGACTATCATCAATGATTAAAAGTACATACATTTGTCATTTGGGAAATCCAGACATCTAGAATAATTCAACATGTTGGTTTTACTGTCAAACTGCCTGTTACTTAAGGAAGAAATTGTCCAAAGATCTGGGTTCACCAGGTAGTCACCAATTGTTGCAGCTGCAACCTTTTTCCCAAATTTCTAAAAAAATTTGGACCCTCCTTTTGATTTTATCTAGCCCAAGTTTGTTTAATCTTTTTAAACCTTTCCTAGAAGTCCATTTTTCTCTGCTTGAGAATTTGATTGTCAGAAGCTCAGACAATTTTTTTTCCCTTTGTTTCGGGGGTCGAATGATCTAATACTATCATTATTTTTTGTTGACACCGTGGAAACCATGAAGTCTTAGTTTTATTTGAACTCTTAACTCTGATTTGTTTTCGATGAATTTTTGCTGTCGAAAGTTTATTAAGGTTTGAATCAGGGCATTAGTCCTTTGTGCCACCGATGGAAAGTCATGTTTTTCGCCGATGAGCTTTTATCTCCTTTGTTTTTCAAAAAAAATTACTTTTTGACTTTCTATGTTTTTGTTTTATCAGCAGTCAGAGTTTTAGTCTTTAATGATGCCGCCATTTCGGAGGTCTTGTTGTTTGTCTCGCCGACACTACAGAGTATTTTTGCGTCTCAAGGTTCCAATGAGTTAGTCATTAGTTTCTCCGATCGCCAACGATTTTATATTGTCGCGGAAGCCATAGTCAGTCTATCTCCTGCCGTTCCAGCTGCGTAGTACACTATCCCACCGATGCATTAGTCCTTCTGCTCACCGATGCCGACCTTTAGCTCTTAGCGGTTTCGATCGCCTACAGTTTTGTGATTTAGAAGCCGTAGTTGGACTATCTTCCACCGTTGTATCTTTTTAGCTCTTATCTTTATCGATGCCATGGTTTTATTGTTTTAACTTTCTATTTTTCTTTGCGCTATCGGAAGGGTTTTTTACTATTGATCGAAGGGCTAGCCTTTTTGTTGCCGACACAGTGGTAGCGTTGAGCTCACCATTTCCCATACTTTAGTACTTATTGGTTTTGATCTCCGACGCTGATGTTTTCTATTGCTATGGAACCCTTAGTCCAAATGAATTCTACCGTTGCGGCTGCTTTGTCAACTATCTGCCATATGCTTAGTGTTCAAAACTGTCAATAGGGTCTTCCCGTTGTTTTCATGGGTGACAGAGGTTTCTGTTTTTGGTCAAGTTAGGGATCTCGTGATGAAAACGCAGTACAGGGCCTCACTTTTTGATGATTAGTTTTATTGATCGTGTGGTTTACGTTTTGATTGAAAAGCTAGATGATCTTGAATGCAGTCCAGATTAATGATGAGTTTTTCGTTTTAACTGCAGGAAGATTTAGAGGATTTTTCAGACCTAGCTTGGGGATTGTTGCTACAAAGAAGATATGTCTAGAAGACAAAGCAAAAGAAAGGAGGAAACACTGAAGAAGTAGGGATAAATAAAGCGAAGAAGAAATTGAGGGTCGGAGATCTCAACAGATCAATAGCAGCAAAGGCCTAGGCTTGGGAAAAGTTTATCAGTTACCAAGATGGTCCCTTTTTATAAAAGTGCTCTTAAATCTTAATCTAAAATGTAACGTATTGTATAAATCATGAGAACTCACTAAAAGACAAAATTATGGGATTAAACGGTTGGGGGAGCCCAAAGGTCACCAGGGGGGCAGCCCAAAAGTTTTGTTGTTTTGTATAAATATAGGAGATTTAGATGTAATGGAGGAATTTTTCCCAGATATATTTGTGAGAACATGTTTTAAGAAGAACTATTTCCTTTTGCAATAAGAATTACAAGTTTCATGTTGGAGAAAGCTTGGTGGAATGCTTCAAATGTTATGCTATGGATTTGTTGAATGTGAACTATTTCATTTTCAGTTGTTGTCCATTAACTATGAGATCATTCTAACTCTTTGAACCTATGTTCTTGTTATGAATGTGCTCTAGTTTATTCTATGAAATTTCCACTGTGAGTAATGAAGGATTTTCATAAACAATAAGCTATCTTGTTGTTCATACATCTACAAATGTTCATGTGTTTTGAATTAAGTAACAGCTATCTATGATTTTTCTTAATGCATGCGCAAAATACATTACTCATTGATAAATGATAATATTTCTCCATAGGGATAGGTTAGATAGTTAGTTTTAGTTTCATGTTGTGTGTGATTTAGATGCGAGAGAGTTAAGATGAGAGGTAAGAACCTGCGCATCACATTGTGACCGCTCCTCATATTCTCTATCAATATGCATTTTTAAATAGGCACTTGCATATCATACTTAAATATAAAAAACTAAAATATACATGGTGGACCGGGCCGTAACCGGTAAAACCTTTTATTTTGTCACTTGAACTATGGTAGCCAGACCGTAAACCGGACGGATTCCCCATATCAAACAGTGACGGGCTAGTTGGGAACATTTACTAGGGAGAATCCCTAACTGTTGTTGGCTGCAATTTTCCATGCCTCAACAAGTTGTTTTAGGTTACCCTTTCAAGGATTCTATATCTTTCAGATTATTCCCAAAGGGCACAATAAGGCCAAACATGCCCCAAAATTGATTCTAGGGTGAATTCATGATTGATTCCCAACCTTTTGACTACCCAAAATGGAGAATTAATTCCCATAAATTCTTAGATGTTTATATACAGCTACAGGTTGCTAATACTAAGGATGTTGTTGACTCTTCCACTACCACAAAGTGCCTAGACCTTATCTTATGCACCTGCAATGCCATGATCAACCCCTTACCATTTGAATGCATAGGAAACCCATACAAAATGGGGGGTAAAAGGTTAAATATGTGAAAGAATTTCCAGTCTCTCTATTCTTATCCAAAAATGCATATTTCTTCATGAGACCAAAAGTCATCGGTTTCCTAGGGCCAGCAGGATCAAAGTTGATCGACAGGGTGGATCATCTGGTTTTTGGTAACAAGTCTTGGACCGGCAAGGGGAAAGCTACGAGAGAAAGGGAACTATTTACAACCTTCATAGATCCAGGTATTATTACTTGGTTTAGTAATTAGTTGTTTCAGGAAATAGAAGTAGTAAATAAATTGTAAATCGATAAATGACCTATACTTTGTTAGAATTTTTTGTGTTATGAATTTTGATAATTTGAAAGGTTAAACTCCTATAAATTGTAAGTTGTAAACAGAAAAAAAAAATAGAAATGACAAAGTAAATTAAATAAATAAATAAATTTTATTTTCCTTGGGGTTTTTTTTAACAGCTCAGAATGAGCTCAACCACTACAGGGTAGAGTTTAAAAAATACAAACTCAATGCTCTACCAGCAAGTAGGGCATTACATGTGCCAGTATCCTCATCTATCACCAAGACACTCAAAGGAAATTCTAGGGTTTGACAAGAGGATTTACATTTTCATCTTAATCAAATCAAAGTCATTGATGGGATAAAATACATAAAGCATGAAAAACATGTCAATACCACTCAATACAAGTGGTTGTCCTAGTCAATATTGAATCAACAATTTCCCCATATTCAACAAAAATTTAGTATTTCCTCTAAGCAAGGAGGAATTGGTAAGTGTTAGCTGGAATATTTCACCTCCTGTGGACAGCAAGGTGTTCCACTGGTCTGAATGGTTCAGATCCAGAAGAAATAGAGGATAGAGGTTGAAGACTCTCCCTAGACATCATAGATACCTAGAATGTGATGCTTCGATCGTTACCCTGTGTACCTGCAATAAAGCTTCAACACACAAACATATAAAAACTACCAGAATATAATCTACTAATCTATGTTAGGGAGTAAGGAATCTAACAACATACATGTGAAATCAAACAACAACAATATATGTGGGACAAAAATCAACTTGCATTAAAGAAATATGAAGAATTTTACAACCAAGCCTTAGTGTTGATGTGCATCTCCATGAAACCAAGCATTCTCATCCCCAAAATATCCGACTCTAGCTCTCCATGCTCTCCCAAATGGTCTTGGGCCAAGTAATCAATCCAACATCATAACAATACCTTAAGAGTTCTCCTCTCAACCATGGCTATGAGGCCATATTTATAAGGCTTAATGGATAGGGTAGGTTGAGAGATTAGTGGGTGAGGTGGCCTCTAATATCCTAGGATGAGGGATCTCAAGCTTAACTGACCCACAACAGTAGGGATAAGGGAGGACACGAGGCTTATCATCTAGAAGCCTCGAGAAACTTCTCTTTTTCCCTTTTTACCCAGGGTACCGCGTTTCTCCTTCAATGACAGAGCAGTTCTGGTAAGAAACGCTTATGGACTACGGTCCATAAGCAGTGGCACTGCTTGTGGGAAATAGGAGATAGGCTGTGCAAACAAGGTACCACTCTTGGACAACATAGGAAGCGCGATGCTGGGAATTTTTCATGAAAGATTGACAATTAGCATGGGTTTCCACTCCAAGTGCTGGGATTCAAGGCAAGTAGGTATGTCAAAAGTCTTATCACATGATGGTGATAGGATTTTGGTATAATAGGATGCCCCCCAAAGCATGAGTCTTAGAGGGATACGATAAACGAGAGCTTTGAGAGAACAAGTCGTCATGAGATGAAAATGTTGGCTCGACAGGAGCATGTTGTCAAGTAGGCATCTGTAGTACATCAGTATGTTGAATCATAGACACAAGTAACCAAACTCATGGTTGCATACCAATACAAGGTAGATCCATGAGAGGAATAAACAAGCATGGCTACTAGAATACACCCTAGATTCATGTGATAGAGGACTCAAACCTGGACATAGCTACCAGACATACAACATAGATCTATGTCATACAAACAAAAATTTGAGCATAGCCATGACCATACAAATGTGGATCCATGCTAGATATACAAAACTCCATCGCAACTTGGGGAAAAAGCAATGAGCATTTTTAAACAAATGCCCAGGGTCTTCATCTTGTCTTCAACAAAGTACGATTCTATCCATGTGATTACAATGATTTGAAGTTGAACATGGTAGAAACCACTTGATTACCAGCCAATGATGTGAACCATTAACAAGTGCAAGGGAGATCACCATTAATGTCAATGATTCCCAAGGTACCCTAGTACAATCTACTGAGTGCGAATAGATGTCCGGATGTCGAACACCCCGTCGATTCTATCGATCAAAGGTCAATGATGTGATCCTATGTCGAGAGCGATAGAATCTGGCATTAAGGCATACAGATCTCAAGGTACTAAATGTTGTTTCTAAGAATATTTCTCGGATGATGAGATGATGTCGACAGGAATAGTCTCATCGAAGGAGGGCCATGATGAGTCCCACATTGATGACATGAAACTCGGAACATAGTTCTGGAATGAAGTAAATGTAGTAACTATATGACTGACTCAAAGATACTAACACAAAGATTGTGTAGACTGCAGAGGTAAAACTTCTTCAAATCCCCTTTGAACATTGGGTGGCACGACAAAAAGACTTGGAAGCATGACTAAATGGGACAGACACACAATGCGGCAGTGGACAATGAATTCTTTTGAAAGACTCAAAGGAGTGACATGACTCATGAAAGTAGATAGTCATGGAGATCAGTTGAATACCCAATTGACTGACATGATGTACAGACAAGTTCCATGTTCAAAGGTAACGACAAACAACTGCCATTATTTACAAGATGATTCCCTTCCCATTTCCCCCATCATGATTGATGAGTGCCTCTTTTTCGGTTTTACGAGTTCAAAAAGGGTAACAAACACTCGATATAGCTTGTCAAAATACAAGTACAAACTCATATATTTTACGAACCTGAGAGATGAGGGATTCATTCCCAAAAATGGGTCTCTCAATGCTTAATTTAACGATTCCACTGAAACAAAACTCGGTATCGTTCATGTTTAGAGAGTCTGAACGAATACGGAAGAAGGCTCCAAAGGGGTCCTTTTTCGTATGATTTAGTCTCTAAGGCCCAAAAAAGTGTAAAATCATACCTTAGAGAACTCTTCCAGTCATGATTGGCTGGAGTGTTCCTTTTTCATAAATAGTCCTATCCGAACCGAAAAAGAGATAACCTACCGTCAGACGAACGACTCTTCAAATACTTTAACGAGCGTGAAGAACACAATATCGCTCAATGATATTTTCATATTTAGGGAGCTTGAAAAGAGTTTAAAGAGAAATCCATGAGGTTTCTTTACACAATGTCATATTTTATGAGCCTAGAAAGAATCGGAAATGGACTTGACGAATTTTTCATTTTTAAGGAGCCTGAAAAAGAGGTGAAAAGGGGACTCCGTGACGCTTCTTTACACAATGTTGATTTTTATTATCCTAGAAAGAAACTTGAAATGGAATCAAACCTTTGATACTATATTTTAATGAGCATGACAAAGTGTTGTAATAAACACTCATCGACCTTTTCCATTTTATGAAAGTGCAAAAAATCCATAAACAAACTTTCCAAAGCTTCTTACTATAGTTCTCTTATCTTGCAAGCAACTCTAAAACAAGTGTTAAATGCATTTATAACTAGCATTAAGAGATTAAGACAGATAAACTTTGACTAAAAAATGATTTTATATCAAAACTATAGTTTATCAGACCCAAAAATGCCGATATGAGTCATGTAAATAGTAAAAAACCAAATCATTTCACTATTTACCTATACCAGAGAGCACTTGGAGCATTTTATTAGCCAAATCTTCAACAGCTGATACTGAGAGTTTGCACCGTCTATTTTTAGCATCGTCAGATGTAGGTAACGGCTAAGACCCTTCTCTTTCATTTCATAGCATTTATTTTGAGATTTGGTGGGGTTTTGGGCTCAGATGGAAATCCCTAAAACCTTAAAAGCGGGCACCGCGGCTACCCCTTATGGGATATGTGGTACCACCCAAGAACCACACCAATAACATAGTGGACAGATGGTGCCACCGCCTATCTCCAATGGTGCACAGGCGATGCCGGCCTAATGGAGAATTTAAACTGATAGTATAAGCAAAATAAATTCATTCCTTTGATTTTTAATGATTTAAGAATGATTCTAATGCATACCATTATTGTTTTTGGCAGGTCTACGTTGCTCAAAACATGGTGATATGGAAAGAAATAACACATGACAATGAGGATGTTGCTGCTGAAATAAATGCGGGTTGTATTGCCGCATTACGGGACTGTGGGCTCCTGAAGTTCTTTCGGACCCAAAGCATGGTGTCACATGAGCGGTTACTGGAACACATACTACAGATGTGGAATCTAGAGCAACAGTATTTCAAGGTGGAGGGCCATATTCTTACGGTGGAAGTAGAGGACATCTACTCTTGATAAATCTCTCGAGACGGGGTGCCCCCATCTGACTAACATGATCTCATGGAGGGTATATTACCACTCGAGAGCTTATAGATCATCATTGTGCACCAGGGATAGGTACATCAGGGAAGAATATCCCCATCAAAATAGTGACGAATAGGGCCCTACAGACTGTCCTATTTACCATGCATAGGGTGGCCAAGAGTCAGGGTGTGCACCAGGATTCTAGGGCACACATGTTGTATGCCATAGAGGCCATGGCACCCATAGTGTTCAACTAGGTGGAAGCCATGCTTCCAATATTCAAGGATCAACTGACTAAGTGTCGATAGGGAGAGCTAAAGCAGCTTGGCTTTGGTTCCATTTTAGCCTACTTATTCTTTGAGTAGGTTCCACAGATGAGACCTCAGGTGTTCTTCCGGAGTTTGAGAGCACGGGACCCCCGTATGCTGAGGTGGGTCCAGGTCATGGCTCGCACAGGAGCAAGTATGGGAAGGGTGAAGTTCGTTGATCTATTCTTTAGATGGCTATGAGATCAGATCCTCATGGTTGAGGATTATGCTTACGTAGGAATGAACTTCACTGGAGATCTTGACCTACCACTCCTACCTGGTGGACAGTGGGATGACATCGGTAAGAAGCAAGAAACCCTAAAATGGATGAAATTTTTTTTATGTTTTTTAATGTTTTATATTTTTTATGTTAAGTGACGAGACCTATATATTCTCATGCAGATGTGGGAGCAGCGCAACCTGGAGGAGCATCTCCAATGGATAGGTGAGTTGGAGCCCACTTTGTACCACAGGGTGATGATATCACCGGGGAGTTGGAGGAAAACTTGGAGAGGTTGACCTTGGATATCCCAGATGCTGACATAGATGACCTCCCAATGAGATATCAGAGATCCACAGCATGAGTACCGGGTCAATTCAATAGGCTGCTACGTAGAGTAGCTTGAGCAGTGATGTGGTATCATGAGCACCACTAGTGTATGAGATATGTATTGAAAGCTGACAACTTCAGGATTTTGTATGATGATTTTTCCTGAAAGCCTACGTGCTTCAAATGAGGTCTCGGGACCTATTTTTTGTAAACTTTTTCGTATATATATATATACAGATTTTTACATGATGTTTATATGTTTCAAATGGAAAATGCATTTTCTATGAGTTTTATGTGTCTTTGAATGTTTATTTACAATGTACCATGTTTGATTTGATGTCATGAATGGGAAATATACCAATCTAGGATGTAATTAGCCAATGATTTAGCCACTACATTATGTTCCCTAGGGATATGCCTATAAGTAATAGTTTCAAATGATCTTTCTAGCAAACGCACTCTCCAAAAGAGGCGGAGGAGCACCGGGTTTCTAATGGTGTAGACATGGTTTAAATGGCAAACCACAAGCTATTAGTCCATCAAGAGTACTAGATCATGAACATCCTAGGAGGCAGCTTCAGTCAAAAGACCGATGACTGCTTCATACTCAGAGATGTTATTAGTAGCAAGACCTATACAAACTGCTTCTGAACTGACTAAATATTCAGTTGGGGAATAGAGGACCTAAGCAGCCGAGGGGAGATTCAAGGTGTGGTGGCAAGCACCATCAGCAAAGCCGTAGAAATCCATCTACACGACCAAAACATGGTATAAACAGATGCGGACACTAAACTCAAAACCATCTTGAAAATACTAAAAGCACACTAAAATTCTATCAATATACATATATACAAGATACTATCCAAGAAAGACCTAGGCATAGTACCTTTTCAGGTACAACCCATTGCGAGGTTTCCCCAAAGGGATTCCATCATAATCAACAAGCTCATAAGCTCCTTTCTCTAACATGTTAGAAATAATGAAAGGTCCGTACCACATGGACTTGAACTTACCCTTCCCTAGTTTGTCATATCCCTGATCATAAGTCAATACTATGTCACCCTTGTTAAAGAAACGAGGTTGGACAGATTTATCGTACTGGACCTTGACATGTTTCTTATGTGCCTCATTAGCCAAGGAAGCATTTCTTTGAGTCTCATCAAGGTTACTCAAGTACAAAAATCTTTCTTCCTCTACCAAAGTGTCTGGGAGAAGTTCGACGGCAAGTTGTAAGGATGGAATCTAACATTGGATCGGCAAGACAGCTTCGAGTCCATAGACAAGCTGGAATGGCATGAAACCAGTAGCTGTTTTCACAGAAGTTCGATAAGCCCAAAGAGCGGAGAAAAGAACATGGTGACAGTTGGATTTATGATCTTCAACCATCCGATGAAGCATAGTTTACAAAACTTTGTTAATGGCCTCTACCTAACCATTAGCTTGCGTATAATACGGCATAGAGTTTTCATGGTGAAAACCTAGCTTGGCACTCAGTTCCTCCATCATTTGATTATAGAAATGGGATCTGTGATCAGTAACGATGGACTGTGAAACTCCAAATCTAGATATGATATTATTGAACAAGAAGAGAGCGACATTCTTACCATCTTCTACATATGTAGGGATGGCCTCAGCCCATTTTGTGAAATAATCAACGGCTACGATGATGTAACCATTCCCCCCAGATGAGGTAGGCTTACAATGCATGAATTCAATACCCCATTTGGCAAATGGGCCAATGACAATGAAAGGGTGTAGCGGAGCAGGATGGGTGCACTTTTTAGGATAAAAATGTTAACAAGGTGGGCATTTCTTAACAGCCTCATGATAGTCTTTGAAGACAAAAGGCTAGAAATAGCCAGCATGAAGGATTTTCTGGGCTGTAGCCATCCCAAATAAATGACCACCACATGCTCCAAAGTGGCAATCATTCAACACATGTTTATCCTCCTCATGAGTGAGGCATCGCCGGATAATAGAGCCAATCCCACGTCTATACAAGGTATCATTCAGGATAAGATAGTATTTCGCATGGTGATGGATATGGTGGCGATCATCGCGAGATAAATGCGGTTGAAAATGCTGTGTTTGGAGATAAATCAGCAAATATCCATACCAAGGATTAGTAGTGCTAATCAGGAATAGGAATTCATCTGGAAATGAATCATTGGGCTCAGATTCCATTGTAGCACAGGGAAGATCACACATAAGCTCTACAAAGACCAAGGATTTCTTTGATGTGGCCTTGGAAAACTCTAGTTCAAACTCCTGAAGGATAACGATCTAGTGGGAGTACTTGCCCCCAAGCACCTGACAAGTTAGGATGTAATACATTGGGTTCTGCTCTGCCAATATGGTGGTAGTGCGGAGCAGAATGTAGTGACAAAATTTTTTTACAGCAATGACTGTATCCAATGCTAACTTCTCCATAAGTGAATAATGGGTTTTGGAATCCATAAGATTCTTACTGGCGTAATAAATCACATGCTCCTAACCGTGGATATTGTCCTGATTTAAAACCATAGCAATGGTAGTAGCGAAGGAAGCAATATACAAGATAAAGTCCTTTGAATAATCCGGGGGGTGTATCATGGGTGAATGAGTCAAAGCATGCTTAATATTATCAAAGGTGCGTTGGGCCTAATCATCCCAGAAGAATGGAGTGTTCTTCTTGAGGAGACGCATATAACCGTGTGTTTTCTCTGTGAAATTGCACACAAAAAGGCGGAGAAAGTTTGCCTTCCCTTGTAAACTTTGGATTTCAAGGAGATTAGTTGGGGCTGGTAGATCTAAAATAGCAGCAATCTTCAAAGGATCGATTCGAATGCCATCTTTGGATACCACAAAGCCTAGCAGATGTCCTGTCTCAATGCAAAAAACACATTTATGCGGATTGAGTCGTATATTATAATGACGAAATCTCAGGAATATGTCTCTAAGATGACCAAGGTGGTCCTCTCATCACTATGAATGAGCAGGGAGGTCATCAAGGTACTGTTCAACAATATGTTTAATATCATGAAACGCATAGGACATCGCATGCTAGAACGTGGCTCCAGCATTTTTCAAGCCGATAGGTAACTTCTTATATGCAAAGGTTCCCTGTGGGAAAATGAATGTCGTCTTATGCTGATCTGAGGGTAATATCTCAATCTGATTATAGCCAGAGAAGCCATCCATGAATGAAAAGATGATACTTCCAGCACAGTTGTTGATAATCTGATCGATGTGCGGAGTCGAAAAGTTGTCCTTGGGACAATATTTATTCAAATCCCTAAAATCGATACAAACTCTAATGGTGCCCTATTTTTTATTGACAGGGACAACATTTGATACCCATTCCATCATGGGTACAGGATAAACAAACCCAGCTTTGAGAAGTTTCTCAATTTTAGCTTTAATAGATGCGACCTTCTGAGGATGGACATGCCTAATTTTTTTCCTGACAAGTTTAGCCGTGGGATAGGATTTAATATCATGGACCACAATGGATGGGTCAATCCCCAACATCTCTTCATAGGACCGGGCAAAAATATCACTAAATTCCTTAAAAAGTTCCTTATATGCTTCAGATTCATCTGCCGAGCAGTTTTTCCCAACATGAACATGCTCGATAACATCAGGCTTGGCTGATATGTCAATTGGGTTCGTCTGAGTAATGTTGCAAAGGTTTCCTTCAGAATCTATATCTTGCAACAATATAGGACTTTGGGAAACATTGACAATATCCGTAGGAAACAAGGATGCAAAATCATGGCTAACAGAACTGGTGTTGGGGAGGAACATGGATCTATGATGGTGACCCTCCCAAATGGGCTCATCTGTATTCATGATCTCCCTAATGGACTCATCAAAAGGGAAAGTCTCAGAGAGATAATCTAGAACGGGAAGAGAAGGTTCTAACCAGTATGGTAAATGGTAAGGATCCAAAGCCACTAGATGAAGGTCATCAGTATGACCATCAAAAAAGGTTTGAATGGTGTCATACATAGCTTCATGTGTAATAGACGACATGGACTCAACAACATGTTTGCCCTTAGGCCATTAATCAAATGAGTCAATCATATGGACCGTCACGGTATCCATGCTAGGAGGAGTGGATGGACAAATCCCCATAAGGGATGAATCCTTCAACATGCCTACCCTAATCAACTGGTAAGGAAGAGGGGATTGGCCTAACATGGGGATGTTATTATCCATGGAGGTAGTAACATCCGGCGTATAGAAATCAAGCTGATCAATAGTAACAATTATTCCTAGATGCAGGAATTGGACTGTTCAGAATACTGTTGAGGCAACAGCAGTCATGGCATAGAACCAATTCCTTCCTAGAAGGAGGTTGTAATCTAAAGGGGCATCTACCACTCCTACTTGGATGGAAATGGTTTTTCCCCCTAGCTCAACCGCTAGGGCTGATATGAGACCATGGGGTTGGAAACCTTGTCTGTCAAAGGATTTAAGGGTCGTAGTTGATGTGACAAGCTCGAGAGAGCAGAGAGCCTTCCAACAAGTTAGAGACAACATTGAGGTCGAAGCTCCTTCATCTAGTACCGTTCGAAAGACTTTCTTTCCCACTACTTTCGTAATGATCTGAAAAGAAAGTTTATGCAGTAATCTAGGCTTGTAGTTCTCAACATTGAAATGAATCAAGTTAGTGTTATCCGGGTCTAAAGCTCCTAATGCTGTCAACCAGTTCCTGCGCTGTGTAGGGAAACTTTGGAGTACCTCTAAGGTAGCCATCGCACAAGGTGCTTGAGCGAGATCTTCAACTACATTATAAAATTGAGCAGCTCGGGCATTTGGATTAAAGACAGCCTTCTGAAAAGTACTCTTAGGTAGGCGCAAAATCATGTCAAGAGTAGGCTTCTCGATAGATAAGGGGACAGTAGACGAGGATTCCGGAGAACTAGTAGAGGGAACTTTCCCTGAAGAAGATTGATCTTCTTTCCTATCTGTAGGTTTGTCATAATTCTGATTTCGATTTTACAGATTGATGGTATCTGAGGACATCATACAAATTTCCTCTGATGAACTAGAGTTACCCTGATTAGACATGTGGTCTATCAGTTGTTGTTGAGAGGGAAAAGGATCCGTAAGTACTGCGGGTGCAGGATTGTACTTCAGAAACTGCGATATTCTATCCTATTGTAATCTCACAGATCACATAAGGTTACCAATAATACACACTAAAACATATATAAATCTTAAACAGAGACAAGAGACAAGAACAGATAGAATTAAATAGATTATATTATTACAATGAGTCCATACAATGTAGAGAACTGAACTGAGTTCTCATCTGGCTCAACAACCTAATATATATGATTTACAGAATGGTTACAAAATAACTACCTGTCGGTTCGGTGAACCGACGCGACCTTAGATGGCCGACCTAATCTCTTATTTTATTCGGTCGACCGACTTAGTAGGCTGATCGACTAAGTCATCCCATCGACTTAGTCAGCTGATCGACTAAGTTGGCTTATCAACTTAGTCGACTGATTGACTAAGTCGGTCCTCATTCAAGTCGACTTATCAACTTGCTCCTTCTACATCTCCCCTACGAAAAAAATGTTTCTTTGTCCTGAAGAAAGAGGGAGGTACACAAAATTCTTTGTTGGTCTTCCAAAAATTTACTGTGGTGGGCTGTGAAGTCGGATGGTTGGTCGTTTCTATACACAGACTTCAACAATTGTTGGAGCTGTGATGGCGAGGTGATGTTGGAAATCTATCCAACTCTACAAGGCTTTCTGGATATTGATGGTCAGTGTGGTTAATCCTGACAAGATCGACATCTTCTCCAAGATGGGGACTTCGGCTATCCTTTCCATGTTGGGGCCCATGAACTGGTCTTGCTCTTCTGTAATATCGATAAGTCATTTCATCTGCGGCAGATGATGTCAACTTTCTCTAAGTTGGGGAGAGCTTGTTTCACCCACTGATGTGCTTCCCGTTCCAGTTTCTGCAGTTTGGTGGTTTCCAGCACTATCTGTTCTTCTATTGTTGGTCTAAGTGCTACCTCCATGGTTTTTCTGTTCTCCAATGCCTGAATCCCTTGTCAAGTCTGTTGTGTCTACTGATAAACTTGCCCATAGTGATTAGGCCAGTCTCTTAGTACTTCTTTAGTTACGACAAACTCCTCCATATGGTCCTGCAATACTTTGTACGCTTCCAAAAATGCAGTGCATTGTGCTAGTAGGAGTCTGGCAGTTTCCTCTTTCTGTTCCTCATTAGTTTCCTGAATGTGCGCTTGGAGGGTCGACACCATGCTCTCGAATAGCTGATACACTCTTTCAAGCAGTCTATCTGTGTCGATCTTGATGGGACCTGGCAGGACAGACTGGGCCAAATTTCTGCATCTATCGAGAAACTCGATCTGTTCTGTGTGTTTGGCCTGAAGTTCTTTACTTTTCCTTGCACTCCTCGACTTTGCTTCGCTCGCTAGGGTTTTGAGGAGTTGTCCCATCTCTGTGTTGGTTAAGGAACTTGTATCCCTCAAGATTATTTGGATTTTGAGAGACTTCCCATGATGCTCCTTCCTCTTCTTGTGCTTTTCTATTTCTGTCTCCTGTGTACCTGCAACAGTTGATCCAGGATCTTGGGTTTGTGGGTTAGAAGCTGATGGTTTGTCTAATTGGGGAGGTGGGATGGTAGCTACCTCTGGTTGTGTCAATGTAATCGGTTGTCGTGGGCTTGTCTCTGAATCAGGGGGTGGTGGTGGTGGTGGAGATGGTGGTGGCGGTGGTGATGGAGTGGGTGAATGGTCGGGGGTGATGGGTTTGGGGGAATTATGGTGGAGTGGTGGGTTGTCGGGTTGGTGGTGTGTATTTACGTCAAGAATCATGTCTGCTCCCATCATTGTAGTGGCTAGTAGGTTGGCTTGGGGTACGTGGTCAGCTGGGTCAATAGTAGAGGTCACAAGTCTAGTCACGTGGCCTTCCTTATCGGATTGTCATGTGAAGGTTGACGTGATGGTTGCAACTACTGGGGGTTGTGTGCTCCTACCTGTATACATGGGAGCCTGGGTGGAAATATTCTGGGCCGATTGAAATAGTGCAGGAAATGTCTCGAAGAAATCCTGTAAGTCGGTGTCTCTATTAAATTTTTCTTTTACCATCTCCAGCATTGCACTTTTGTATAAGTCGAGGGGGATAATTGACTGTTGTGCCGGTGCTTGTTCCTCAATTATTTGTGTCGGTGATGGGGGTGGAGGTGTCGACACAAGATCGATGACGTTTTTAGGTGTCGTTGTATTTTTTCTTTCTTCGGTCGACCTGCTTGTGTTCCTGCTTCGACGAAGCGCTAGAACTGGGTTTCAACCGGCACTTTATTTGTGGCGGCATCCTCTATAATGTCAAGGGCCATAGCTACCAGTTTTTCTTCATCATCTGATGATTCGGAAATGATAATGGTCACAGAGTTTGGCCAGGATTTTTCTTATCATTGATGAGGAAACTCCTTTGAAAAATGGTCACCACCGCATAGCAGACAGGGATATTTTTCCTTCCTTTTCCCTTTGTCGTTATCACTCTTGTTTGGTCGTGGAGTCTCTTGTTGGTTTCCAGGTTTTTTATTTCGATTTTTACCTTTCGTCTTATTATTACCCGAGGTTTGAGTACTTTGAATAGAATTGACCTCTGTGGAAACCTTACGAGTCGAAGGAGTAGGGGTAGCAGTTTGGGTTTGCTTGGCAGGTTTTGCTATGGACGGGGACTAGATTGAACCAACAATCCCATCAATAGGTACTTCTACTGGTGGCTTGGTAGGGTCGATGCTGGGGCGAGGAGCTTGAGGAATCAGGTCATAAAGAGTTCTAGACTGGGAATAGACCAAGTCTAGGTACTGATCCCGACTAATAGCCTGCTCTTCGGTAACAACACCACCCATAGCCACATCTCGAGCAATAGGGGGCAACAAGGATTTAGTGAACCAATCAAATAGTAACTGATCCAGAACAGGGGCCTTAATAATCCTTCTCCACCTTCTCCACTCATGAATATGATCAAAAATGTCGGTGGATGTGTTCTATCGTAGAGAGGTTAAAATATCAGTGCCCGTTTCATAACGAATAGGGAGCTGAAAGTGTGTAAGAAACACAATTGCCAACGAGCCAAAATCCACAAACGAATGTTGTGGGAGTTCAATGTACCACTTCATAGCCGTACCAGTCAAAGTTTGCTGAAAGAGTCGTAACCGAATGGAATCATCCATGAAGGAGTTGGAAGAACACCACAAATGAAATGTCATAACATGGTTCTTTGGATCATCTCCCTGCTTCCCATCGAATTTTGGGATATCCGATGGTAACTTTACTAGAATGGGATGCCACGAGGGATTGTGTCGAATGGGGTCATTAATCAACTTGGACAAATCAGGAAATTCCAAAGTTGCTAGGAAAGGTAACTGTCGATTGGGTTGCACATACTGGTAATATTGATATGGCATATAATTACTAGTAGGACCATAAGTTGACTGAAAAACAGGTTGCTGTGACGAAGAACTACTGGAAAATCCACCCATAGGGGGTTGATTTCTGGGATCAGGACCACTAGGGCCTCCAGGAGGAGGACCACCAGGACCACCAGGACCACTAGGACCACCAGGACCACCGGGACCACTAGAACCACCAGGACCACCAAGACCACCAGACCCTCCAGAGCCACCAGGAAGTAAATCTCTAGAGCCTCCGAAACCACTAGGCAGAGGGCCACCAAACCCTCCAGATCCATAAGGAGGAAAGCCACCAGGCCCCCCAAGACCGCTAGGACCATAAGGAGGAAAGTTACCAGATCCTCTGGGACCATTAGGCCCCTCAGGGGGAGGACCTCCATAAGTTGGTCCTCCAGCACCTCTCGCAGTATGTATATGTATCCCCCCCATGGCATAAAAGTGTTACTAGAGTATGGAATTCCAGCATAAGGCATTCCTGTAGGATTGGGTGGATGATTACCTATAGGTATTTGATAACCATAACCTCCAGAAGACTGAACGGTTATAGGTTTTCCCCATAAGACTATTGCAAACTGAGGAAGATCAGAACAACTGATACATTGTTCCCTAGCAGAGTTGCCATATTTGTTAGCTAGAATATTTCACCTCCTGTGGACAGCAAGGTGTTCCACTGGTCTGAATGGTTCATATCTAGAACAAATAGAGGACAGAGGTTGAAGACTCTCCCTAGACATTGTAGATACCTGGAATGTGATGCTTCGATCATTACCCTGTGTACCTGCAATAAAGCTTCAACACACAAACATATCAAAACTACCAGAATATAATCTACTAATCTATGTTAGGGACTAAGGAATCTAAAAACATACATGTGAAATCAAACAACAACAATATATGTGGGACAGAAATCAACTTGCATTAAAGAAATATGAAGAATTTTACAACCAAGCCTTAGTGTTGACATGCATCTCCATGAAACCAAGCATTCTCATCCCCAAAAGCTCTGAATCTAGCTCTCCATGCTCTCCCAAATGATCTTGGGCCAAGTAATCAATCCAATAGCATAACAATACCTTAAGAGTTCTCCTCTCAACCATGGCTATGAGCCCATATTTATAAGGCTTAATGGATAGGGTAGGTTGAGAGATTAACTGACCCACAATAGTAGGGATAAGGTGGGACACAAGGCTTATCATCTAGAAGGCTCGAGAAACTTCTCTTTTTCCCTTTTTACCCAGGGTACCGCATTTCTCCTTCAATGACAGAGTGGTTCTGGTAAGAAACTCTTATGGACTAAGGGCCATAAGCGGTGGCACCACTTGTGGGCAACAGGAGATAGGTGGTGTGAACAAGGTGCCGCTCCTGGACAACAGAGGAAGCGCGGTGCTGGGAATTCTTCATGAAAGATTGACAATTAGCATGGGTTTCCACTCCAAGTGCTGGGATTCAGGGCAAGTAGGTATGTCAAAAGTCTTATCACATGATGGTGATAGGATTTTGGTGTAACAATAAGATTTAGTATAGTGAACATGTATTCTAATTGTATTTTACTACTTTTTTGTACATTATCTTTTATCCAATTGAATGACTTAGTCCAAACTAATCACCCACCCATTTATTATGTTTTAATGGAGACTTGGTCAACTTGATCAGTGTCCTTCAATTTTGTAATCCTAACAACATGTGTGCATCATATATTATAAAATAAATTCCAACTCTTAGATAAGAAGGTTTTATTCATCTATTTCAAGGTCATGTAGTTCTAAAAATAGCCAGAAATTTGCATGAAATATTCTCAACTTAACTATTGTTTAATATTTATAGAAAAAATACTACGTTATGTTATAGGAATGCAAAATGATAAATAATTTTTTCATAACAAAAAATCTAAGATGCGATGAAGCTCCTATGATGGATCACCCTCATAAGAACTGATATCAACAAGTGTAGGATAGATCATAGCCCATCAAGATAACTTTTCCAACGTAATAAAAAATACCTCCAACTATTCACAAACATGTTGTTCGGGATGAGTGTTCAACCAAGAAAATAGTTGAGGGATTATCTTCTAAAGGGTGAAACAAAGATCAACAAAACATCAGATGAACATAGAGACACTGCTTTAACAATAATTTCTAGAGGAGAATGACAAAGCATACACAAAACAAACTAAAGAATACTTACCATGGTAGAGGTGGCCCTCTCATAAGACCATGTTCAAGTGTCTCTCCTAATTCTACTTAGTAATTTAGAAGGATATTTATTATGTATAAATTTGTTATGAGTGTGCTTCCTTCCCACCCATGTTTTAAAACATCTAAAGCATATATTTTCCAAGGACCCTATTCAATATGTGTCCTATTCAATATTGAAATATATTATAGGAAGTCATAAGTTTCATGACAAAATAATGATATCCTTGTAGAATTCCTCAAAGTCCATCATATGTCCATCAATTCATTAATAAAATATGTCATAAGCAATGTTGCATATATTTTCTTGGGAAAGTATCAGCGAGGGTCCAGAATATAAGTTCTCGGTAGTTTCGGATGAAAATATTGGAAAATGTTGCAAGACCTCAAAAAATACAAAAATACTCATTTTTTTCAATTTTTTAAACATTTAAAGCAACAACAACAACAAATAGACACATTACTACATAAATATAATGGTACGCCTAATAAATAAGATGCATAAGATGTCAAGTTGCCACATAGCATTACTAAACTAAAAATTTGGAAACATGTTCCTGATAGGATGATACAAAATCACACCAAGTGCTCAAAATAAATGTATCTCATGAGATGAATCATCATGAGGAATCTAGATACTAAATAGTACATAATAATTAATCCAATTAAATGATGGATCATAGGAATCTAAATCATTGATTCCCTCTACCCGGTTTATGGGTAAAGGGAAACACTCTTCCTCTGGAAGCAGTAAGTGGTCACGGAGGTACCTGGGGTGAGCTTGGAATGGAATATCTAGCTATTAAAAACATCAAAATGCATGCCAGATCATTTTTTAGAGGCTTGATTTTGCAGCGGAGTTTTTCATCCTAGAAGGACAATTCTTTGTCATCATTTGAACCATACTTCATCTCTCCATCTCAGCTAACATTTTTTTAGGAGGACTATCTACCTTTAGATGTTGTTTTGAGGAGTTTTTAACCAAATTTGACACAGTCAGTTTTAAATGTGGGCTATGTGGAATAGTAAATACTCAGCATTGAAGAAGTATGGTAGCATTCATTTCCAAGATATGAATATGCATGTTTCCTTCATTTCATCTCTTCAAAGGGATTGTGAATTCATCCTTTGCTTCTGGATCATATATAAGTGATGGGATTTTGTTTACAATGAAACAAAGTAGCCAAAGGAAAGAGAGTTCAGTATGGCAGTGGTAGAAACTCATTAACCCTTGGAGAAAGTATCCAAAGGGGATGATTTTTCATCCCTATAAGTATCATACCACCATGAAAAGTTCCATGTGCAAGTGTTGTAAGGAATATATTTTTCCATAGTAAAAACCATGTTTCCCCTCTAATAACATGCTAAAACAAAATATCAGATTCAAATAAAAAACAACAAGCAATTGTGAGCAAGAGAACCTCTAATTGCCTTTTTATTTATGTTGTTATTTATAGTCTAGAATATTAGACATTTTTAATCAGTTGAACAAAGGGAAGTATCCCTCATTCGCAAGGTATCAAGAGTAAGATGGTTATGGTCTAGAATTCTAGAACTTTTGAAACAATTTGAAAATACATAGGGAATCCTCTAATTTTATACTCCTGGAGAAAAAAAAACAAACTTGAAAAGTGGGTTGGCCCTTGATAACTTAAATTTATTCAATCAATGCATATATGTGACTTATAATTTCAAACTAAAGAGAAATATAAAGGATTTAAATACGAATGGTTCGCAGTTTTTTTCGAAGAAATGAGATGGTCCTAAGGAGAAGCCCTCGGGGGATAAAGGGAGGCCCTGGTAAGTAAAAATGGGTTTTTCTATTTTTACATTTTTTATTATTGTTTTTTAACTGCTACCAACATGGAGCCCAGAGTCAATAGCGGTGAAGAAAAGGAGCTTCTAGACTTCATGGAGGACCTGTGGTATGGTTTCTCCATTTTCTTAGCACCAAAACTTGTCGCAATCGCATCTTTGACTACAGTCTAGAACAAGCTAGAATGGTTGCTAGTTGGAATCGAAGATGGAACCCAAAATAGGGTTTGTGCTAGGGTTTCTGGGATTTTAGCACACCCAAAATCTGATGATGAAGACAAGGCTACGGGGAATTTTGCAATCAGACAGTTAGACCCTTCACTCGGAGGCTCACCCTACACCCTTTTTCTGGTAAACACACCCTCAACTCCTTTTCTGCAGACAGTGGATTCCATAATCATGCATAGTGAACCCTTTGCGACAGTTCCTCGAAACCCCTTAGCACATTCAGAACAAGGGTTTCTCAGTGAGCTTGATTTACTAGAAGCTATATGGTTGGGTGATATACCTGCCTTCGAAGAACAAGCCCCTACTTTTCCCCAATATTTTTCACTTATCTCGGAAGGTTTCATTTCTTCCTTATTATATCCTATGGATTTCAGTGTATCTTCACTCAAGACATGGCAGAAGGGACACAACAGAGGGCCCGGTTGAAGGAATCCCTAGGGTGGGGAAAAGCGGCAACAAAAAATGAAAGAATTGATGCCTAAACCATAGTGGGGTACCACTAAATCTGGTCCGTGGGGTTGATCTCTCAATTGTTGAAGCAAAGGACATGGCGAAAGTTTCCCTAGTAGGAAAAATCAAACGCCGAAACCATACCAAGAGGAAATGGGGAATTGGGTTCAAAGAAATTGGATAGGGTTACTAAATTACAAACCTAAACTCACACTGTTGGCTAAGGGCTGGTTTAGATTTCAATTTAACTCCAAGTACGGTTCTGAGAAGATCCTAGGGTAGATTTGGAATTTAGGCATGACCCCCTTTAAGCTCAAGAAATAGACCCCTTTGTTTGATGCAGACACCGAAAGGTTGGATACCATACCAGTATGGGTTTGGCTACCAAGGCTTCCATGGGAATTCTGGAACCTAACTTCTTCAAGAGACATAGGAAAGGTGTTGGGGACCTTCATAGAGGCATACCTCTCATTCCTACAAACAAAATGCAGAATCATGGAAAGAACTCTAGTGTCTCTGAATATAAAAACCAGCCTCAGGGATCACATCAACCTGATATGGGGACAAAAAATAAGGAAAAAATTGTTGGATTACAAAGGGATTCCCTTCAGGTGCCATAAATGTCATAATACAGGTCATTTAGCAAAGAACTTCCCTCTAGCTCTATCACCATCCCCCAACAAGAAGAGATGGATCTCTAAGGAAACTAGGGCTTCATGTTCAGAAGGGAAAGCAGTAGGACAAGAAGAAGAAGGAAGCCAGCTAGAAGTAGAGACATTAAGCTAGCTAATAGGGAAATTTGAGGAACAAGATGCAGTGGCCTCTACATCTAGTTATAGCCCCCCACTTCAGGAGGAACCTTAGCACATTACTGGTATTATCCCCTTTTCTTTTTTGAATGATCAATTAAATGATTTACAATTAATAGATAAAACCTCTCGGCCCCCTATGTTTCTAAATTTTGACCCCTTTCACCTCCAATCATCCCCCCCTCTCACCCACTTTTCAGCCCTCCACTCCCTATGGTGATTCCTAGGTCTTCCCCACATCCTGCTCCCTCAAATTCTCCCTCAACTTCCTCAATCTAGTTTCGCCTTCGATCGAGGGATATTCTTGTTTTGACGGTCCCGACAACCCCTCTCCTTGGACTCGGCACAGACACTACCTTTCCTGCAAAAGGAAAAGGGAGAGGAAGACCATCTCATCTCTCTATAGCTCAGCAAAAAGCACATAGGGATCAGTCAAATGGAAGGAAAAAAAACCATCTTTGGGGAACTTAGAATAGTGCAAGCCCTGGAAGGGGTTCCAAAATGAAACTTCTCTCCCTTAACTGCAGGGGTCTGGTAAGTAACCAGAAAAAACTTTCCCTTAAGAGGATGTTTTCGGTCCACAAACTAGATTTTGTCCTACTCTAGGAGACGTTAGGATCAGATATGGAAGTGACAAGGCTGATTTCCACGACTTCTTCCTTTTACACCTTCATAGCTCAGAGTGGAAGAGGACACTCTCGTGGGTTAGAAATAGATTGGAACCATTCCACATTACGCTACACAATTTCATGGGGAGCTCCCTATGGCCTTTGGATTCAGCTTAATTGGTTGGAGGAAAACCTAACTCTGAATATTCTGAATATTTACAGGCCCTGCAACAATGTAACAAATATAAAATACAATATTAATTAGATTATTAGATTACTAGTGAAATGGTGTAACCCTTCACTATGTTGGCTCAAGCCATATAAAAGGCGAGCTTATTATACATTTTATCCATCATCCAATATATTATTATTATTCATATTTCATTATTACAATGATAGTCTAATTTGACTAACAGACAACCGGATTCGATTGCTCCAAACAACGGAGTGGAGTTCTGGGAAACTTTGAAAAACTCCATCATCATTCGGAAGGAAAATCTTATTATTGGGGGAGACCTTAATTTTACATTAGGAGTGCATGAAATTTGGGGCCCAAGGGAGAGAACAATCCCTTTGGCCTCTTTCTTCAACAACCTCCTTCATAACCTGAGGATGGTGGACTTATACCCTCAAAAGCTAGAACCTACCTAGACAAACAGAAGGACGGGGGAGGAATGGATTGCAAAAAGGTTGGATAGATTCATGTTGGCAGAAAATATCCTAGAGAAATATTTGATGTTCAAACAATAGGTGGACTTAGAAGCATATTTATACCATCTTCCCATATGTCTGGAAATCCAAAAAAACCCAAGGAAACCAACCAGCCCCTTCAAACTTTGCTCTGCTTGGCTAAAAAACGAAGAGGTTATCCAGGTTATTCAAAATAACTGGACACCATTTCAAGTAGATGAAGGCACGCATGATGCTATTCATTTTTTACAAAATATATTCCTCATAAAAAACCTTTTAAAGGATTGGGATTGAAATAAAAAGATAATGGATGATAAAGCAATCACCCAGATTGAGGCAGATTTGGAAGAGATCCAAAATACTGGGGTTTTCCTTTCCCAGAAAGATAAGGAGATATTGTTTGCCCTGGAATATAACATAAATAATATTCTTAAGGAAAGAGAGGAGGTCTTGAGGCTGAAAATTAGAGCCATCTATATGGAATGCGGAGATGACAATACCAAATTCTTCCAAGCTTTTACAAATGGAAGAAAACAACAAAATACCATTTGGGAGCTAAGGAAATCTAACAATGAGATAGTCTCCTCCTTCAAAGACCTAGATAAAACAAGGAAGTATTACATTGAGTATATGTTCAAAGCATACCAATAAGCAACAATAGTTGAGATAATTCAAGTCCAGCAATTCTTTCCTGAAAGTATCATAGAGGAAGATAACTCAGATCTAATGGAGGAAGTGACAGAAGAGGAGTTGAAAGAGACTCTACACAACTTTCAAAAGGAAAAAATCCCAGGACCAGATGGTTAGACTTTGGAATTCTTCTTGGATGCCTATGACATCATTGGGCTTGACCTCCTCCATCTGGTGGAGGAAACCAGGTTAAATGGCCTTTTACATCCCCCCCTCAACTCAACATTTTTTAAACCTTATCCCGAAGAAAGATAATCTAGATAGTATGGAACACTATAGGCCCATCTCCCTATGCAACATCACTTACAAGGTAGTCACAAAGATAATTGCACAAATACTCAAAAAGGTCCTCTCAAAGGTTATCTCAAAAGAGCAGTTTGGATTCTTGGAAGACAGATAGATACATGAAGCTATTGGGGTATGTTGTAATCTCACAGATCACATAAGGTTACCAATAATACATACTAAAACATACATACATCATAGAGACAAGAGATAAGAACAAGTAGATAGAATTATATTAACATGAGAGGATCCATATAATACAGATAACTGAACCGAGTTCTCATCTGGCTCAACAGCCTAATATATATGAATTACAAACAGTTACAAATAACTACCTGTCAGTTCACTCAACCGACACGACCTTAGGTGGCTGACATAATCTCTAACTAGTTTGCTGACCGACTTAGTCAACTGATCGACTAGGCCATCTATCGTTCAATTCAGCTTACGGACTTGCTCCTCCAACATCTCCCCCATGAACAAAATGTTTCTTCGTCCTGAAGAAACAGGGAGGTACCCAAAATTTCTTTTTCCATCTAAGTAGTCATTCTTTGTACTTGGTCTTCATGGGTTGTGAAGTCTCATGGTTGGTATTTTCTATATACATACTTTGAAAATTGCTTCAGCTGTCACTGCTAGTTGATGTTGGAAATCCATCCAACTCTGAAAAATTCTCTGTATGTCGATGGTTATTGCAGTCAGACTGGATAAGATCAACGTTTTCTCTGGTATGGAAACTTCCGCTATTTTTTCCATGTCAGGACCCATAAGCTGGTCCTTTTCCTCTGCTGTCTCCAGTAGTATTTTCATCTATGGGAAGATGATGTCTACTTTTTCCAGGTTGGGAATGGCTTGTTGCTACCCATTGATGTGCTTCTCGCTCAAGCTTCTGCAGTTTAGTTGTTTCAAGCACTATTTGGTCTTCAATTGTGCATCTGAGTGCTTCGTCAGTGTTTTTCCTTTTCTATAGTGCTTGGATCTCTTATCGGGTCTACCTGGTTCGCTGATAGACTTATCCATAGTAAGCAATCCAGTCTCTCAATACTTATTCTATAATGACAGACTCCTCCATGTGATCTTGCAACACTTTGTATGCTTCTATAAAGGCTGTGTGCTACTCCATCAATAGTCAGATGGTTTCTTCTTTCTGTTCTTCTTTTGTGTCTTGAATTTGTGCCTGCAGCGTTGACACCACGCTCTCAAACAACTGATAATATTTTTCTAGTGGTTTGTCAGTGTCAACCTCTACTGGTCCTGGTATCACCGTTTGTACAAGGGTTCTGCATTTGTTGAGAAACTCACCTTGTTCTTTTTCAATGTTGTCGAGCTCCTTACGTTTCTGTTGGCTCCTTGTCTTTGCTTCAATTTCCAGTATTTCTAGGAGTTGTCCTATCTCTACATATTTCAACTTGGTTGCATCGACCGCAGTGGTCAACCCAAGTTGACTGATGTGGACCATTGTTGTCTGTTCATGATGGTCCTTCTTCTTTTTCTCCTTCTTCTTGTGCTTCTATGTTTCTGCTTGTTTCGGCACCTATGTACCTGCAAGAGTCAGGTCTAGATTTTTTGTTTCTGGGGCAGTAGTGATGGATGGTATTTATAGTTGGGGTGGTGGGATGACTGCTGCATCTGGTTGTGCCTCTAGTTGGGGTGGTGGGATGACTGCTGCATCTGGTTGTGCCTCTGATTGGTTGGATGCAGAGGGTCCAGAAGTGGATGCGGTTGTCACTAATGGTTGCGGTGGAGATGGTTCTGGTGCAGCTGGTTGAATTAAGAGTTCTGAGTCGGGATGTGGTGGTGATGGGGTTGGTGAATGGTTGGGTGTGATTGGGTTGGTGGAAGTGTGGTTGAGTGGTGGATTGTCGATATGAGGGGGTGAATCCAAGTCGGAGAACATTTGGTCAATTTCTTGACTTATGTCCTCCATGTTTTCTTCTTCCTCATCTCTGGTCGGTTCAAGGTCGTTCGGAGTGAGAGACATGATCCGACATGCAACAAATTCAACTTCTGTGTCGGGGTTTCTCTCAAAGGTCGAATTCATAGTTGCAAAAGTCTTTAGCCTCTAGAGTACTTAGCCAAGTTGTCTGGATCCACCAGCTTCAAACAAAGGGACTTTGGTGGAGATTTTTTGTACCGTGGTGAATATTTCAGGCATTTTTTCAATGTATGCATGGAGGTCTCTGTCACGGTCATATTTTTCCTTCACAGCATCCGACATAGCATTCTTGCATAAGTCCAGTGGGCTTACTGAAAGTTGTTGAGGTATTATCTCCTCTTTTATTTTTGTCGGAGACGGAGGTGGGGGTGTAGACACAAGATCCACAACATTTTCAGCTGTCAAAGTGTATGTGCTCTTCGCCTTCTTTAGTCGACCTTGTTATGCCCCATCCTCGACAAATTTTTGAAATTGGGTCTCCACCAGCACTTTGTTTGCTGCAACATCCTATATTATGTCTGGGGCCGTAGCTACTAGTTCCTCCTCATCCTCTGAAGACTTTGCAAGGAGAAGCCTGCGCTTACCTTTCCCTTGCTCTTGTTCCTGTGTTTTCTTTCTTTTTCTCAAGGTTGCTATCTCCTTTAACAATCTGGTTATATTGTCTTTGGTGAGAGCATACTCTGGATTTTCAGTTTCTATTTCTCCCCTTGGGTCTTGGGTCGAGATGAGACTTTCTTCAACTGGATTGGTTACCTGTTGTTCTACATGTGTCTCTTCCCTTTGTGTTGTTGGAGGTTTGATTATGATTTGTAGTCGGCCAGTGCCTTCGACTGGTGTCTCTTCCGACACAAAGGTATTGAAGTATAATTTAAGCTCATAATCCTCCTCCTTCTCCTGGTCTATCAATGGCTCTTCTATCGAGAATTCTATTTCCTTTGCTCTTGTTGGTATGGGCACTTTTGTTCCAGCCTATCGAGATAGCTCCCGAAATAATTCTTCGACTATCGGATAGTAGTCGAGGCTCTTTTCATTTGGTTTGGTGCCCTGCATGTACCACACCACGGTATGGTTAAGCTCTAGTTGGATGTGGGCCTTTTTGGGAAGACTTCGTCGGATGTTCTAAGGAACCCTCCATCTAGTCATGCAGACTATGAGCTGCTAGAGCCAGTTTTCCAATAGCACCTTTCCCTTGGCAAGTTCCTTCATTATTCCATTCTGGGAGAATGATTTGAATCTCCACATATGAAATCTTATTGGTTCTTGAAATTTTTTGTCTCCTTCAGGGAAAATAGAGAACATTACTATCCATATGATAAGGGATGGGAACCTGATAATTCCTCCTGTCTCTTGGCATTTCTCACAGGAGTTTTTTATAATGTCGGTGACATACTCAACCCATCTGTATATCTTTCCATTGGTTGCAATGGTGTCTACTGCCTCTAACATATCCAGTTTGAGGTCGCTTCCATGACCTGCCATTGTGAGTGTAAAAGTTATGATTTTGGCCACAATATATTGTGTTCGATGGGTTATTTGACTAATCATTAACCCTTTCGAGTTTTTTCCCGATGCCGACCCTGTTAGTTCTTCGACTAATCCTTCTTTGATACCAACGAGTACTGGGTCTCCTTTGTTTGATAGCCCTATCAATTTGTAAATGACTTCCCCAGAGATGTCAACCAATCGGTCGAAGTAAAATCGGTCATTGTGGTACCGCCTTATGATAAATTTTACTGCAATTTCTTTTGTGCCTGCAAAACTGACCATAAGCGGCGCGTTGACATAATTTACAATGGTACTATGTTGTATCTTCTCTGCAATGGGGGTTGGCTTCTTGTCGACATAAGCCCACTCTTTTATCTCGGTCCATAGTTTGGTCCATAAGCCCTCTTGCATCTTAGCGTTCTTGATGTTCTTGAGTCTCCTCACTAATGGTGTCTCCGCGGTCTATAGTTCCTTGGTCTTGGCTGAGGCTCTGGTCTATTTTGGTGCCATCTTGTTAGTCTATTGGTCGATTTTACTTTGGTGTTCTTGGATTTTAGTCATCTGGTTAATTTGTTGCTCTCTCTGTTTGAATTGTGGTGAATGATCCTTTGGTAGTTCAGTATATATATTTGAATTGTTGGATGTTTTTGTTGAGGAGTGTATTAATGGTGGACGTGATGGTCCAGCAAGAACACTTGAGTGTGTGTTACTGGTAATTTGGTTTTGGTGCTTGAAGTCATGAATGCGCAATGGGACTATCAAGGTCGTCGATCAATGTTGGTTATGAAAGTGGTCGATGGTATCATGTCGATGGGCATGATGTCGATTGTGAAAATGGTTGTTCCCTGTCATAGTTTTGTGCGTGTGTCGGTACTATTTTGCTTTTTTTCTTTTTATATTTTTATAGCTTTTATTTAACGGTTATGGTCATTATATATATATATATATATATATATTGATAGATTTGTTTAGTTTCTGTAGCGTTTTAGTCGGGCCCCATTGACGAGTTTCTGAAATACTACACCTTGTAACGTCCTTAGTCGGACTGATCCATTGGCATGTATTTCTTTGACAACATAAGGTCCCATCCATTCTGTATGTAGCTTTTTAGGTTTTCCTTTTACCCGACTATTGTATAGTAAAGCAATATCTCCTACCGACAAGTTTTTGTTTTTAATGTTTCTGTCATGTCATGCTTTTTGTTGTTGTTTCTAGATTTCTTGATGTTGTATCGCCATTAGTCGGTGTTCTTCGAGTTTACTTAGTTGCAATAGTTGGTCATTTCTTCCTTGTTTGACATCAACATGTAAAATCTCTGTGATAATAGGTGTCTATTGTAGGAAATGTAATGGAACTACTGCTTCTTTTCCATACACAAGTCGAAAGGGTGTTTGGTCGGTTGAACATGTGTATGTTATTCTGTATGCCCATAGTACTATAGGTATCTTTTCATTCCAGTCATCTTTGTCTGGATTACATATTTTTGTTAATCCTTTTGTTAGTGTTTTGTTAAATGCTTCAATTGCTCCATTCGACTAAGGATGGTATGATGTACTCCAACGATGGTCTATTTGGAACTAGTCCGTTAGGGTTTTGATAGTTTTATTGATAAAGTGTGTTCCCTGGTCGCTAATTCGGATTAGTGGACATCCAAATTGGGTGATAATATTTTCATAGATAAATTTTGTGGCTATTTCACTGGAACATGAGTCGACTGGTTCTTCCTCTGCCCATTTGGTTACATACTCAACTGCAGTTATTATGTACCTTGCACCTGTTCTTTTTGCTCGTATGGGAAATGGTCCTATGAAGTCGATAGCCCAAATTTCAAATTTCAAACTTGGGTTTACTGGTATCAAAGGAATTTCTGTGCTAGGCAGGGGTCGACCCAGTCGTTGACATCGGTCACATTGGCTTACAAAAATTTTGCAATCTTTGTGAAGTGTTGGCCACCACAACCCTGATTGTTGGATTTTCTTTGTAGTCGTGTCTGCTTGGAAGTGTCCTCCAGTAGGTCCATAATGTGCTTCATGCATGATATTATTTCTTTCTTGTTCTAGTACACACCTCCTAAGGATGTCGTCTAAGCCCATTTTGTACAAGAATCCATTTATGATGCTATATGGTGCAACTTTCATGGCTAAAATTTGTTTCTTCTTTGTCCTCATACCTTTTGGTGCTTGTCCATTTTCTAAAAATTGAGCTATTTCCTCTAACTCTGCCGGGACTGCTTCTATTCGAAATAGATGTGCATTCGGTAAGTCATCTTCAACTCCTGTCGGTCCCTCCCCTGTTTCAATTCAGGATAAGTGGTCAGGACTAACATTTAGCTTACCTGGTCTGACAATGACTTCGAATTCAAATTCTTGGAATAGAAGTAGCCATCGACAGATTCTTCCATGGTGTAGTGGCTTATTGACAAGGTATTTTAGTGCTTGGTGGTCAGTATAGAAGACAAATGTGTTAGCTAGTAGGTAGTGTAGATATTTTTGCAGTGCAAAGACCATTCCTAATGCTTCTCTTTCTGTCGTTGAATAGTTTCGTTCAGCTTTGTTTAGTTTTATACTACTGTAAACTATAGGATAATCCATTCCATCATCTCCTGGATGAGTTAGGATTGCTCCTATTGCTAGTCCTGATGCGTCAATGTGGACATGGAATTTAGTCGACCAGTTTGGAAACCTTAGGGTGGGTGCTTCGACTAGCTTTCTTTTTAATTTTTTGAATGATATGTCGCACTCCTCTGTCCAATTAAATTCTTGATCATCTCTTAGCAATTCTTCCAATGGGTATGTCATGTCTGAATAATGTCTTATGAATTTTCTATAGTATCCTATATGACCAAGTAGTACCCTGACTTGTTTTGGATTCATCGGGAGCTTTAAGTCGAGGATGATTTTTATTTTTGCAAATTCAACTTTAATACCTTCTTTACAAACGATATGCCCTAATAGTATTCCTATAGGAGTTAAAAGTATCCACTTCTTGATGTTTAGTGATAGTTGGATCTGTCGACATCGTTCCAACATAAGTCTTAGCCATTTACAATGGTCCTTTAGTGTAGAGTATATTGTCCAATCGTCGAAATATACTACCATTGTTTTGTAAATATATTCTTGGAATGTTTTGACCACAATCCTTGAAAAGATGCAGGTGCATTTTTAAGTCCAAAAGGCATAACCTTGTAAGAAAATGAGCCAAATTCACATACAAATGTTGTCTTTTTCTGATCTTCTTTAGCTATTGGCACTTGGTTATAACCTGAGAATCCATCTGCAAACGAATAGCATTCATGTCCTGCTACCTCATTTAAGATTTCATCTGCATAAGGGATTGGAAATGGGTCTATTAGTGCCACTTTATTTAGCTCCCTGAAGTTGACACAAATTCTTAGTTTGGTCAGATCATGTTTCTTATCTTGCACAACCATTGGACTCACCCATTCTGATTGGTCAATAGGGTAGATAATGCCTGCTGCAAGCATGTTATCAATCTCTTTCTTGACTATCTCTTTGTATTTATGAGCTAGTTTATATGGTCATTTCTTGACAGGTCGAACATCAGGTTTTATGTTGATCTTCATTTCGCCCATTTCATGTAATAGACATTTAAGATCCTTATAGTCTCTAGCAAATACATCCTGAAATTCTTTCAGTAGGTTGTGATCTCTATTGTTTGTGCTTTTGACCAGTAGTCTCCATTTTTTGCTATTTTTGGTCGATCATCATTTGATATGTCAACTTCTCTAGTTTTAATTTTAGCATCTATCCATTCCAGTGCTTTAGCTTCATTGATTGCTCGAATTCTTTTCTTAAACTGTGAGAATGTGGTAGGGAAGTCTGCTGCAGTCATTCAATCATTATCCTCCTTGTCGGTTGTTTCGACTTTGAGTACTGTGCAAATAGGTTTGGTCGTTTCGACATGATTTGATTTCCATCTAAAACTTTTCCCTTCCGACTTTTCATTTTCCAACTGTAGTCTCGTCGATTGTGATATTGTTCTAGTTTGTATATTGTTACAATCCTTTGTCTATCGGTTATCTTTTAAGGGTTTATTTTTTGTCAGCTGTATAAATTCTTTAATCTGTTTTGTTGTTTCGACCAACTTCTCATCTTGTGGTATAAAGTTGAAATCTTTGATAAAATTTTCTTTGAGTTCATGCCAGAGGAATGTTTCAACTCAATATTCTTCCATCTTGTACCATTTGTTCGGTAAGTTGGTGAGTGTTGATGGAAATAAGTGTGGCCATGTGCGTTCATCCTTATATCCTAGTCTTCTCCATTGTTTTTCACATAACTTTATATGGTTTTCTGGATCCTATCCTTGGGTAAATATAGGTATCTAAGCTTGGTTGGTTAACTTCTTTCCTCCAAACCTTTCTAAAAAATAAGTCAAATCTATTGTCCATGTCTGCAGTCTTAACTGAAGGGTATCCCACCACCTAGCAGCTTGTCCTGTAAAATTTTCTACTAAGCTTTGTAGTCGGCCATGTTCACCGATGTTCCTAGATACTTGCTCTACATGCATAACTAGTGATTCTCTTTATTTATACCTTGGTATTTTTGTGGTATTTATATTCATTGGTTGTAATGTAGGATATTCCCTAATTTTCTTTTCAAATATTTTTGGGATACTAGACACCACAAAGCATTGTTTGACTGGTTTCTTCTGTACTTTTTGAATAGTCCAGCATCCTCTTGCTTTTGTTTCATAGTTTTCAACCTCCCAATCATATAGTTCTGCATCTTAATTGTATCATATTGAGTCTTGATTGCCTAAATGAAGTTCTCCATAGATATTAGGTTCTGTATAATCTTCATTGTTCTGTATCTGATAGAGTTGTCAGATGTCGACTTCTTCATCGATAGGTTCAATCCAAGGTTCTCCTTGGGATGGATGAATAGGTACTATGACTTTTTGTTTGTTCCCTTTTACTTTGATTCTTTCTTTGTCCAACGATATCAAGGCTTTCATTTTTCTCCCCCAAGGTTGACCTACTAACGCTGGGAAGGAACTGGATCCTTCCTTAAGGTTAATAATTTCGAAGTCAACTTTAGTCGATATACCTTTTATCGTTGTGTCGACATTTTTCCAGACTCCAATAGGTTCAATTAGGCCTTGGTATACCAGTTTTAGGTATATTCCTGATTCATATAATCAAGGTCTTCCTAACTGCTCCCATGTGTGTCGAGTCATAATATTTACTTGTGATCCGAAATCGAGTACAACTTGTCGGACATGGTATCCTTCAATTTCTAGGTTGACAAGTGGGTCGGCATCACTTTTATCTTTTTGATTTAGAATGCAGATATTCTTTGTTTATTTTTCAGCATTCTTGTCGTGTTTTATTTTATACAGTAAGTCGATGAATTGTGATATTGTTTTATCTTTTTGTACCAACTGTATTAGCTCTTTTACTGTGTCCTGTTGATTATCATCTTCTTCTTCCTATCGTGCAAATTCTCTAAATATATTTGTTGCATCTTTATATATTTGCTTTTCTTTAACTAGATCAGGATAAACATTTTTTTCTTTTATCTTGCTTATTTAGGGGTTATCACTCCCAGTTTTCGTCCCTTGTCAAGTTACGATATGTAAATTATTTGTATTGATAATATCATGTTTTTGCACACATGACAAGACATTAACATTATTCTTTTTATTTATATTTTCAAGCATAATAAGGCAATCCTCTAATGAGTGATCCCCTACACAACAATTAGTACATAATTTTAGGTCAGTCCTGTCCTTGTATGGACAGTCTGCATGTCGGTGTCCCTCCTTATAACATGTGAAAAATTGGATGGGCCGACGTGGTCGGTTGTCTTGATTCCCAGAGAATCGACCTCGACCTCCATAGCCTCCACATCGATTGTCATACCGATGCTCATATCTTTGACCTTCATATCTTTGATTGTTCTGATCATTTGGCGCGTTGTTTTGCTCATTATTCTGTGCAACTACATTGGTCTGATAGACTGCATGATAATTTTGTCGATTCTTGAGATTCAGATGGCAGTCGGCAGTGTTATGATTTTTAGTTTCACAAATTGCACACCATGATGCTTTGCCATTATTCATATTGAATGGGCAATATTTTTTCAAGTGATCTCCATGCTCTTGGAAAATGTCGCAAAAACATTTTTTCTGCACAAATCGGATGTCCTGTCGGCTGATGTCCTGTCGACAGTTGTCTTTCGAATTTTTGGTCGTCGAGCACTTCGTGCACCAGATATCTTGACTTTTGAGGTTTAATTATTTTAATGAATTCTGCACGATCTCAAGCTGTTCTTATAATCTGTGATCGATGGAGTATGCTAGTATTTCCTCATCCATTTCTAATTGGAGAGCTTTTCTAAGCGCATCTTTGTAAGTCTTGAATGTCTCCAGACTTATGTGTCACTGAATTTTCTGTGATAAACCTGCAAGAAACCACTGGATTAATAATTGTTCATCAATAACATATCCCAAATGTCTAAGAAGGTCTTTCCATCGTTTATCGTAATCGCGAACAGTTTCTCCCAGCTTCTGCGATGTTGTCTTTAGCTTCTTTGCTACCAGATGTTTTGCATCTGGAGTCTTAAAAAATGAGAGGAGTTGCATTTTGACTTTGTCTTTGGTTGCTCAAGGGGTTATTTTAGAAAATTTCATGTACCAATTTAATTCCCTTTTCCTCAAGGCACCAGCGAACTGCGCCATCTGCCTATCTTCATCCGTAACTTGGTTAGCCTCCCAAGTAGACTCACAGATGAACCAGTGTTTTCTGGGGTCCTCATCACCCTCATATAGAGGGATGTGTGCTGACCCATGACCCATGTTGGAATCACTGTCACTGTCTTCTTCAAGAGGTGGTGGTGGGGACAGTGGGGTTATTTGCTTATTGCTCTCTGTGGAACTGTCGTCGACGGAACTCTCCTTCCCTTTGATTGTTTTAGTTGTTGTTTCTTCTTTGATTAGCAGTTGGTTATTATCGACTTCTTCTATCGATGTCCCACTGAAATTTTTCATCTGCAGTTCTAAATTTTCGGTGTTCTCCAAAGCTGTATTTGGCAGGGGGGGTGCTCCTTCATGTGTTGGTAAAAGGAAGTGGATACTTCGGTTGGAGGGTACCACTTGAAGCGTAACCCAAATTCCTTCTTTTGGTCGATGGATAATTAGATGTCTACTAGTGTATGTCTCGTCATCTAGTCGACTCCATATACCAAAGTCACCAGCTCCTAGTCTGAGGTCTTCTTCGGCAATGGATTGTATCTGGGTACGCGGATTCATCGAAGATAGAGGTTTTTCTTCCTGGGGAACTTCTAATTGGAGAGCTTCTCGCTGCTCTATCCACAATTCTTCTTCCATAGGGGATGCCTCTTCTTCCATGCCTTCTTCTTGTTGGTCATGACCCGACTCTGGCAGATCTCTTTCCTGGTCAGTCACCCTAGTACTCATTCCTCTCTACAACACTAAGGCTCTTTCTCTTCTTTATTCCCTTCTTTGTAGCCTCTTCTCCCTCTCTATTTTTTGGAAGTTTGTTGTACCTTTGTGTGACACTATCCTCTCGATTTCCTTTTTAGGCTGACTTCTCATTACTGGTGATTGGTATCTTCCTTAGTCGACTAGAATCCACTTCACTTTATCCTGACATATGACTAACTACCGCCCCATAGCCTACCCGACGCTTTAGAAAGCCCGGATAGTTCTGTCTACTTGCTTAGGAAGTATTCCCACTCCCTTTCAGCAATGAATTTTTCCCACCTCTTTTGTTTTTCCACCTAGTTAGGGTTTAATGGCGGTTCGAGAAGTGATGGACAAGGTTCGACAATGTGACCCACTCCTTTCTCAATCAGGAACTTAAACAGAAAGGTCGGTAAAGAACACAAAAATTTCTCATTGAGGTCTATGTAGAATTTCTTTTTGATGGTTTCCACCGAAGTCCTTTCTTCTACTGCTTGCTCTTCGCAGAATTCGTCAGCGATCTTTTCGAACCACTCCGACAAGTTTGTTCTTCCTCCTTGAATTAGTTTTTCTAGTAACTGTTGATCTTTAGTTCCTTTCAGCTTTTTCATCCAGGATTTTTTTCAGCAGCTGGGGCATTGATTCTACAAACTTCTCATGTGTCTCCATAAATAATCTTTCCTTTGCTTATGCAGTCATTAATCTATTTCTCCATGCGTAATTCTGCAAATAATTTGCTACTTTATGCTCCCACTAGTCCTTAATCTCCTATTTTGATACCATCTTCTTGCATACATCTCATACAGGTACTACCGGAAATGGAACCAATGTTGTAATCTCACATATCACATAAGGTTACCAATAATACATACTAAAACATACATACATCACAGAGACAAGAGATAAGAACAAGCAGATAGAATTATATTAACATGAGAGGGTCCATACAATACAGCAAACTGAACTGAGTTCTCATTTGGCTCAACAACCTAATATATATGAATTACAAATTGTTACAAATAACTACCTGTCAGTTCACTCAACCGACACGACCTTAGGTGGTCAACCTAATCTCTAACTAGTCGGCTGATCGACTAAGTCGGCTATCATTCAAGTCGGCTTACCGACTTGCTCCTCCAACAAGGTAGCCCAAGAAGGCCTCCACAGTGCAAAATTCAAAAATACCAAGGGAGCAATCTTAAAAATCGGCATGTCCAAGGACTTCGACAGAGTTAGCTAGCTATATCTCAAACTGCTCCTTACACACCTAGGTTCAACTATGCCTTTATAAAATTGGTTTTTTCTTGTATCACAATAGGTTCCTTTGTTGTCCCTATCAATGGAGTAGCATCTCCTTTCTTTCACTCAGAAAGAGGCCTTCGTCAAGGATTCCCACTCTCCCCGCTCCTCTTTTTGTTGGTTGCAGAAGGGTTAAGCAGATCTTTGTTAGATGCAAAAAGAAGAGGTTTATTTGAAGGAGTCAAGGTGGAAACTAACCTAAACATCACACATCTTATATTTGTAGATGACATTCTCATTTTCTGCAATGGATATCTAAGGGAGGTAGAAAATCTATCATAAATCTTGTTTCTTTTCTGTAAAGAAACAGGAATGAAGATCAACTCCAGGAAATCCACAATAACCACTTTCAACCTAGGAGAATATATCACGAGATTTCTTATGGAACACTTCCCTTTTCTGCATTACACCTTGGATGAAGGTCTTAAATATCTAGGCTTCAGGCTTAAGCCGAATTGTTACAGAAAGGAAGACTCGAACTGGCTTTTGGCAAAGCTCGAACACAGAGTAAACATCTATTGCAATAGATGGATTTCGCGAGCAGGAAGGATTATTCTAGTCAATCCGGTCCTAGAGGCCATTTAATTCTACTAGATGGTGCTTTCCTGGATTCCAAAATCAATATTGGAAAAATCCAAATGAATTTGCTCAAATTTCTTATGGACAAGAAATAAGGAAAAAAGAGTTCTCCCTTGGGGGAAATGGAACCAAATTTCTAGGCCTAAAGAGTTGGGAGAGTGGGGACTAAAAACATACATTATGTTTGCAAAAGCATTGGCGGCAAAAGCAGGATGGAGGATCATCTCAACCTACATCCTTTGGACAAAAGTGATCACTCATAAATACATTGACCCACTATCACATGTGGACTGGATCAGAGACTCTATCTTTACCAATGCACCAAATTTTTTGATTATTTGGAAGGCTATGTGCAATACTTTCCCTCTCATTCATAGTGGTTTGGTATGGAAAATTGGGAATGGAGCAAGTGTTAGAATAGGGGTATATCCTTGTCTAGGAAGTCAACAAAGCCATATTCTTCCATAACAACTTGTCCTTCTATTACAGCAAAAGGTTTTCTTCCATCTCAATCAAGTGGTAGACCTAGCCTCGACAAACATCTAGCATCAAGGATGGATGGGCAGTCAGGCCCTAGAGATACTGTTGATGTATTTGTAACTTCGGAATGTATTCACTTGTATATTTTATATATTGTATTTCATTATACCCTGATGTTCCTATCGAGAGAGTCATTAATATAATAAATTCATGCAAATTCAATGAGGTTAACCCTCCATTGTAAGTCAGGGTAATAGTCCCCACAATTGAGCTGAGATTAACCCTCCTTGTTTATCATGGGGGAAAAGCCCCCACAGTTGAGGGGCACTAGGGTTATTATACTCTCCTAGAGATGTCATCCCTGGTGAGTAATTGTCAAGTCAAAAACTAGTGTAAATAAAGAGCAAGACTCTCTATTTGTCACAAACACTCACTCAATTGGGACGCATGAGTGAGAGAGGAAGTGCTGGCACAAGTGAGAGAGATCAGCTGTCGAAGATCATCTTTATGTTTTTGGGTTTTACTGCTGCTATTGGTGCTCATTCTATCTCTGAGGAAGTTGCAGGGTTTTCTCCTTTATGGTTTCCCCAAGGAAAATTCTTTGTGTCTCTTGTCTCTTGTTACTATTGTTGTGCATGTTATTCTCTCAGATAAGATCCTAAATCATATTGCTTAAATGATAAAAATATAACATGGTATCAGAGCTAACCTGAGAAGAAGACACCGTGTAGCTATAGAATCTAGGGCTTCTTACTTTTTTCGTCTCTCTCCACAATCCATCAGCGAAAAGAGGCTAGGCTAACTCTCCATTAAAGGGCGCATCTTTCTGTCGAAGCAAAATTTGATTCCGAGCATTTTCAATTTTTGATGCGGGAAATTAGGGATTTTTACAAAAGAGTAATTTTTGAGTGATCTAAGCATAGGATTTATCTCCTCATCAAAATTGAAGTTTAGATATGTTATACCCAAATCCTGTCACCACCATGTGATAAGATCCTTGACTTACATATTTGCCCTTAATCCCAGCATCTGGAGTGGAAACCCATGTTGTTTGTCAATCTTACATAAAAATACTCAGCACCATGCTTTCCCCATTAACCATGAGCGGTACCTTGCTCGCACTACCTATATCTCTTTTTCCATAAGCGGTGCCACTGCCTACAGCCTTTGGCCCATAAGCGGTTCTAACCTAAACCGCTCTGTCATAAGAGGAGAAAAGCGGCACCCTGGGTAAAATGGGAAAAAGAGAAGTTTCTCGAGGCTTCTAGATCATGAGCCTCATGTCCTCCCTTATCCCTATCATAATGGGTCAGTTGAGCTCGAGATCCCCCATCATAGGATCTTAGAGGCCACCTTACCCACAAATCTCTCAACCATTCCTATCCATTAAGCCTTATAAATACAAGCTCATGTCCATGGTTAAAGGGGAGAAATTTAGAGTTATTGTTATGCTGTTGGATTGACTACTTGGCCCAAGCCATTTGAGAGCATAGAGAGAAAATTTGGAGCTTATGGGGATGAGAGTGTTGGTTTCATGGAGATGTATGTCGACACTAAGGCTTAATTGGTTGTAAACTTTTCCATTCATCTTAATGCAAAGCTGATTTTCATCCCACATTAATGTTGTTGGATTCCTTAGTCACTGACATGGATAAATAGATTATGTTCTGGTAGCTTTGATGTGTTTTTGTGTTTGATCTGGTTGCAGGTACACAGGTTCACTATCGAAGCAGTATTCCAGGTGTCTATGTCATCCAGGGAGGGTCTTCATCCTTTGTCGTTCACTCATTTGTTCTGGATCTGAACCATTCAGACCAGAGGAACAGCTTCTGTCCAAAAAAGGTGAAATATTCCTGCTTACAAGAGACCAAGGTCGAAGTTTTTGGTTGAGTAAAACTCCGGGAAATTCAAACCCTAGTTTGAACCTGGGCCTAAAAAACCCTAAAATACTAAAACGGGTAGTTTTGGTACATTCGCTATATATCGGGATTGAAGAAGTATCAGAGGAAAAAATTTCAGAGGACAAAGATAAAATACTAATGTACCCTGTGTAAAAATTTCAGCCTCATATTCTCTATATTCTGGGAGATATGATTCCTCCAAATCAAGGTTCCAGCCTCTTCCAGGATTCATCCCTAAGCAGGACACCTAGGGAGAATTGCTATATCTCAGGCCACGAAGGTACAAATGAAATTTCACAAGATTTTCCAGATAGGGAATGGATTGTAAATTATGTGGCAAACGTTTCAGACCATGATGATGAAACAGGGACATATGGTAGTCCCTACAAGTTCGCTATGCTGAACCGTCCTGAAATAAGTCACCTTGGGAAAGCTCTCATAAGTCCCAATTTTTGAAACCAAATCTGCTCAAACCTATGGTTTTGGAAAGATGACAAATGTGGCTACCTTAGTATGAAATATTAGACACAGAGGAGCAGTAATTTTGGAGATACCGCAAAAACAATATCAGGCATTACTGTAGAGGAAATTGAAAAAATAGGGCTTCTTGTTCCAGGAGCTTCCCTCCACTGTTTTCAGAAAAGGAGTACATTGGACAACTCGCCTTGAAGAGGCCCATATTTCTATCGAAATATATCTGAAATATTTAAATTTTTTAAAAGTAGTGTTTCTCTAAAAACCCTAGATCAGCCAGTTCTGGAACCAGGACGAACACCTCAAATCGATAAGATCTAATCTTTTTCTATTTACAGATATGGTTCTCATTTCAAGATGACTAATCACACTAGCTTGATGACAAGCTTGGTGAATCTGACAACTTCCAAGCATGGAAGTATAGGATTTCATTGGTTCTTGAAGAAAATGAATTGGACACCTACATAAGTGGAGAGGTTCCAGTTCCAAAGGGAGATGAGGCTAAAATCCTTACACAAGAAGAACTTGGTCAAGGCCAAGAAGATCATTGCTGATTCAATCAAGGATCACCTTATACCACACGTGTCTTCCCTAAAGACACCTAAAGAGATTTTTTATTCCTTGACCAAGCTATTTGAAGGGAATAACATAAATCAGAAGATGACTTTGAGAAACCAGTAGAAGAAGAAGTGGAGAATGCAAAAGTTGTGATAACCACCTTGAATGGCCTCCCTGGATCATGGGATTCATTCATTCGAGGAATATGTGATAGAAGGAAGTGATTACTTTTAGCAGAATCTAGGAAGAGCACACACAAGATCAAGCTCGACCCATAATAAGAGAAGAGAAGATGGGAGCAACTGAAGATCAAGCACTCACGATTCAAAGAAGATCCGTCAAGTGATTAGGAATATGAAGAACTCAATTCTTGAAGAACATCTTTTCCATATTAGCATTTAATAAGAAATGATGTTGTTATCAATGAAGAAGATGATGAAGTTGAAGGCTCAATGAGGATTCTACCCATGAAACAAATAAAGATAACTTTTCAGTTGTCATTTAATGATATTGTTTTGTAATGTATTTGTTTATGTTTAGTTGATGTGTTATGCATGATAGAATGTTTGCATTAATGAAAGTATACTACTAATAGGCATGTGATGGGTAAGTATCCCATGGTGCTATACAACTCTCCATTGCTACTTATCTAGAATGAAACCTCTTTGTTGACATATTGGATTAGTGCACAATCTCAATGATGTCATGGTAGATATGGAAGGCATCTAGAAAGTTTCTATGAGAGATGGATGAATGTTGTTTTGGCTAAAATAGTTGCATGATTATATATTTATGCATAATAATTTACCATTATGAATATGCATTATGAAATGTTTCTAATCATACAACTAGTGCATTTGACTTGTAGGAAATATCGAATACAATTTCCTACAAGAAAAGAAGAATGAGACTTGTTCCGAATAACAAGTGACAACAGTTCAAGATTCACTCTAATAATCCGAAATAAAGAATGATGACTATAATGTGATGTCAAAGACCTGAAGGGAATTCTGTAGTATCTTCCATATAGATCTACAAGATCCACCATGCAGTAGATGGCAACATCATGGGATACAAGGAAATATTCATAGCACGAGGCTTCTCACGGAAAGAAGGCATAGACTACAAAGAGACATTTGTAGCCACTAGAAGTTAAGATACTGCTGAGGCCTGGTAATTCGCAGGAGACAACAGTAAAGGATTCTCCCCAATCAATGTTCCCAACTAGCCCATTGACTATTTGGTATAGGGAATCCGTCCGGTTTACGGTCCGGCCACCGTAGGTCAAAGTAACAAAAGGGTTTACCGGTTGCGGCCTGGTCCACTGGAATTTGTATTTTTGACTTAAGAGTGGGATGCAAGTTTCTACCTAATTATGCAGGGTGGTGAAGGATGCAAGCAGCATTCACAAAGTGATGCGCAGGTTCTTACCTCTCGTCTTAGGCTCACTAGCATCTGAGTCACACATGCGGCAATGAGATGAGCTAACTACCTATCTATCTACCTATCTATCCCTGGGGAGCCAACTTGTAATTCATATATGAGTAATGTGAGTGTGCACACATGATAAAAGCAATTACAGATAGCTGACATTCACTTTTACAAGCATGGACAAATGAAAGATATTTCAACAACCAGATAGCTAATTGTTTATGATCAGCTTACATTACTCATGGTGGTTATTTCATAAAATAAATCAGAAATCATATAAACAAAGACATAGATCATAAAGTTAGAACGATCTCACGATTCATGGACACAATGCTGAAAAACAAAGTAGTTCATCTTTCAACTATCCATGGCAAAACATTTGAAATCCCACCGATCTTCTTACAACAAGCAAACTATAATTTCTATTGCAAAATGAAGTAGTTCTTCTGACAATATGTCATCACCAGTCTTACTGGGAAAAAATCCCTTTTGGTTCTCTACGCTTCCTACTTTTATACAAAAAGGAAAAATGGTTGGGCTACCCAAAGTAACCTTTGGGCTTCCCAACCTTTTGCTTTCCCAACGCTTCATTTCTCAAAAAGCTTTTACAAAATTATTAAATTATTACAAAGTTGACCGGTCCTTTATGAGGAGGGTCCCGCTTGACTTTCTAGGAACTTCTTCCACGCTGCTGCTTCAGCAGCAAGGCCTTCAAATGCGCATGGCTCCAGGAACTGAATGTTGATTTCAAAATTTTCAACTTGGTTCTTGATGGCCTCGATCCTTGCTGGGCTCAACCGAAGTTGATCTTCTAGAAACTGCATGCTAACGGTTGCGTGGCCTACCTCGTTCTTCAGTACTAGGTCATCAATGGCTCTAATCTGCTGAGTTCTGGCCTCTGCATCTTGATATCTTTTCTGTAATATTTCCATAAAGGCCTCATGGTCCGGGAACTCTTCAAGCCTATGCTCAGCCTCTGTTTGACATCGGTTGTAAGTATTCAGGAGCCTTCTGAAATACTATGAGCATGCTCCCTGCGTATTTTTTACAGCCTTCTTGAAGTCTTCTGCATTACTGATGGCGAACTCTGCCAGGTTGTGATCTCTCTTGAGGGCTTGATGGCCTTTTTCTGGTAGCCCTTCTGGAGTCTCGGCATCATCTTCCGGCCTTTCCATTCTGGCACTCAAAACCTCAAGAACCTCCAGAGATCGATCAACGAAGTATGAGGAAGTTTCCATGATCTCTTCCATCCTGCTGTCAATCTGAAGGACTTTGCACCTCTCTTCTTCCAGAGCCGTCTGCAGTTGTAGCATTTGAGCTTTTTGAGCCAAGATATATTCTTTAAATGGCTACAGATTTACCTGTTGTTCCTTAGCCGCCTCCAGATCAGCAGTCAGAGAAGCGAGCTACTCTTTCAGTTCTTTGGCGTATGAATCATTGGACTCATAGATGATCTTTATCTATTCCTCTATATCTTCCACCTTTTCCAGTAACTGTTCCTTATCACTCTTTAGACTTTGGGCTTCCTGTTGTACGTTTTCTAGGGACTCATATGCTGTTCCCTTTACTTGCATCTCCACTTTAAGGGTATAGACTTCACCTTTTGAGGATTCCAGTTCCCTTTGCATGTGCTCATATTTCCTCTTGAGTCTATTACCTTCATCTATTTCTTTTCTCAGTGTGTCTTTTAGCTGAGAGGAGGTCTTCTTGGTTGAATCTACTTCAATCATCACCCTGTTTATGTTGTCCTCGGATGCATCAATCATGGCAGCCCCGGCTCTTATCGTGAACCTAGGATCCTTGTCCATCCCTAGCATGACAGTGGTATCTGTGACCATCTTCCCTGGTAGATCTTTCGCTTCCACCTTCTTTTCTGTCCTCCTAATTATTCTTTTGGTGGCCCTGTCATAATAGACAGTGCTGAAGTCGGGGATTTCCTCTCCTTTTTTCTGAGTAAAAGGTATTAGCTGGAGAGTAGGGGTCACAAGAGTGCTAGCAGCAGGTATTTGCAAGGTCTGCACCTCTGGGTTTTCCTCTTCCTGGGTCTGCCCTGCTGGATTTTCAGAAGCTGACTGTTGGGTCAATTTCATTTTATCAGCCTCTTGCTTTCGGAGCTCTTCATCCAGCTTTCTTTTTTCTTCTTCAGTTGCTAGTCTAGCTACTTCTTCATCCTCTTTGGCTGCTTCTTATGCTTTCTCAGCTGCTTCTTGGGAAGCTTTCCTCTTTCCTTCTTCCTCACTATGAAGCCATTCTGCAGCTTCCTATGCTAGTTTCTAGGCCTCTTCCTGTCTCTTTTTGGCCTCTTCTTCAACTCTGGCTTGCTCAGCCCCTTTTCCACCCTTGGTGGGGTTCTTAGGCTTAAACCTCCTTCTCAGATCTGTCAAGTTAGGGGCACTTTGGAAGACAGATTCTTCCTTGTCAAAGTGGTGAGTGTACTCAAAATGTACTTTATGTTCTTTACAGTGCTCTGTCATTTTACCGTGAGTATCATTCCTTCGGAAAGTCATCTCACCAAAATGGAACTTCCCCAATTCTTCTATGAACTCCGCAGCTTGCTTTACCTTGGAAAATCTGTAGCTACCTAGTTTGAATGGCAGCGGAGGATATGTAGCCTTCTTTTGCTCAAAAAGGTAATTCCCTATTCCATCAATGAATACTTGCCTGACTGCCTCTTTATGAATAACATAATTTGTTGCGTATTTGGGCAGCAATAAGGGGCATTTCGTGCCACCAAACATTCTGATGTACATGCCATTCTCAGTCAGGAAATAGTCTGCATGCTCTTCTATTACCTGCATAGCCTCCTCTGACATACAGTCACATTCCTTCCTAAAGATGAGTGTGTAGAGTGGCATAATGAACTTCTCGCAGACCTCCCTGTAGTGGCTATGGTACTGCTGAGCCCACAATGGTCTATAGGCGGCATACACAGACATCCTTTCCCTGTCCCAGACACACTTGAGACCAGGGAAAGGCTGGTTGCACAGTATACAATCTACCAATATCGAGCTCATGTAAAATTCGGACTTTTTCTTGGATTCTCCTCCCAAGGAAGCAGCCATGCAAGAACAAAGACTGCTTGATACTAGGCTAGCCCAATTGAAGACTGTTCCTTGGGTTGCTACGTGGAACATAATGGGTATCCATTCAAATTTGAAGAGTCTGCCATGGGCTCTCCTGAAGATCCTATTCAGCATTAGGGCTATAAATCTGTAAGGAGCCCTCAAGCTTGTTGTATCATACTCTCCAGTTGCTCTGTGTCTGTACAGCTTTCCCGGCAAGAGCATTCTCTTAAGGGTTTCTATCAGGTCCATTCTGATGTTATCCAGCCAAGCATCAGATAGAAAGATTTTAGGTTCTGGCAAATGATAGGCCAACGCCACATATCCCGGGCTGAATGCAGCATAGCCCTGGCCTTCCACATTTCCTATGAGCATGGTGGTTGTATTTGTATGGGGTAGAATCCATCTAATCACCTCAGAACAAGGGAACAGCTCTGGTCTGGTAGCCACCTTCATTATGGCGGATCTCTCTATGTTTGCATAGATTGGTTCTTCTTCCAGACCCATGTCGGGGACCTCCCTGTGGGAAATCAATCTGTATATGTCACCCCATTTGTACTCAGGCTCCACACCAGAAATACATTGGGTACCTTAATATATATACTCAGTCTTTGTGACGACCTCTATTTCTGATTGTTCTTCGACCGCAGGGGCCTTCTTCTTCTGTCTTTTGGACATAGTGGGCTCGGCCTCTCCCTGCCATATATAACATTGTAGTATTGAGGAATTTAAGGTGCACACATTTACAAGATAGAGTACAACCCTTTATTTTATCTATGTACATCATGGCAGCAACTAGTTGATGAAACTATAATATAAGTTTGCATATTTGACTAATCAAACGCACACTACTTCGTGCTTCTGTCTATATGATGCAAAACATTTTGTATGATATTTACAACATCCATCAACCATCTTCAAAACAGAAATAAAATTACATCCATATGCAAAGTGCCAGTTTTATGTACTTAATGTGAAAGCAGGCAGAGAAACCAATGCATGTATGCACAATCCAACAATGCCCTAACTATCAGAATTACTACCATAAACAGACTAAGTCCTGTACAATACAGTGGGAAATCATCTCGCAGTGCCGATTTTCCTATGAAAACAATTCGCAATGCGAATGTATGGATCTCAAAGCAAAGTGCAAATGTACTGTCATCAATGTGGTCTATTGCACAGCAAATGAAGAAACGGGTTATACATATAAAGGTCATGCTAGCCGTCTAAACATTTTGACCACAATGCTGTTCGTGGGAGATGATCACATCAACTCGGATATACGTTGCAGGATTTAACAACATTTTTCTGCATACGACGCTCTCATTGAACCCACTATCCATGCTATCCTCAAATCGCAAACCACTACAACGGCACCGCCTAGGGTTTCAGACAGCCGAGACCAACGGACTGCGCTGGACGGCGCGGGAAAAAGGTTGGGGTTCAAAACCGGGCACATATACTGGGGAGATTGACCAGTGGAGGAACCATTAAACCACAAGAAAATACCACCTCAAACACTTTTGGACATCATCATCATAAGGGAAAACCAGGTGTAGGCGGCATAACGGCCGCCTGCACCGTGCCTTCGTCCACTGCGCGTGGGGCGAAACAATTACAATTGAGGTCAAAAAAGATAATATGTGGGTTTTAAATAAATAAATAAAACACCCCTCCCCCCTAACCACTATCAGTTAACCTAACTGAAAAATTTCAATATGAAGGCGCAAAACGCCGGGCGGAGAAGAAGAAATGACTACAGCGAACCAAAAACATGGGTAGACCCTTGTGCGTATGTAAAATGGGGTTTTCCTAAAGCACTTAACCGCAGCCAACAAAACTCTGAACAGCACGAGACATGGTAAGAACCGCCTACCTGGTAATCTGGCGAAACGGGCGAGTCGATGATAGTTGGAATTTTACTTCTGCCACTTGGAAGCTAGTACAGCGATAGCGAGACCTTCACTCCCTCCGAAGAACGACAGCTCAACGCGATAGCGCTCACTGCAATAGTGCTCTATAGCAAAAAATAACAATATAAAAACCAAACCGTTGCCCCCATTATATATAAGCCTTTCACACGTGTGAGGAGACCATAAATCGGGCATCGGAGGGTTTTCATATCGACAGTCGAGAGTGATCTTCCTTCTGCAACGGCGGACGGGTCCAACGTCCACCAAGCCAGGTGTCTACATATGGCGGGAAAGAATTAGACGATCGACCGTCGGACGGATTTCCAGCCGCAACGACGGAAGAAAAGATCCCGAAAGCTTCCGATTTTGTTACACGCGTCAGACGTCGAAAGGGTCTAAATTCAGAGAACGAAAGTCCAACTCCCTCCACAATGGGAAAACAAACACGGTAAAAAGGTTCTGACTTAACATTTTAAAATCATTCAAAAACACATAAGTCGGGAGAAAACTGGAAGTCGACTTCAAAATCTCATCCGCAACGGCGGGATAAAAAATTGACAAAGCGTCCGATGCCCAATCACAAAGGCGCCCGCCGTAAATACAAGGATCGGCAGTCGAAAGGATCTCAAGTCGGGGGGGGGACTTCAAAACAGCCGCAACGACGGAAAACTCAAAACCAAACAACTTCCGACTTCAACAAGCTTCACGTATACTCAACGGCAGCAATCTGGCCAGTTTCAAAAGGCTCTTCAAGGCATCAAGTAGAGCAACCAGGCATTAAAACAAAAATTCTGAGAAAACATTGCATCAAAGTAGGGAAGAAAAACAGGCTAATCCAAAACAAAGGAGGGTCCCAAAAATTTTAGAATTTCAAGAAAATGTTGCAGCTGCAACAATTGGCGACTACCTGGTGAACTCCAGATCTCTGAATTAACCTTTCCCCAGCTCAAGACTATCTAACTAAAATCGAAACCTTCTAGATGTCTGCATTCCTAAGCCAGCCCAAATTATGCATTAAGTTACTCAAAAGAAGCCCATTCTTTCAGGAGAAGGTAACATCAGCCGTGTTTTAGGTCTGAATAACTCTTTTGAGGCCAAGTATGTGAGGTTTATTTTTCCTGTCCTTAGGTGGTTTCTAGCTTGGACACCACAGGATTGTAACAGATAGTAAGTAGCATAATCCTTTTGTTCCTCATTCCCATGCCAACTTGCACTTTTGTGCTATTTGAATTTTTATTCCTTTGATATGAGTCCTCCTGCAGGCCTTTCTTACTGAATTTTAATTCAAGATCCTCTATCCCATAGTGTCCTTTGTGTGAACAAGATACTTCATATTTTAATTCACGGACGGAGAGGATCTTGTGGCCATTTTAGTATTTCATGCTTGTCAAGCTTTGTTTTGGTATGTCTTATTCCTTTCAGGAGTTTTGACTCTTGATAGCTTTTAGCTTTTCTGACATTATGGCATGGGATCATTTATATATGATATACTGTCTTACTCTGCTTCCTTTCTGTGGGTCTTATGCTGTCACCCCCTCGGATATTAAAATGTGAGGTGGATGGAGCCTCAAAATAGTATTCCAGACCTCTTTTACTTCTGAGTTATTTACAAGGGTTAAGTGAGACTTCAATGAATGCATGCCAGTTAGGAATACGGTTACTAGAAGACATTTTATGCTTTAAAGCACAATATTTCACTCAAGATTTTAGTTAATAAAGAACCCTGATGTTCCCATTGCAACCAAAAGTTTGCCTCTTTATTCAAAATCAAAAGGAGAGATAGCAAAGTACTAAACCAAAAGAAAAAGAAACATCAACAAAGCAAATAACCAAAAGAAAGAAAACACATCAAAGCATTAAAGCGAGAAAACCAGCAACTAGTATTAGGAAAACAAAACAATTTATTTATGTACAACAAGAGAAAGAAAACAAAAAAATGCCCACTCCTGAAAATATTTAAAACGTAGAGAGCTAAGGAATGAGCTGGATTTTAGACATGAGTTATCTAGCCATGGTCTAACTGTGCTGTTATTGAAATAGAACCCATATCTAATATCCTACAGTCATCACTTTCAGCCTGAGGGAGCTGAAGGAGTTCAGGCTGAGTGTCCATCATAGAACTGGCCCCTTTTGAGGAATGATGTCTCGGCTTAAGCTCAGTCAAGTAGTTTCCCAGGATAGAATCAGCAGATTCATTTCCTTCTCCTAACTTAGTGACAGTATACTTCATGTATGGTTCTCTCAGAATTTTTATTGGATTTGGGGTACTCTTGAGAGGTAACAACAGGTGCGACCAATTTGAAGCAAAATAACCTTTCAACCTGGCAGCCCAATCTCGGTTGAGAATGAGCCCATATCCCCTTGGTATGTCAGCCACCATAATATCAATGAATTGGCATATCTTGTTGTTTGCAGCCAAACGAATGAGGACATTCTTCATTTCTCCCACCACCTTGACACCTGTGCGATCTAATTGAGTTACTTCACAAGGTGTGGATTCTAGCTTTCCGTTAATCCTTTTACAAATCTCAAGGGGCATCACATTCACTGCTGCTCCAGAGTCCATCAAGCAGTTATGCACATTATAATTCAATATTTCTAGAGTCAAAAGGAAAGGCAGGGTGTCAAGGTTTTCTTTCCAGCCTGGTTCTTGGTCTTCTTCTCCTAGTTGGTTATGAGCAGGTATATCCTTTGTTAGCTCTTGAGTTTCATCAAAGTTTTCCCCATTAACACCGGTCTGTTCTTCTACAAGTTTGACATTCTCAATGATTGGCTCAGTCCTTTGGTTGAGGGTATTGTTCTTATGCGTTTTTCCTTCGTCCAACTTATTAACATTCTCCTGCACATTGTTAATTTTAGAAACCATTTCATTTTCTTCGTATATGACTCCCATGTCCTTTGTGGTTGTAGATGTGCATTCAGATTTAGGAGTGTCATCTTCAATGTCAAATGGTGAAATACCACTCCATGAGAACATAGTATCATCCTCTGGTTTTCTTATGATCTGTTTCTCCTTTTCTTCCTCCCCACTGTCCTTAATCAATTTAGGGTCCAACAACTTGTTCATCACCAATGTCATTGAATGTAACCATTGAGGACACTTCTTCTCAGAATGAGGTTGTTGGTGAAAGGTACAGAAATTATCTCCTCCCACTTTTGTTATGTTTATTGATGCCGAATTGGAAGGAGGAACTTGCCATTGGTCGTTATTTTCTCTTTTCGGATAGTGAGGCTTATAAGATTTCTGAATGTCTGCTTCCCTTTCTAGATCTATTATTCGGTTGGATAATTTCTGGAGCATTTTCATCATTCCCTGTTAATCATGTGATTGATCTTCTCTAGGTTTAGACATCGAAGTAATCTTGTTTTCAAGTGGATCGGGATAATCCTCTACACTCTCACTTTCAGCCTCTACCCTTTCAGCTTCTTCATAGGTCTCTACCAGGGTAGTCTTGACTTTCATCTTGGCAAACATGGCTAGCTCAGGCCCTAGGGCTGATGTGTAATACTCAATCAAAACCTTGTCTGAAGGTCTATCAACTACAGAAAAGTTTTTTAGATACAGTGAAAATCTCTGAGAGAAACTACGCACCTTTTCATTCTTCTCTTTTCTTAACCGACCAAGACCTTTCATTAATGAGGTGTGCGTTTTTTGGGTTGTGTATTTACTTCTGAAAACTCTTTCAAAAGTGTCCCAATCAAGAATGGAATTTGCAGGCAGACTGAAATACCAGGATGCTGCTGCTCCTTTCAGAGTGTGTGGGAACATCCTACAGACCATATCTTCATGTTCCTCAGCCCTTAGCCCTTCTAATGCTAGGTAGAAGCTTTGAAGGTGATCGTCAACAACAATCCCTTCCTCAGGATCAAACTTAGGCAATAGCTTGTCAAAGGCTTGAGGTAGATTATGAAAAGGAGGAGTTATGTTCAGAGGTGACCTAGCTCTCCATGCTGGCAGAGGGTTGAGTTGATTACCAGCCATGAGCAAGTGGTAAACGAATAAGCCACTGGAAAAAATAGTCCTTCAAGGATAGTACCGGAATCTACAAATACTTGGGTTAGGTTGAAAACTTCAAACATCTGCTGGTAGGATAGTCTCAGGAAAATTAAGTTCCAAGGCCAGCCATTTATGGGCGGCCCTCCTTCTAGTGCCAAAACTGTTGAGGCCTGGTAATTCGAAGGCGACAACAGTAAAGGATTCTCCCCAATCAACATTCCCAACTAGCCCGTTGACTGTTTGGTATAGGGAATCCGTCCAGTTTAAGGTCCGACCACCGTAGGTCAAAGTAACAAAAGGTTTTACCAGTTGCGGCCCGGTCCACCGGAATTTGTATTTTTGACTTAAGAGTGGGATGCAAGTGTCTACCTAATTATGCAGGGTGGTGAAGGATGCAAGGAGCATTCACAAAGTGATGCGCAGGTTCTTACTTCTTGTCTTAGGCTCACTAGCATCTGAGTCACACATGCAGCAATGAGATGAGCTAACTACCTATCTATCTACCTATCTATCCCCAGGAAGCCAACTTGTAATTCATATATGAGTAATGTGAGTGTGCACACATGATAAAAGCAATTACAGATAGCTGACATTCACTTTTACAAGCATGGACAAAAGAAAGATATTTCAAGAACCAGATAGCTAATTGTTTATGATCAGCTTACATTCCTCGTGGTGGTTATTTCATAAAATAAATCAGAAATCATATAAACAAAGACATAGGTCATAAAGTTAGAACGATCTCACGATTCATGGACACAATGCTGAAAAACAAAGTAGTTCATCTTTCAACTATCCATGGAAAAAAAAATTGAAATCCCACCGATCTTCTTTCAACAGGCAAACTATAATTTCTATTGCAAAATGAAGTAGTTCTTCTTACAATATGTCATCACTAGTCTTACTGGGAGAAAATCCCTTTTGGTTCTCTACGCTTCCTACTTTTATACAAAAAAGAAAAACGGTTGGGCTGCCCAAAGTAACCTTTGGGCTTCCCAACCTTTTGCTTTCCCAATGCTTAATTTCTCAAAAAGATTTTACAAAATTATTAAATTATTACAAAGTTGACCAGTCCTTTATGAGGAGGGTCTCGCTTGACTTTCTAGGAACTTCTTCCACGCTGCTGCTTCAGCAGCAAGGCCTTCAAATGCGCATGGCTCCAGGAACTGAATGTTGATTTCGAACTTTTCAACTTGGTTCTTGATGGCCTCGATCCTTGCTGGGATCAACCGAAGCTGATCTTCTAGAAACTGCATGCTAACGGCTGCGTGGCCTACCTCGTTCTTCAGTACTAGGTCATCAATGGCTCTAATCTGCTGAGTTCTGGCCTCTGCATCTTGATATCTTTTCTGTAATATTTCCATAAAGGCCTCATGGTCCAGGAACTCTTCAAGCCTATGCTCAGCCTCTGTTTGACATCGGTTGTACGTATTCAGGAGCCTTCTGAAATACTCTAAGCATGCTCCCTGCGTCTTTTTTACAGCCTTCTTGAAGTCTTCTGCAGTACTGATGGCGAACTCTACCAGGTTGTGATCTCTCTTGAGGGCTTGATGACCTTTTGCTGGTAGCCCTTCTGGAGTCTCGGCATCATCTTCCGGCCTTACCATTTTGGCACTCAAAACCTCAAGAACCTCCTGAGATCGATCAACGAAGTATCAGGAAGTTTCCATGATCTCTTCCAGCCTGCTGTCAATCTGAAGGACTTTGCACCTCTCTTCTTCCAGAGCCGTCTACAGTTGTAGCATTTGAGATTTTTGAGCCAGGATATATTCTTTAAATGGCTGTAGATTTACCTACTATTCCTTAGCCGCCTCCAGATCAGCAGTTAGAGAAGCGAGCTGCTCTTTCAGTTCTTTGGCGTATGAATCATTGGACTCATAGATGATCTTTATATGTTCCTCTAGATCTTCCACCTTTGCCAGTAACTATTCCTTATCACTCTTTAGACTTTGGGCTTGCTGTTGTACGTTTTCTAGGGACTCCTGTGTTGTTCCCTTTGCTTGCATCTCCACTTGAAGGGTATAGACTTCACCTTTTGAGGATTCCAGTTCCCTTTGCATGTGCTCATATTTCCTCTTGAGTCTATTACATTCATCTCTTTCTTTTCTCAGTGTGTCTTTTAGCTGAGAGGAGGTCTTCTTGGCTGACTCTAGTTCAATCATCACCCTATTTATGTTGTCCTCGGATGCATCAATCATGGCATCCCCGGCTCTTATCGTGAACCTAGGATCCTTTTCCATCCCTAGCATGACAGCGGTATCTATGACCATCTTCCCTGATAGATCTTTCGCTTCCACCTTCTTTTCTGTCCTCCTCATTATTCTTTTGGTGGCCCTGTCATAATAGACAGTGCTGAAGTCGGGGACTTCCTCTCCTTTTTTCTGAGTGAAAGGTATTAGCTGGAGCATAGGGGTCACAAGAGTGCTAGCAGCAGGTATTTGCAAGGTCTGCACCTCTGGGTTTTCCTCTTCCTGGGTCTGCCCTGCTGGAGTTTCAGAAGCTGACTGTTGGGTCAATTTCATTTTATCAGCCTCTTGATTTTGGAGCTCTTCATCCAGCTTTCTTTTTGCTTCTTCAGTTGCTAGTCTAGCTACTTCTTCAGCCTCTTTGGCTGCTTCTTGTGCTTTCTCAGCTGCTTCTTGGGAAGCTTTCCTCTTTCCTTCTTCCTCACTATGAAGCCATTCTGCAGCTTCCTGTGCTAGTTTCTGGGCCTCTTCCTGTCTCTTTTTGGCCTCTTCTTCAGCTCTGGCTTTCTCAGCTTTGGCTTGCTCAGCCCCTTTTCCACCCTTGGTGGGGTTCTTAGGCTTAAACCTCCTTCTCAGAGCTGTCAAGTTAGGGGCAATTCGGAAGACAGATTCTTCCTTGTCAAAGTGGTGAGTGTACTCAAAATGTACTTTATGTTATTTACAGTGCTCTGCCATTTTACCATGAGTATCATTCCTTCGGAAAGTCATCTCACCAAAATGGAACTTCCCCAATTCTTCTATGAACTCTGTAGCTTGCTTTACCTTGGAAAATCTGTAGCTACCTAGTTTGAATGGCAGCGGAGGATATGTAGCCTTCTTTTGCTCAAAAAGGTAATTCCCTATTCCATCAATGAATACCTGCCTGACTACCTCTTTATGAATAGCATAATCTGTTGCGTATTTGGGCAGCAATAAGGGGCATTCCGTGCCACCAAACATTCTGATGTACATGCCATTCTCAGTCAGGAAATAGTCTGCATGCTCTTCTATTACCTGCATAGCCTCCTCTGACATACAGTCACATTCCTTCCTGAAGATGACTGTGTAGAGTGGCATAATGAACTGCTCGCAGACCTCCCTGTAGTGGCTATGGTACTGCTGAGCCCACAATGGTCTATAGGCGGCATACACAAGCATCCTTTCCCTGTCCCAGACACACTTGAGACCAGGGAAAGGCTGGTTGCACAGTATACAATCTACCAATATCGAGCTCATGTAAAATTCAGACTTTTTCTTGGATTCTCCTCCCAAGGCAGCAGCCACGCAAGAACAAAGACTGCTTGATACTAGGCTGGCCCAATTGAAGACTGTTCCTTGGGTTTCTATGTGGAACATAATGGGTATCCATTCAAATTTGAAGAGTCTGCCATGGGGTCTCCCGAAGATCCTATTCAGCATCAGGGCTATAAATCTGTAAGGAGCCCTCAAGCTTCCTGTATCATACTCTCCAGTTGCTCTGTGTCTGTACAGCTTTCCCAGCAAGAGCATTCTCTTGAGGCTTTCTATCAGGTCCATTCTAATGTTATCCAGCCAAGCATCATATAGAAATATTTGAGGTTCTGGCAGATGATGGGCCAATGCCACATATCCCGGGCTGAATGCAGCATAGCCCTAGCCTTCCACATTTCCTATGAGCATGGTGGCTGTATTTGTATGGGGTAGAATCCATCTAATCACCTCAGAACAAGGGAATAGCTCTGGTCCGGTAGCCACCTTCATGATGGCGGATCTCTCTATGTTTGCATAGATTGGTTCTTCTTCTAGACCCATGTTGGGGACCTCCCTGCGGGAAATCAATCTGTATATGTCACCCCATTTGTACTCAGGCTCCACACCAGAAATACATTGGGTATCTTCATATATATACTCAGTCTTTGTGACGACCTCTATTTCTGGTTGTTCTTCGACCGCAGGGGCCTTCTTCTTCTGTCTTTTGGACATAGTAGGCTCGGCCTCTCCCTGCCATATATAACATTGTAGTATTGAGGCATTTAAGGTGCACACATTTACAAGACAGAGCGCAACCCTTTATTTTATCTATGTACATCATGGCAGCAACTAGTTGATGAAACTATAATATAAGTTTGCATATTTGACTAATCAAACGCACACTACTTTGTGCTTCTGTCTATATGATGCAAAACATTTTGTATGATATTTACAACATCCATCAACCATCTTCAAAACAGCAATAAAATTACATCCATATGCAAAGTGCCAGTTTTATGTACTTAATGTGAAAGCAGGTAGAGAAACCAATGCATGTATGCACAATCCAACAATGCCCTAACTATCAGAATTACTACCATAAACAGACTAAGTCCTGTGCAATACAGTGGGCAATCATCTCGCAGTGCTGATTTTCCTATGAAAACAATTCGCAATGTGAATGTATGGATCTCAAAGCAAAGTGCAAATGTACTGTCATCAACGTGGTCTATTGCACAGCAAATGAAGAAACGGGTTATACATATAAAGATCATGCTAGCCGTCTAAACATTTTGACCACAATGCTGTTCATGGGAGATGATCACATTAACTCGGATATACGCTGTGGGTTTTAACAACATTTTTCTGCATACGACACTCTCATTGAACCCACTATCCATGCTATCCTCAAATCGCAAACCACTACAACGGCACCGCCTAGGGTTTCAGATAGTCGAGACCGACGGACTGCGCTGGACGGCGTGGGCAAAAGGTTGGGGTTCGAAACCGGGCACATATACTGGGGAGATTGACCGGTGGAGGAACCATTAAAACACAAGAAAATACCACCGCAAACACTTTTGGACATCATCATCATAAGGGAAAACCATGTGTAGGCGGCATAACGACCGCCTGCACCGTGCCTTCGTCCACTGCGCGCGGAGCGAAACGATTACAGTTGAGGTCAAAAAAGATAATATGCGGGTTTTAAATAAATAAATAAAACTCCCCTCCCCCCTAACCGCTATCAGTTAACCTAACCGGAAAATTTCAATATGAAGGCGCAAAACGCTGGGCGGAGAAGAAGAAATGACTACGGCGAACCAAAAACATGGGTAGACCCTTGTGCGTATGTAAAACGGGGTTTGCCTAAAGCACTTAACCGCAGCCAACAAAACTCTGAACGGCATGAGACATGGTAAGAACCGCCTACCTGGTAATCTGGTGAAATGGGCGAGTCGATGACGGTTGGAATTTTACTTCTTCCACCTGGAAGCTGGTACAGCGACAGCGAGACCTTCACTCCCTCTGAAGAATGACAGCTCAACGCGATAGCGCTCACTGCAACAGTGCTCGACAGCAAAAAATAACAATATAAAAACCAAACCGTCACCCCCGTTATATATAATCCTTTCACATGTACGAGGAGACCATAAATCGGGCGTCGGAGGGTTTTCATATCGGCAGTCGAGAGTGATCTTCCTTCCACAACGGCGGACGGGTCCAACGTCCACCAAGCCGGGTGTCTATGTATGGCGGGCAAGAATCGGACAATCGGCCGTCGGACGAATTTCCAATCGGGAGGTGAAAACTCAGAATTAGCTGCAACGGCGGAAGAAAATATCCCGAAAGCTTTCGATTTTGTTACACACGTCGGACGTCGGAAGGATCTAAAGTCGGAGAATGAAAGTCCAACTCCCTCCGCAACGGGAAAACAAACACGGTAAAAAGGTTCTAACTTAACATTTTAAAATCATTCGAAAACACATAATTCGGGAGAAAACTGGAAGTCGACTTCAAAAGCTCATCCGCAACGACAGGATAAAAGATCGACAAAGCATCCGATGCCCAATCACAAAGGCGCTCGCCATAAATACAAGGATCGGCAGTCGAAAGGATCTCAAGTCGGGGAGGGGACTTCAAAACAGCCGCAACAGCGGAAAACTCAAAACCAAACAACTTCCGACTTCAACAAGCTTCACATATACTCAACGGCAGCAATCCGGCCAATTTCAAAAGGCTCTTCAAGGCATCAAGTAGAGCAACCAGGCATTAAAACAAACATTCTGAGAAAACATTGCATCAAAGTAGGGAAGAAAAATAGGCTAATCCATAACAAAGGAGGGTCCCAAAATTTTTAGAATTTCGGGAAAATATTGCAGCTGCAACAGATACATGACAGGAAGACTCATGTGTGAAAATTAAAGAATGCCTTGTACGAGCTCAGAGGACACCCATGGGATAACACATGCATGAGGATCTTGAAGATCACCTAGAATGATGAATATCTTAACCTTTGCTACAAGGTTGAAGATGAAATCCTATAGAGGATGACAAGCTTACAGATAGGTGCGAGGAGAACTTTTGAAAAGGTTCAAGATACATAGAATATTAGTAGCAGAGGAAGCTACTTGTCACTCTGGTACATAATTTTTCAATGCATAGAGCATGAAAGGAAAAGGGAGAATAATCCTCCACTTCAGAGGGAGTGACTGCATAAGATCCTGAGGTTAGACATGGTATGACATGATGGTCAGTTTTCTGATGCCTCTAGGCTTTACTAAGAGTAAAGAGGATTCCAACCTTTAATTCAAGGTTGAAGGTGGAAGACTATGATTCTCCTATTATATGTCGATGACTTGTTCCTGACAGCAAAGAGGAACTCATTAAAGTTGCAAGAACGAGACTTGCTGTCGAGTTCGAGATGAAGGACTTGGATATGATGCACCACGTTCTAGGCATGGAGGTGTGGAAGAATGCAGATGGAATCTCCCTAGGACAAGGGAAGTATGCAGTAGAGATCTTGAAGAGGTTTGGGATGATGGACTGCAAGGTCGTGACCACACCTATGGCATCGAACTTGAAGCTATTGAGTAATGCTTCATTAGAGTCGGTTGATGCTATGATGTATCATCAAATGATTGGGTTCTTGATGTACCTAATGAATATGAGACCAAATATTTGTTTTTCTATGAACACCTTGAGCCAGTTCATGAAGGATCCAAGACATGTTCCCCTAATTGCTACAAATCATATTCTGAGGTACCTGAAGGGTACAGTTGATTATGGGCCCAAGTATGAGGCGAATCAGAAGATTAACCTATAGGGTTATGTGGATTTGAATTGCATAAGCAGTGCCATTGATAGGAAGAGCACTTCAAGGTGTTGCCTTAGTATGGGATCAGGTGTGATCTCTTGGTTTAGCAGGAAGGAGTCTTGCATGGCACTGAGTACAGTCAAGGAAAAATATGTTGCCACTTGATCATCTATTTGGAAGGTAGTACGCTTCTTTTGAAAACTACTCTTTGATTGATCTCACTTTCATTTTTGTATGATGCAGAGAGAAAAAATGAAGCTCCAATATGTGATCCAGATCGCAATCTATCAAAAGAGAGAGTTCTAGCATAGTCAGTGAGACACGTTGTCTGAGGATAAATCCTGGAAAAGCTTGTAGGTTTCTCAGACGTAATTAGTCCTGTAGGTTTTCCTTGGATGTAATCGGTCCTAGAGAAGCTCGTAGGTTATACTTGGATGTAATCATCCCTGATGTGATTCTATACTAGAAATAAGCTTGGTGTTCTCTAGATCGAGGTTCCTTCCAAGGGGAAGGGATGATTCCCTGAGCCCTTCTGACATGGTGGTAGGTAGGTCCTCCCATGGTCAGATGTAAGTGTGGAGCCTTTTTGACTGGGTCAAATGTAAGTGCAGAGCCCTTCTGACATGGTTGTAGGCGGGTCCTCCCATGGTCAGATGTAAGTGTGGAGCCTTTCTGACTGGGTCAGATGTAACTACGGAGCTCTTCTGACATGGTGGCAGGCAAGTCCTCCCATAGTCAAATATAAGTGCAGAGCCTTTTCCCAGATGATATATGGTGTGTCCTATCATTCCAGTGCATGTAAGTGCAGATCCTTTCCCCCGATGATAGACGGTGTGTCCTATCATGCTGGTAGATGTAAGTGCAGATCCTTTCTCTAGATGGTATATAGTGTGTCCTACCATGCCAGTGGATGTAAGTATTGAGCCTTTCCTTTGATAGTATATGGTGTGTCCTACTATGCCAGAGGATGTAAGTGCTAGGCCTTTCTAACTGGGTCAGATGTAAGTGTTGAGCCTTTCTGAATGGGTCAGATATAAGTGGTGCGCCTTTCTTTGGATAGTAGATGGTGTGTCCTACTATGCCAACAGATATAAGTGGTGTGCCTTTCTCTAGATAGTAGATGGTGTGTCCTACTATGCCAGTAGATGTAAGTACTGGGCCTTTCTTTGGATGATAGATGGTGTGTCCTATCATGCCAATGGATGTAAGTGCTAGTCCTTTCCTTGGATGGTATATGGTGTGTCCTACCATGCCGATGGATGTGAGTGTTGGGCATGTCTTTCCGACATGGATGTTGGATGTGTTCCTCCCATGGTCAAATGTAAGTTTTGGGTGGGCCATTCTGACATGGATGTTGGATGTGTTCCTCCCATTGTCAAATATAAGTGCTGAAGAAGATGAAGACCTACATGGAGGATAGGCCTATAACCAGCATGAAAAAGGGCTAGCTCTGTAGAACTTCCTATGACGAATAGAATTGAGAGATGGCACCATTTGATCAAGATAGTAGAGCAGTGATGATGATGATCCAATGATGATCCAGCTTTGATAATGATCCAGTGATGATCCAGCTTTGATGATGATCCAGTGATCATGATCTAGTGATCATGATCAAGTGATGATCCAGATATGATCCAGTGACGAAGACTTGTGTTGATGAATTGCGTCAAGAGAATACCTTCCTAGTTAAGAGGGAGCATTTATGTATCTGTAACTTTGGAATGTATTCACTTGTATATGTTATATATTGTATTTCATTATACCACGATGTTCCTATCAGGAGATTAATTAATATAATAAATTCATGCAAAGTTAATGAGGTTAACCCTCTGTTGTAAGTTGGGGCAATAGTCCCCACAATTGAGCTGAGGTTAACCCTCCTTGTTGATCAGGGGGGTAAAGTCCCCACATGTGAGGGGTACTAGGTTTATTAGACTCTCCTAGAGATGCCAGCCCTGGTAAGTAATTGTCAACTCGGAAACTAGTATAAATAGAGAGTGTGACTCTCTATTTGTCAGACACACTCATTCAACTTGGGTGCATGAGTGAGAGAGGAAGTACTGGCACAAGTGAGAGAGATCAATTGTCGAAAATCATCTTTATGTTTTTGGGTTGTACTACTGCCATTGGTGCTCATTCTATCTATAAGGAAGTTGCGGGGTTTTCTCCTTTATGGTTTCCCCAAGGAAAATTATGTGTCTCTTGTCTCTTGTTATTATTGTTGTGCATGTTATTCTCTCAAATAAGATCCTAGATCATGTTGCTTAAATGATAAAAATCTAACAGATACCAGACATTTGGTTTGGGGACTAGAATTGATATGTCACAGCTTTTCTCTCCTCCCACATACAACTCTCAAACTCACAAGATGAATTGGTTTGGGAACATGCAAATCATGGACAGTACACCCCAAAAATAGGATACCTGCAGATCTGTTCAAATCACTTTCAAGAGGAACCAAAGTGGCGACAACCAGGTATGTGGAATTTAAAATTCCCTCAGAAGGAATGAATATTCATGTGGTGCACAGTAGCAAATAGAATCCCAACCTAGGATAGGCTACAAAAAAAATCCTTGGCAAGCCCTGGTTGGTTCTCACTATGCAAGGACAGTGAAGAGAGCACAAACCACCTCTTCTTAACCTGCACTTTCTCTACTCAAGTTTGGAAGCACTCACAAACTCTGTCAAATCTTAGATTTAACTAGGCAGGACCCTCAGTAGAAGAAGCTTGGAAAACTTGGTCCTCCAACCCCCTAAATTCTTAGATAAAATCCCTTCCACTTCTCCATATATGGGGGATTTGGCTAGCTTGAAATAATGCCACTTTATTAGAAAAGGCTTCCTCCCCCAAAATGGTAGCACAATAGGGGCTATAAATTCTTTCCTATTTTCCGCAAACCAAAGACCATCCAGCTCCAAGGATCATCACAGAAGAACTGATTGACCAATCTTATCCTTGGGCTTATTTTGATGGGGCCTCACAAGATAATAAAAGTGGGGGAGGGGAAACTCTTTTCATCAATCATTCTCATCATTTTCAGATTCAGATGGGCTTGGGAAATGGGACAAATAATTTTGCAGAACTAATGGCCCTGAAGCTGCTCCTTTGTTTTGCTATTGAAAGAGGTTGTAGAAAAATTCAGATTTTTGGAGACTCTTTAGTAGTAATAAACTAGATAAACAAAGTTCAAAAATGTCGAAACATAGCACTCGTCGCTCTATATGAAGAAGTTAATAGACTCCTAACAAATTTTGATGTCATCACATGCCATCATGTTTACAGGGAAATGAATGCCGAAGAAGACAGGCTTTCCAAATAAGGGCTAAATCTGGAGGATGTCACATGGAAATTTTTGGAACTAAGAGATGTGGAGGTATATGAATACTATCATAGACCTTTCATTCATCCACAACCAAGGATGGGAAGCACATAAATCACACACAATGGTTTTGAGATGACAAGGAATAAGTAGTTGGCATTGATTTTGATTCACAACAGATTATAAGGATCTTTTATGGATGTTTTTCTTCCACAAGCGACAGAAGCGAAGATGGTCAAAAATTGGTTTTGATACAAATGTTCTACAAAGAACATAGCCTCTGTTTTTTATGTAAGGATGCTAAGCAGCAGCAAACATAACATATTTGTATGTAAATTTTTATCTGATCAATATAAAAAGCTTTTTTTCATATGGAAAAAAAATAAATGATTGAAATACAAACACAAAATAAATGCAGACAATCCAATAGACTCAAAGTAGTAAGAAAAAAGAGAAGAACCATAAAATGTAACTTACATCAAAAGAAACCATTCAAGGAGGAAAAAAAAATAGCAATTTATTCAGGGAATCCATCTCAAAACTTTTAATAATGACTTTTTTTGCATAAATAAGCCACCATATCATTACTGTATTAAATTGCATAACAACAAATACATATATGGCATGAGGAGAATAAAAGGGAGAAGCTAACCAGGTTAAATGTTATACGTTTCTCAAATATTAGGTTTTTCATTTTGGAATATGTGGGAATTGAACCCATTATATCGTAACCTTATGTTTTCCACCATTTCTTTGCTGAACCTTGCTAAACATATAAGGTTAAGTAAAAAATATCTGCAAAAAAATGAGGGATTCAAGGAGAAGCATAATAACAAGAAAAAAATATGACTTGAAAACCTTGAAATGGAAACAAATGAGACTTCTAGGCTTGTACTTCGATGTTTGCAAGATACCAAAGCATAATAACAGGAAAAAAATATGACTTGAAAACCTTGAAATGGAAACAAATGAGACTTCTAGGCTTGTACTTCGATGTTTGCAAGATACCAAAAAAATGGTAATTAAATAAGCTACAAAACTATAATGATGCCTAATCAACAATATGATAGCCAAATACCACACTATCCATAATTGTGCCCAAGAAATGAGGAATGGATACATGACAAATAACAAAATTATTTGTAAATGTATCCAAAAACAATGACACGTTTTAAAACTATGGGGAAAAGGATTGATGTAAGACCAAGCATCTTTGTAGAGCAAAGGAATTTTGTGGGTCGGAGTGACTAATTTTGGTTTAAAGAAACATTTGAAGTAAGACTCCAACGGAAATGAAGAATGAGATAATTTTATTAAAAAAAAGGTATATCTACAAAGGAGGAAAATTGTAAATCAAATTCTCACACACATATATCAAAGATCAATACACCAATCTTTACATAGTTAAAACTAATCAATATGGCCAAGGGACACAATATATTAAAGAAAAAAAAAATTACATGATCATATTTCACAATTGGTCATAGTCTTTGTATAGAGTATATTCATCATTCCTTAGCTCAAGTGGTTGTGAGGAAGTTTACCATCCACGTGGATTCAAATCCCACTCTATGATCTATTCGATCATAAACTGTTTATCTATCCTTGTTCCCTGAATAATCTAGGGTTTATCCTAAGTACCACCCATAAAATGAGGGGAAGTGTCTTGGTGATTACCCTTTGGATATATTACAAAGGAAAAATAACTCTTCTATTTTTCTTAAATGATCACATGCAATCAACTTCAATAGGTGATGTAGGACTATCAACTAATATTATAATATGGATGAGTGAATCTAAAATAGTATGTAACTCTCAAACTATCTTATGTTATTTAGTTTATACACTTTTTTTTTCTTTAATATTGGGGCTTTGGTTCATTGGTGAAGATAAATTATTAAGCCATCCAATAGAGTTTCACTCCCATTGCAATCATCTTTTCAATAGTGCCATGTTCCACTGATGAGGTTGATAGAGTATTAAGGCATCCAAGTATATATATGGACTGATACTATTAAGAACCCGCGTCAACCATCATCTTTATCTTGTTAGAATATTTTTTTGGACGCATATGCTTTGTAAGTCATCCCGTTAGTATGTTGTATTATCCTACATTCATGGGGATTAATAGTTGATGTTAAGTCATCTGGTCAGTTTGGTGTATTATCCCACATTCATGGGGGGTAATAGTTGTCTATATTAGACTTAGTATATAAGTAAGTGCTGAGGCCAATGAAATCATCCAAGAGTTATTTTGTATTGAGCTTGCTCAAAGGAGGTTGCCCCCTCAAAGTGGCCCGCAATCAATTAAATCTCTTTTGTGCCCCAATATTTCTGTTATATCATGCATTCTCATTGTTTATTGTAGGAGGTTCTCCACATCTGATATCAAAGCACTTTCCTTGGAACAAGTGGGATTTTTTTTCTTTTCTCTTATTTTTGGCAAAAAAAAGGGCAAAATTGGGCAACGAATTTCAGATACATTTATGAAATTTTATGTAGAAAATCAGAAGAAACATATTGCATAACTGAATTTCTCTTTAAAAAATACGCAGTTTCAAAAAAAAAATCATCTCATTTGGATTTCCGGAAGTGAAGATATCGCAAATTTAAAATCAACAATTTTTCAGAATTTCGGTGACGGCCACGGAAATTGCAGGGCAAAAAGCTTTTGACCAGGTGCCCATATTTCTATTCCGACCATACTAATAGAAGCAGAGTGGTTGTTTCAGTTCCAAAAATAGGCTATAATAGTGATTCTGAGCAATAGGGATCAGGTTATGCTCATTTTAACATTTTGTCTAAAAACCCTAGCTCTAATTACGGGTTTTTTTTGGGCATCGGGTGGAATTTCTGCCACATTTTTTGTTGGCACTATGGTTATTGTAGTAGTTCTTCTTCTTGCAGTGGTACTATTCATCTAGATCAGGGAATAAACCCTCTATGCTTAACTGTGGGAAGTACTTGTGCATATCCATAAAACTCATTGTGAGGAGTACCACAAGAACCCCGAAGTAGTTGGCCATTGAGAGGACCTGCCAAGCGAAAAGGAAAATGACCCCCAATTGATTGACTAGATTCCCACCCGTGAGGAAAACCAAAGAGATGTCTTTTGTGGCCAAGCAATTAATAGTTTTACCTACGTCGTGGAGTGAGGGGTACTACCCCAATACGTAATCCGTCAAACAGCGTTGATGGCCCAATGACTCTTGTGAACCGAAAATACCTAGGTTCCATATCTATTTCCAATTGGTAAAGCACATTTTTCTAGAGCCACCACACATCATCTCCAGCCAAAAATTTAAAAAAATTATAAATAAATAAATAAAACTGAGTTTTCCCATATCTTCTTTGTTTTAGCTCTATTTCCCTTGAAAATTAGAGTGATTAAGGGGTTCATATTCTCGGTGAATTAGAAAATGAAAATGTTGGAGAATGAACATAGAGATCCACCAAGAATAAGTTACGATAGAATGTGTGAAGTCCAATATTCATCACGTGAATAGATGGAGAGTATAGGTTGTGCCAGGTGATATTGTATTACATTGAATATATTTAAATCGGTGGTGTTTAATATATTTTGAAATGAGTAAGTTATTAAATTTGTTTATATATTTTTAATTTTCAATTATTTAAATGGTTTTAAAATGTTTTATAAATTTTATAACGATGTATGGAGTTCTTCATATCGAGAAATCATTATTTAAGAATATAATTTTATGAATTATATTGTGTTTGATATTTTTCCAAATTTTAATATAATATAATTTTAAAAAATTAAATTAGTATATATTTATTTTAATTATAGTTTTATTAAATATTTAGAAGTAAACTTATTTTAGGGTTTTAAAGTTGAGGAAATGTTTGCTTCCATTATAATTGTCTATACATTAACTATACCAATTTGAAATCATGTTATAGATGTTGTAAATGCTAATACTAATGTTACAAATATACAAAATTTGCATTAATTTATTAATTAAAAGTAAAATATTTATTTACTCAAATATAATTGTCTAAGTGTTAACTATTTCATGTTGTAATATATAACACATAAATCTTACAAACATGCCAAAGTTGCATTCATTAACTAAAAATGGTTTGTTATTATTGATATTAATATATATTATATTAAATTAAGTGGACATGACTCTTTTATTTTTATTTTATATCTTTTAAGTTTTTTATTTATTTTATTTGTGAGCCGACATATCAAAGTTGCATTCATTAACTAAAAATGGTTTGTTATTATTGATATTAATATATATTATATTAAATTAAGTGGACATGATTCTTTTATTTTTATTTTTTATCTTTTACTTTTTTTATTTATTTTATTTGTGAGCCGACATATCATACTTGGTTGTAGAGTGCCTCTAGGAGCAAGGGAGTAACACCAATGTTTTATATTAAGTGAAACAATTTTAATTTAACCAGCCTAGATCCAAATCCTAGGCTCTATCAAGCGTCGAAAGGGATCAAATCTCTAGAGATGCAAACCTCTTCTTAGGTATTACACTCAAAGAGCTATCAGCTTTGTTGTGTCCTATATATAGCCATTGATTTGATTCAAATCAAAAGACACATATTTTTATTTAAGGTCGACATATAATATTTTTATTATTAATATTTAATATTATTTATGGCCAACATATAATATTTTTATTATTTTTTATTTTGTTAGGAACGAACATTAGAGCATCTTACCCCATACATGGTTTTAAAACCATGTGCAAGGCCCTCATAAAACCAAGGATTATTTAGGAGAACCATGTACAATAACACCATGGGTTGTTTAGGAGGCCTTGCACATGGTTTTAAAACCATGTGCAAGACCAACATTGTTTTGCGGATAATTCAATTTTTTTTATTGTTTTTTTAGGTAGGAACATTACAACATCTCTCCCATATTAGGTTGTTTTTTTGGCCGACATTTATTTTGGCGAATAATTAATTTTTTATTTTTTAAAAAGTAACGTTACAAGATCTCCCCCATACTGGGTTGTAGAGCGTCTCTCAGCGCAATCACTATTATTTTTTGCCGACATGTTACAAACTGTTAGAATATAATCCGTCAGGATTATTGTAAATAAATAAATAAATATGAATTTGAATAGTTGCATGGGAAGGTGAAAAGGCTGGTTCTCAACCGCCTTATTGTAATCTATAAATTAATGTTTTAGCCATGAATAGAACATTGGATCGGGAGTTATTACCAACAAGTGGTATCAGAGCCAAGTTCATAACTCCTGCCATTATGCCTGCCATTCTGTCTGCCTGCTGCCAGTCTGCTCATTCATCTGCCCGTTCCTGAGTCTTCTTTGCTTGGAGTTGAACGTTCTACTGTTGGCGTTACTCCTCCTCCTTCATGCATGTATTGTATGCGTTATAGTTTCCAGAGCTGTGTTTGAGAGACGTTCTCCAACAAGTTTTCTCATATGCTGCGATCTCCCATTATATTCCATCTTTCCCTGCGACCTACATGAGTTTTTCTTGTGCTGCGATTTTGTTTGAGAATGCTTCCACTCTGTTGTCTTAGGCTCTGCTGGACTTTCTCAGAGAATACCAAACCCTAAATTTATATCTTTTGATAGGATATACTGGACCGTCTCAGTTAATACGAAACCCTAATTTTTGGATTTTCGTTAATGTATGGGACAAGTTCTTTGGTCGATTCAGCGTTTTGTCTTCTCTGTTGGTAGGACGTCGTCTTCAGCAACAGCTTTTGGCAGTTAAATATCATTTTTCAAAAGAGAAAGGAAGGCGTGGAGTTTTCTAGTAAAAAGACGTGAAGTGTGGAGAAATAAATGTATGATGTGATTGCTGTATTGGAGCTGCGTATATATGCTGCATTTGGTGTATTGAAACCCTAAACTCTAGACTGCTGCGATATGCGTTGAGTATCTGAGATCTTTGCTGCGACTTGAAGACTCCCTTGAAGAGCTGAAACCTGTAACAAGGGACGACTCCACAAGAAGCACGGTGCTGAAGACACAAGTTTTTACTCACTGATGTATTCACACGCTGCAGAATATAGTGCCGTGACTTCATACAAGGATTTGAAGATATAATGTATGCGTTGGGGAGACACAAGGACTGTGATATGCTGCTTTGTGAGCATCACCGTGAAGACCATTGTTGAACTGTTCTCTTCAACCCTGAAGACCAGCGTGAAGACCAGTGTGGAGGTTTCGACCCTTCCCGCGGCCTCTCCTTTGTCCAAACTCAATACATAGACTTAAATACACAGAGATATATGCAGACTGTATGTATCCATTTGTGCATGGGTAAAAATTATGATGTTTTACTATGTGTATGCATTCATAGCACGATGGAGTAAACAGTTAATCAAATTCTTTGATCGAATCCTTGTTTAAATTGTAGTGTATAATCATAGCAATCAATATGCGAAATGATTGTGAAATATTTGTTGATATATGGTAAAGAATTGCTGATAGATTGAGTTTTCTTGTGCGTAGAGTTCGAATGAAGATTTACACACATCTCTATAGTTTTGAAGCACAAGATGAGACCAAACACTTCGACCTGATTCCAAGTCGGCGCATGTAACTGCATCTGGGAGCCTCACGTTTGCTCCATGTTCTGCAAGGCGTCGCTTGAAAGCTAGGATGAACTTTTTCAGGATGACCTTCTCTGCAACACAACGAACGTAATGCCTAGTGGTGCCTTTTGGGTGTGTTGACCAGAGAACTCATTTCTCTGAGTGCTGCCCAATCAATGATGTATGTATTTTAAATATTGTTGAAGTATTTTAAATATTGCTGCTGTATGAGCCTGAGATTGAGTTATGAGCAGTGTGGAGAAATAAATATATGCTGCAACCTATGATTGTGGTATATGTGCTCTCATACTGCGTGGAGCTGTGAATGCTTTGCGTGGAGACTGGTTGAAGACTACTGTGAAGATTGCATTGAGACTGCGTTGTATGCTGAAGACTGAGTTGTATGCTGCTGAAGACTGCACTGTATGTTGAAGACTGCGTTGTATGCTGAAGACTGAGTTGTATGCTGCTGAAGACTGCGTTGAAGACTATGTTTTATGCTGAAGAATAATACTGCTCGTGTAATTGGGAATATTGCCATTGTGCAATTATTCTGTTGCTGCAACTAGAAGTACTACATCAAGTTGCTGGAGTCGCGACCTGCCTTGAAGAATAAAATCTGTGTGAAACAATTGTATTGAAGAAGCCTGTAAACTTGCATTGTATTCACCTTGGCAGAGACTTTAGACCTGCAAGGTTATTATTTTTCTCTTTGTTTATTATTGTAAATTACACTAACAGTTGTAAAAGATGCAATCTACAGCATCTATTGTTGGTGATGTCCTCACTGGAAAGGAAACATATCCAAAATGGTCTAGAAAGATAAAGAAATCAAGTGAGCCTGTCAAAGAATCCCTTGACCCTTCCA
>LPNX011220740.1:10146-92280 GCA_001517045.1 Pseudotsuga menziesii | reverse complement strand
TTATAAAGAAAGTTGGAAGATCTGTTGTGTATCTTGTGGTGTACGTAGATGATCTTTTGATGACAGGGAACAATGAGAGCTATATAGCATCCATAAAGATTTGGTGCATGAGACCCATCTTAACTATGGCTCTATAAAGGGCCTAGAAGCATCAAATCCCATAGTACAAAACCATTTTAGGGTCCTAAATTTGAGGAAAGATTTGTCTGGACATATTCATGTACACATTACACGACAACAACTCTCCATATTGGATTGTAGAGTGTCTCTCGTGCAACAACAAAGTTTATATTAACATTTTTATTGATAAGTGAAACTATTTTAATTTAATAAAAAAAAATATTTTACCATTTTAAAACTGAAGTTAAATTAAACACAAACAATCTTAATAATAATATTAATAATAATAATCTATTTTTAAGGTCAAGGTCAGACACCAATTTGGTGCATGAGACCCCCTTGTATCTGGGACAAAAGACCCCCCTCTCTGAGAGGATTTAACTACCAAATTTTACAAAGGTGTACATACCCTCTAATATAATATAATCCAAAAAAATTAACCAACATATATCCATCTTAAATATGGCTCTATGAAGCATCCAGAAGGATCAAATCCCTTAATATGCAAACCCATTTCAGGGTCCTAAATTTGAGGAAAGGTTTGCCTCCATTATAATTGTCCAGGAACAGACTATACCAATTTGGAATCATGTTGTAGATGTTGTAAATGCTAACACAAATGCCACAAATATGCAAAATTTGCATTACTTTATTAATTAGAAGTAAAATAGTTGTTTACCCAAATATAATTGTGTAAGTGCGAAGTATTTCTTGTTGTAAGCTATAACACATAAATCCTACAAGCATGCAAAAGTTGCATTCATTAACTAAAAATGGTTTGTTATTATTGGTATTATTATATATTATCTCAAATTAAGAGAACATGAATTTTTATTTTATTTTATTTTTGAGCAACATATTCATGTATGTTACACAAAAACATCTCTTCATATTGGCTGATCAAGTGAAACTATTTTAATTAATAAAAAATTTCATTATTACCATTTTAAAACTGAAGTTAAACGCAATCAACATTAATAATAATATTAATAATAATAATAATCTATGTTTAAAGTCACCACCAAGCCAATTTGGTGCATGAGACCCCCTTGTTTGTGGGACAAAGGAACCCCCTCTGTGCAACGATTTATCTACCAAAGTCTAAAGAGGTGTACATACTCACTAATATAATATAATCCAAAAAAATTAAACCAGCATAGATCCATCTTAAATATGGCTCTATGAAGAGTCAAGAAGGATCAAATCCCTTAATGTGTAATCCCATTTCAAGGTCCTAAATTTGAGGAAAAATTTTCCTCCATTATAATTGTCCACGCACCAACTATACCAATTTGGAATCATGGTGTAGATGTTGTAAATGCTAACACAAGTGCTACAAATATGTAAAATTTGCATTACTTTATTAATTAGAAGTAAAATAGTTATTTACCCAAATAAAATTGTCTAAGTGCCAACAAGTTGTAAACTATAACACATAAATCCTACAAACATGCAAAATTTTCATTCATTAACTAAAATGGCTTGTTATGAAAAGACGGACAGGATGTGGCAAGAATAAATCAGACAGTGAGTGAATTCTCCTAATTCTATCCAAGCTTAAGAGCCCATATCATGTATTTTATTCCTCATTTTATTCCATAATGGATGCACTTGGTGATTATTTTAAAATTCCTTCTTTTGAGCTATTTTGTGAGCATTTAACAAGGGAAAAATCCAAGCTTCCACAGTTAGATGCAGTTTCTAGCTCTCGAACACTTGTGGCACATAACTCGAAAGTAACCCGAAAGGTCATTCTCAAAAGAAGAAGAATGTTGCTCAAGCCGGTGAGAGTCCCTCCAAGCCCCATCAGAAAACAAAATCTTCTCCACTCACTTCCAAGTCCAAGAATTCTTCTTCCAAGACATGGAAGAAGAGTTCAAATGAAACCTGCAATTTTTTTGGAGGAGAAGGGCATTCAAAATCCAAGTGCTTCCAAAAACTTGAAGCATTGAATGAAGCTATGAAGCAACATAATATTTCAGTGTCCAAACCCTATTCATATGGTAAAGGGATTGCTTTGTCTGCTTGATCTTCACATGCATTCTCAGACAGCTGGATATTTGACTCAGGTGCATCTCATCATATGACTAGTGAGTTGCTTCCATCTCCATCCAATTGTAGCATTTAGCAAATTGCAATGGGATATTCTTCACATCTTGATGTTCGAGGATCAAGCACTATACTGTTAGATGATCGTTACCTCAATAATATCTTGCTTGTACCTGACATCTCTACCAATTTTCTCTCCATTTATCAGATCTTCCATACTGGTGATGGGAAAACAATTGAGTTTTCTCCCAATGATGTTTGTTATTCGAGAACTACACAATCCAGAAACTATTGTTGCATTTGGACAAGTTGATCATGGATCTTGTTTATATCGATTTGTTGGTTTTGAGTCTTCTTCTGGTAGCTCTTTTATTGCTCATGTCGATTCATCAAGTAGGCTTTGGCATGAAATATTTGGAGACCTTAATTATAGGTATCTACAACAAATGAGTTCAAAAAATATTGTTCTTGGGATTCCTAAGGTGTCATGTATAGATGGATTTTGTCCAGGATGTGTTCTTGGAAAATAACATCAAGACCCTTTTCCAAAACGGAAAGCATTGCATGCTACTATACCTCGAGTTGGTACGAAGTGATCTCATGATCTTTCCAACTCATTATTTTTCTAGAGCTATGTATGCACTAACTTTCATTGATGATTTCTCACGTAGATCTTGGGAGTACTTTTTTAAGTACAAGAGTGAAGCATTGCCCACTTTCAAGACTTTCAAGGATTTTGTTGAGAATAAATCCTCTCTTTCTCTAAAAAATATGCACATAGATAATGGGGGGGAGTATGTTAATCAGGCATTCTGTAACACCCTGGTTTTGACCCCATGCTATTAAATTACATATGATGTCAATATTGTATTAAAGTGTGGAGCTCAAGGAAAAGGCCCCACCATGGATTTAGTGTTTTATGTTTCGATAATTAAAATCAATGCCGATGGTTTATGTGCTAGCTAGGCACAACATGTTTTGAGACATCATGTAAAATGAAAATTAATAAAAGTACCACAACTAGCTATGTGCCGCAACGTTAAAGAAACGGGGGGGAATGATTTCACAAGGACTAGAGAGGGGGAATTATTCAAACCTTTGATCATATGGGGAAAAGCCAAATGTCTAAGGGAAACCCACAAAGTGGTCAACTACCCTTTTTGTCCTCTTATGCCCAGACATCTAGAATATGGTTGAGGAATTTATTGCATGGGAATGGGCAAGGCATGGGGGCCAATTTTGAATTGGGAAGAATACCCATTTTTGGGGGGAAACGAATTTTGACCTATGCGCCAAGTAAATACTTGGAAAAGGGGCCCAAGCGATTCATTCACCCATGTGTTTTCTTCCCCACGTAGTTGGAGATAGCGGGGACATTTATCCCTCATGTTTTTGGTTGTGTTTCTTTATTTTTTTCCCATGGTCGGGATTTCGATGGGGAAATGCTCAGTGGCTAGGATCCTCCCTCGTCATTTTTTATGTGGTTTTCCTCATTGATGTAAATGGAAAATCCCATTTTGTTCAGTGAATGTGCAAAAATGATTCACATTTTGGGGGTTTCAAGAGGTCGTTTTTGGTCTTCCTCACACAGCTAAGCTTGTTGGGTGTTTTCCCCATGATTTCCTGATGTTTTCCTCACTATTCCATGCCCATAAATTTGTTTTTGTGTTTCTCAATGGTTAGGGAGCCAATATCTCCTGTTTTGGGTGTGAATGATGGTCATTTTTGCTCCAGCAATGCTCAGAGACATTTTCTGAGATCAGATTTCGATTTGGAGGTTTGTGGTGGCCGAATTACCTCAATAATGCACAAGAACATTTCCTAATAGCGTATTTTATCTTCCAGGGTGTTGTTCCCCTCAACCATTTCGTTTTGGTTTCCCATAAACATTTTGCTCATATCCAACAGTTGTGTGTGGTTGTGTTTTGATTAATTGGTTGGTTGTGTGTTGATGCAAAGTGTTTTCTTGGCTGAGTAAGTCCAAGAGACCCGTCTGTTAGAGGGTATGACAGTGTTTGGGTGTGATTGTTGGCTTGGATGAGTAAGTCCAAGGAACCCTTATGCTATTGGATTGCTTTCCTAGTAGCCTGATAAACCCAAATGTATTTTTGGCTTGGCTGGGTTTTGATATGTATTTGGATATATGTATGAGCCTGTTGTTCCTTAGTTCCTTGTGGAATCATCCCAACTTGGGGGTGATAGTGGTGCTGAGATATTGATGAGCACACTGGCCTATGGTTGGGTGGAACGTTGCAGCAACGTAGCTAGTTACGGGACAACGCAATTACAAGATAAATATTTACTTTTATTCTTGTGCTTAATCTCTGAAAACTATTTGTTTTATGAATTAATATGAGCATGTTGAATGTTTAAATGCTTGAATGGATGTTATTGCTTCCACTATATATTGCATGCTTTTAATTCAATGCACATTCATGTTTATGTTCATGGGGCTATCTTGCCCATTTGATAGCAACAGTGCCATAGTCGTGTCCTCTCCATCATCGGTATGAGGGGTGGGGACGTGACAGTGTGGTATCAGAGCATTGGTTGCAGCATTGGGCCTCAATAGGCCAAGTTGAGTAGTTGACAGAGGCAGGATCACCCTCTGTGGCCAGCAGGAAGAGCAACAAATAGGAGAAATTTTCAGAAATTTCTCTAAGTATTGGAAATTGCATATCGGCTGTGTTGGTGAAAAAGTAGCCAACATGTCGGCATAAAAGAAGATTCGAGCCGACAAAGAAGAGGAAGAATTTTTTCGAAATTTTTTTCTCTAAGTGTTGAAAAAATTGGAAAAATCAGAAAAATATTGGCAAGATTGTCGATACATCGATTGAGATCACTGAAGTCAAGCTGACACCTATCGGCTGAGATAGTTTTGTTAAGTCTATACGTTGGCATGAAAGGCGAGTTTCTTCCGATGCAGCGGAAGCTTCGTTTGAAGAAATATTGGAACGTTTGCTGACGCAGCGAAGGGTTTAGCAAGATTCTACTGATTGAATGCAGAACTGGAAGGTTGTCGTCAGAAGAAAGTGTGGGATTTCTTCGATGTAGCAGCAGAAAGAGAAAGATGGAGCCAATGCATATCGACAGGATAAGGGGAATTGACCCGACGCATGGTGGGTAGAAGTTCAAGTTTTCACTGAAGAAGAAGAAGAAGGAAAAAGTTTCAAAATTTTTCTATGGGTCAGAAATTTTCGTGTCGGCAAAGAAAAAAAGAATTTCTCCAATGTGTCGAATGGAAATTGAATAGTTTTCCACAATGGCGGATGGAAGTCAAAAAACTTTCTGCAATGGTGGAAGACTTGGCCAATTTGACGACGAATGAAAGTCAAAATTCTATCCGCAATGGCGGCAATTTTGGCAAGTTTGCAAGCGGATGGGTTTTATTGTTTGATCTGCAATAGCTGACGGAATTTAATGATTGAGCTGACATGACAACTAGGTTTCCAAGAGTCAAGCCGATGCATAGTGGCGAACAAAGCAGAACTGAGCCGATGCGTAGTGGTAGAGAAAGGAGAACCAAGCCGACGCGTAGCGGCGGAGAAAGGAAAATAAAGCCATTGCATAGAGGTGGAAAAGAAAGAAGAAGAAGAAGAAGAAGAAGAAAAGTAAAATTGTCTTCCACAATGGCAGGTGGGAGTCAAAAAAAATTCTATAACAACGGAAGAATTGGCCAGTTTGACGATAGATGAAAGTCAAAATTCTATCCACAATGGCGGTAGAGTTGGTAAGTTCCTGCAGTGGATGAAAGGAGAAATTCTTTCCGCAGTGACGGAAAGATTGGAAAGTTCCTGCGTCGAAAGAAAGGTGAGATTCTTTCTGCAATGACGGTAGGATGGACAGTTTGCTGATCAGGAAAAACTTGAGAAGTTTTTCAATACATTGGAAGAAATTTAAAACTTTTTCCGCGACGACGGAAAGGATCCATAAGAGAAAAACTGGAAAATGTGTCGAAACACAGATTTTGACAAGTTTTTAGTGGGTTCTGTAGGGGCCAGAAATATGAAGAATGGCAGTGAGGGAAGCCACGAGGGGGAGAACCCCCTTGACCCCTTGTCGTCCCCCTGAGACAGTCAGTTGAAGATGATAAGAAGATAAAGGAAGAAAAAGAAATGTACAAGGACATTTCATAAAGCATAATCAAGGTTGTATTCTGATGGAGAGAAAGTCACCTTGGAAGAAGAAATTATGAAAGCAAAACATCATTCTGTTATGAATGAAGGGACACAATATGAAGATGGTATTGAAGTACATTTAGATGGTGTATCCATGTAGGTTGTGAAGCATAGGATGGATGCTTGAGAAAATATGGAATTGGGCCATTGACAGGGGATTATGTTCATTATTGTGAAGATGAAACTATGGATCAGGAGACAGGGTTTGTTCCTAAAATTTGTGCACTAGACCCCAGGCAGGTCTTAACTCAACTATGGTGGAAGTTGAGGGTGATATTGTTGATAAGATTGTTTTGTTTTGATTAACCCGCTATATCACCCCTGGACTTGTTGAGATGTGCACTTTGAAGAAGTCAAAGTATAAAGTATAATGTTTAGTACAACTAGCCACTAGAACCCAGAGGAAAGTCAGTGAGGTGGTAATGAAATTTCCACTAGTCATGGATGGGTTAGTCACTTATGTAGACCTGAATGTTCTGCCACTTGGATCCTATGATATACTCATTGGAAGGGATTGGTCAGAAGAACATAGAGCAAAGCTTGATTTTTACAACAATACCTTTGAAGTGCTTGGATGAAGAAGCAAGCTAAAGGTTGTGAAAGGCATTCCAGAAGTGATCTCTAGAAGGAAGTCTTCAGCAATACAGCTGAATAAGTTTGGTGGGAAATTTTGTAGAGTGTATGTAGCTCATGTTTTGGAGGCAGTAGAGAATGATACTCCTAGGTTGGAGGGATGTCATTTGTTGCGTGAATTTAGGGATTTTTTCCTAATGAACTTCCAGGGATTCCCCCAAAGAGGAACATGGATTTTACCATTAAACTTGTGCCAGGTGAAGCACCAGAGTCCAAGACACCCTACAAGGTGAGTACACTAGACTTGCTAGAGCCGATGATGTAGTTGCAAGAGTTGTGGGAAAATAAGTATGTCCATTCGATTGTGTCCTTGTGGGGAGCACTAGTTTGGTTTGAGAAAGAGAAAGATGGTACACACAAGCTATGTATTGATTACAGACCATTTAACAAGTCACTGTGAAGAACAAGTATCCTTTGCTTAGGATTGATGAACTCTTTGATCAAGTGAGAGGATCAAAGGTATTTTCCAAGTTTGACCGAGGGTCTGGTGACCATCAGGTAAGAGTGAAGGATGAAAATGTTCATAAGACAACCTTCATAGCAAGGTATGGATCTTATGATGTTGTAGTGGTATCATTTGGTTTCACAAATACACCAGCTACATTCATGTGCCTCATGAATAATGTTTTCAGTAAGTTTTGTTGAGGTTAGTTCTTGTCCTCCTTGATGGCATTATTATTTAATCTAAGAATGAGGAAGAACATGTGGAACATTGAGGCTGACTTTGAAATTGCTCAAGAAGCATAAGTTGTATGTAGGTTTGAGCAGATGTGACTTCTATGAGGATAGAATTCATTATTTGGGTCGCATTATCTCAGATAAAGGAGTATCTGTAGAACCTAAAAAGATTGAGGCCATGATGAGTTGGCCTTCTCCAAGAAAGTTAACAGATGTAATATATTTTGTGGGACTTGCAGGACATTGCAGGAAGTTCACCAAAGAAGATTTTGTAGGTAAAGTGGAGTCTATGTATAGGCTGAGGAAGCCTACATGTGAACTTGTAGTTCCATGAGGGATGGCCCTTGTGTGTATGAGCATACATATGAGGACTTCTTGATTATTGCAGGAAGAATGACCGGAGCAGAACAGTATGATTGTGCAAAATGAAACCCAGGCAGGAAGCTGCCATGTGCCATGAGAAGGATCTCATGATTGAGAACAGGTTTTGAAACTTTAGATCGCAAGTTTTTCTGTTAGTTGTGGGAGACTGTGATCTCCTGTGATGGTTTTGAATCATGCTAACAATGGATATGCTTGTCTTTCATTTCCTGATGTATGAAGTTTCCTGTTTCTAACTGTGACTATTTGGCTGATTTAAAATTGTGTCAGGATGACATGTTGTATGTGGATGTCCAAGTTTTGGGCAGCACGTGTAAGTAGAGGATGAGTACTCCCACTTGCAAAATCCAAACAATATGAGGATGGCCTCATGGTTGTAAAAATCTGATTTTATGCAGGAAGCAGGATTGGGAACTTAGATTTTTATTTGACTATCAATGTTATTGATTGTTTAATATTGGGAAATCATGTATGCATGAAATAGATTTGAAAATCTATGATTAAATTTTATGATGTCATCTCATGTGAACTGCATGCTTGTATGTAACGCAGGTGAGATGATGAAAGTACGCCCTTGGAGTACATAGCTTCTCGGAAGGATGTGTATGAGATACAAAGCTCCTCGGAAGGATGTACTGGGTGTACATGGCTCCTTGGAAGGATGTACTGAGTGTACATAGATTCTCAGAGGAATGTGTTGGAATAGGTTTGAAAACCTATGATTGCAATTATTTTTATGATGACTCTCATATAAACTGCATGCTTATATGTAATGTAGGTGAGATGATGAAAATATGTACTAGATGTACATGGTTCCTCGAAGGGATGTACGGGGTTTACATAGCTTCTCAAAGGGATGTGTTTGGAATAGGTTTGAAAACCTATGATTGAAATTATTTTTATGATGGCATCTCATATAAAATGAATGCTTGTATGTAACGCAGGTGAGATGATGAAAATATGTACTGGATGTACATGGTTCCTCGGAGGGATGTATGGGGTGTACATAGCTTCTTGAAGGGATGTGTTTGGAATAGATTTGAAAACCTATGATTGCAATTATTTTTATGATGACATCTCATATAAACTGCATGCTTGTATGTAACATAGGTGAGATGATGAAAATATGTACTGGATGTACATGGCTCCTCGGAAGGATGTATAGGGTGTACATAGCTTCTCGGAGGGATGTCTTTGGAATAGGTTTGGAAACTTATGACTGAAATTTTATAATGACATCTGATGTAAACTGCATGTCTATATGTAACGCAGATGAGACGATGAAAACATGTACAGGGAGTACATGGCTCCTCTGGAAGGATGTACTTGGGTACATAGCTTCTCCCCTTGCCATCTAGGCACCGGTATGCATCACTGGGGACACCCAGAGTGTAAGACATCCAGTTAGACTTCTTTTCGCACACATTCATGCCGTAAGGGGACTGTCACGAGAGTGGGGGCCCCGTAAAGAGAATAACCCCTAGGTATTATGATGTCTAGAAAGTAAGCACCTGAGCATCAGTAGGAACTTGGAGGAGGTGTTGGGCCCTTAAGATAGAGCTGCCATGGAGCACCCAAGGAGGTGTTAGGCTTTGAAGCGGGGTTGAATAGATCTCGGTTGAGAGATTCTATATATATAAGTATTGGATTACTTGGCAAATCCTAGTTGATTTTTTTGAATTACACATGTACATAATGATTCAACTAAGATTTTGAAAATCTTGTTAAGAAACAAATCCTGTGAAAATCAATCTAATATGTGAATTGATCTGTTATGGTTCCTGGAAAGGAAGCGCCTCAGCATTGGTAAGCACTTGGAAAAGGTGTTAGGCCCATAAGCTAGAACTTCCATTGATCACCCAAGGAGGTGTTAGGCTCTTAATCAGGGCTAACAAGATCTCGGTTGGGAGATGTTATGCAGATAAGTATTTGGTTTACTTATCAATTTTTTGTTGTTGATCGATTTTCAGTAAATATACACGAGTATATGATGCCACCTTTATTTTGAAAATATTGTTATAGATTGCATCCTATAGGAATGAATCTGACATATGAAGTGAATTCATTATGATGTTCGGGAAGGAAGAACCTGAGGTTGGTAAGTACCTAGAGGAGGTGCAGGCTCTTGAATAGAACTGCCATTGAAGCACCCGAAGAGGTGTTGGGCTCAAGAATAGAGCTGTCAGACATCAGTTAAGAGGTATTTTCAGGTGATCTGAGGATTACAGAAATTTGGCTACCCTCTAATGCACACCTAGGTGTGGGGTGGGGCAGGGGTGTGAGCGCCATGGTTTTTTAAAGCCCAGTCAGACACCTGTGGAACCAAAAGAAGATACTTATGCATATGAGTATTTGGTCCACTTGGAAACTTTTGTTGATTTTATGTCAATATACATGTGTATATGATTCATCTACGATTTTGGAAAATCTTATGAATACTGACATGGGAATTGGCTCGTTCCTTGGGGCTTGAGCATAGGTATTGTAGGTTTCCAAAGACACTGGAAATGTTCCAAGCTGAGGAGAAGGATTCTCCAAGACCAGAAAAATATCATGTGGTGTATGCTGATGCATGAAAGCAAGGACTTAGAAGAGTTTCAGATCGTGCTATTTGACAGATAAAGGTGCAAGGCAAGCACTGCGGTTTGGAAGAGGCTACGTGGAAGCTGGAGGATGCCATGCAATTGGCACATCCATTTTGTTCAATTTTGTAGAGCACTGAGGGTGGTTCCAATGTAGCATTTTATTAAATTTTTGTAAAGCATTGAGGACAGTGCTATTGAAGGCAGAGGGGAATGTAACACCCCGGTTTTGACTCCATGGTATTAAATTGCATATGATGTAAATATTATATTAAATCATGGTGTGGAGCTCAAGGAAAAGGCCCCACCGTGGATTTAATGTTTTATGTTTTGACAATTAAAATCGATGCCGATGGTTTATGTGCTAGCTAGGCACAACATGTTTTGAGACATCATGTAAAATGCAAATCAATAAAAATACCACAACTAACTATGCGTCGCAACGTTAAAGAGACAGGGGCATGATTTGACAAGGACTAGGGAGGGGTAATTATTCAAACCTTTGATCATATGGGGAAAATCCAAATGTCTAAGGGAAAACCACAAAGTGGTCAACTACCCCTTTTGTCCTCTTGTGCCCAGTCATCTAGAAGATGGTTGAGGAATTTGTTGCATGGTAATGGGCAAGTCATGGGGGTCAATTTCGAATTGGGCAGAGCACCCATTTTTTGGGGAAAACAAATTGTGACCTATGGGCCAAGCAAATACTTGGAAAAGGGGCCCAAGCAATTTATTCACCCATGTGTTTTCTTCCTCGTGCAGCTGGAGATAGCGGGGGCATTTCACCCTCACGTTTTTTGTTGTGTTTGTTTATTTTCTTCCCATGGCCAGGATTTCAATGGGGGAAATGCTCAGTGGCTGGGATCCTCCCTCAACGTTTTTGCTGTGGTTTTCCTCATTTCCATAACCGAAAAATCCCATTTTTGCTTTTTTCAATGAATGTGCAGTAATGATTCACTTTTTGGGGGTTTCAAGAGGTCGTTTTTGGTCTTCCTCACATAGTTGAGCTTGCTAGGCGTTTTCCCCATGATTTCTTGATGTTTTTCTCACTGTTCCATGCCCATAAATTCATTTTTGTGTTTCTCAGTGGTTAGGGAGCCAATATCTCTTGTTTTGGGTGTGAATGATGGTCATTTTTGCTCCGACAAAGCTCAGAGACATTTTCTGAGATCGGATTTCAATTTGGGGGTTTGTGGTGGCTGAATTTCCTCCATAATGCACAAGAACGTTTCCTAAAAGCGTATTTTCTATTCCAAGGTGTTGTTCCCATTAGCCATTTTGTTTTGGTTGCCCATAAACATTTTGCTCATATCCAACAGTTGTGTGTGGTTGCATTTTGATTAATTGGTTGACTGTGTGTTGATGCAAAGTGTTTTCTTGGTTGAGTAAGTCTAGGAGACCCGTTTGTTATAGGGTATGACAATGTTTGGGTGTGATTGTTGGCTTGGATGAGTAATTCCAAGGAACCCTTATGCTATTGGCTTGTTTCCCTAGTAGCCTGATAAACCCAAATGTATTTTTGGCTTTGCTGGGTTTTGATATGTATTTGGCTATGTGTATGAGCCTGTTGTTCCTTAGTTCTTTGTGGAATCATGCCCAGCTCGGACGTGAAAGTGGTGCTGAGAGATTGATGAGAACACTGGCCTATGTTTGGGTGGAACGTTGCAGGGACATAGATAGTTGCAGGACAACGTAATTACAACATAAGTATTTACTTTTATTCTTGTGCTTTATCTCTGCAAACTATTTGTTTTATGAATTAATGAGCATGTTGAATGTTTGAATGCTTGAATGGATGTTATTTCTTTCACTATATATTGTATGTTTTATAATCATGTATATGTTTTTAATTCAATGCATGTTCATGTTTATGTTCATGGGGCTATCTTACCCGTTTGACATCAATGGTGTCGTAGTTGTGTCCTCTCCATCGTCGGTATGAGGGGTGGGGACGTAACACATTTAAAGACTTTTGTAGAGAACATGGCATTTTGCATTAGCACTTTGTTTCCTAGACCCCTTAGAAAAATAGCACCTTGAAAGAAATGGAAAATTGCATGATTCAGTCCAAGAACGCATCATCCTCCTTCTAGGTCGAAGTAGTGAACTGTTCCAATTATATTCAGGATTGAATGGCTCATGGAATAGTTTTGCATATGACTCCAGAGGAAGCTTGGAGTCATGTCAAACCCGATGTCTTTGATTTCAAAATATTTGGATGTGCAGCATGAGAATTCATTCCTAATGAAAAATGCAAATGTATGGAGAAGAAGAGTCAACCAATGATTTTTGTTGGCTACTGTGAAGACGTGAAAACATATCGGTTATTTGACCTTGTTACTAAGTATTTCTTGTTTCGTAGAGCTATTTTTTTAATGAGAAATTCAAACACTCATTCGAACCTTCTCTCTCCATATATTACCATGTTGGTGTTGATCATGTTGAAAAAATGGTTTCTGAAGATCAAGAGGATGATGAGAATCCCCATCTTGAAGATGGAAATCAACTAGAAGAACATTTTCCTCCTATAGTTAAACATCTTGCACAAGAACACCTTGATCAAGAACAGGAAAGAAGAACCCTTTGTAAATGAATACTCTTGAAATTTTTGGCTATGATGCACCCAATTTTAGTTATTTGGCTCCTGCTCTCAATACTATTCAACCAAAGATAGTTGGTATCTCCCTTTTCAGTCATGCCATTTTAGAGGATACCAAACAATTTCATGATGTTGTTGGGATCCCTAAATGGGAATCTTCCATGACCAAGGAGTATTCTTCTTTGATGAAGAATCACATGTGGGATATCGTTCCTCTTCCCAAGGGATGAAAACTAGTTCATTGCAAATGGGTCTATAGGACCAAGTATGTTGCATATGGTTTTGTTGAAAAGTATAAGGCACGACTAGTGGCCAAGGTTTTTTCACAAGTTGAAGGTATTGATTACTTTGAGACTTTTTCCCACATTTCCAAGATAAACTCCATACATCTTGTGTTGTCTCCTACTGGCTCATAGCATTGGTCAGTTTACCAGATGGATGTAAAGAGTGATTTATTGCACGGAGATTTGCAGGAAGAAATCTACATGGAGCAACCTCCTAGTTTTGTGCAGGACTCTTCTCTTGTTTGCAGGATTTGCCGTTCATTATATGGTCTCAAAAAAGCTCCTCCAGCTTGGTATGATAATATGGATAGTTTTTTATCACTTCAGGGTTCCATGTTGTCATTCTAATCATACTATTTACACGAGAAGACAAGGCACTGATCTCTTGAATCTAGTTTTGTATGTGGATGAATTAATTGTCACGGGGAGTTCTTCATCCTTGATTCATAATGTTCAACAAGAATTGATGGAATAGTTTGATATGAAATATCTTGTCTCTCTACACTACTTTCTTGGACTGCAAGATTTTCAGTATCCAGAAGGGATATTCTATTTTCAGTAGAATCATGCACTTGACTTACTTCAATGCTTTGGCATGTCTGATTGTAAGTTAACACCCGCTCCATTTCATTCAAGAGTTACACTGATCGTTGGCTGCTCGTCACCCCATTTTGATATGACCTTGTATCGACAATTGGTCAAGATTTTGTTGTACAAGAAACATACCCGACTAGACATCTCCTTTGCAGTTGGACTTGTCTCTAGGTTCTCCCAAGATCCGCACAAGAGTCACTGGAAAGAAGCAAAACAAATTCTCAGGTATATTCAGGGAAATTCCAAGTTTGGAATTCAGTACAACATTAGTTCTTGTCAGCTCAAAGGTTTCACTAACTTTGATTGTGTTGGTTTAGTTGATGATTAGAATTCCACATCAAGAATTGTTTACTACCTTGGTTCTACTCTTATTTCATAGTCCTGCAAAAAAACAATCATCAATTGCATTGTCTCATGATGAGGCTAAGTATCGTGTTGCAGGCCTTGCTAATCAATAAGTCCTTTGGCTTCGACATTTATTGATGGATTTTGGAATTCAGCAGGAGCATCCTACTACTCTTTGGTGCAACAACCAGAGTGCCATCCACATCTCCAAAAATTGAGTCGACCATCAAAGGACCAAGCACATTGAGATCTACATGCACTTCAGTCGTTAGCTCATCTAGGACGGTGTTCTCACCTTGGAGTACTTTCCTATTGAAGAGAAAGTGGTAGACATATTTACTAAATCTCTTTCGTCTCCTTGGTTTATTCAGTTCCATTCGATGCTTGGGGTGAAGGAAGTTGTTCTTGGGGGGTCATCTTAAGTCCTCCTACCTTCACCATTTTTTTGGTTTATTTTCTCTCTTTTGGAGAGGATTTTTTTCCCATGGGTTTTTCTCCTTTTCTTCGGTTATGAGAGGTTTTACATGGGTACCTCATCAGGACTAGTTGCTAGAACCCATTTTTGTTTGTTTTTTATTTCCTCCCTATGTGTTGCTTATGGGGGGTGTTAGTGTTTGTATTTTATAAGGAGTGTGCTTCCAAGGAAATGTGGTTGGCCTTATGTTTCCAAGGAAGCTATGGTGTAATCCATTCATTGTGAGTTGTAAGCTCGCGTGGGTAGTCCTTATCTGAGTCTTCTATATTGCTATAAAGGAGAACCCTCCTATACATTTTTTATTGAGCATATCAATAGATCATTTCTATTTTTTTCTCATTGTGGAAGGTGTGTTGGCCTTGCAGTCTAATCCTGGATGTTCTTTTCTACATCTTTAGATTTAACTACTAAAGCCTACATAGGTGTACATACCCTACCCCACTCCAGATTTGAACCTGTGACCTCCTGGGAGGAAACTCATGTTCTTAACCGTTAGGCCCACTCATGTTGTACTATCATGATTATCCCTCTTTGCACCAAGATTACAGCGACGCTTACAACCCAGTATGGGGAGATGTTGTCACTTTATCACGTTACGTAATATAATGTTCCCAAAAGTTTAAAAAAAAAGTAATTAAAAAAATTCGTGTTGTCTCATAACTTATCAAATATAAAAAGTAATTAAAAATTCATGTCGGTTCATAAAATGTAAAAAATTAAAATAATCATAGATCCATCTTAAACTCAGATCTAGTAAACACTGAGAGGGATCCAATTTCTTAAGTGTAAAATTTTTCTTGATGTGTACAAAAATTAAGATAAAAAGAAGTTACACCTCAAAAACTTGGATCTATCTTGATGCTTAGTAGATCTGGGTTTAAGATGGATCTATGTTGGTTTAGCCAAGTTGAATGGAATTATTTTGGAAAAAAATCAATGTATGATTAGAAATTAATGGAAAAAAATCAATGTATGATTAGAAAGTAATGGAAAAAGAGTTAAAGGTCAGACAATGTTTATGAGCTATCATTCAACTATGGACCATCTTGTTTCGCTTAAGACCATTGATGAGGAGCATTGTAATAACCAAAACAATTTTTTCTGTTGCTTTGTTGACTTTAAAAAAACATTTGACATAGAGCCTAGAATTAACCTTTGGAGTGAATTAGAAAAGCTAAAAGTCTTTTTTGAGTTGAGAGTTGTTGCGATAAGGTTGTATGAGAAGATTATTGCTAATCTTAGGAACTTCAAAGGCTATTCGATTGAAATTAATTGCAATATAGGAGTCAAGTGAGGTTGTCCCTTATGCCCTACCTTTTTTGGTATATACAGTGACAAGTTGAAGGGTTGTTTGGAAGACATAGGTTGTGTTGGCATGACTTAGTTTTATTGTTCTTTTGGAAGGGAGTGTCTATGATCTCAAGAAGCAACTAAAAATTATCAGGGATTTTTTCTCTAGTATTGATATGACTATTAACATTGAAAAAACAAAATTTATGATAATGAAATCCCAAAAGTTCAGTTATGTAAATTACATGTATGATAACAACAACTTGGAAGAAGTGACTTCATACAAATATTTTGGAATTGATCTTCATCACAAGCTTAAATGGAACTATATCCTTGAGAAAATAATTAATGGGCGTTGGACAACTTATTAGGGACTTGAAAACACTTATAAGTTAGTAGACCTTTGGCTTTGGGAGAAGAAGGAACTTCTCTTTGAGATACTATTGGCCTAACTTTCCCACTCACGCGACCCAAGTTCAACAACAACACAAAACCAACAAAACACCCAAATACATCATCCCAACGGAGTAAGCTCAGTTGACAACACCCGTGAGGCAGGAGCAGTCTCACTCGAGATATATTAATGTGTAATTGCTAGAACCATGTTTCCGCAGTTGGAGAGGGAGTATAGTCCCTCGGTGCACATCCAAGGCGCTCGACATAGATGGAAGGATGGAGTTTTTCACTACCCAACAGAGATGCAACAGTGCACCATAGCCAGCATGCGACACGACCTTGTCCTTGACAACTTAATAGCTGGTGCAATAACACGACGTAATTGATTCCTTTAAAGTAAATGACTATGATGCGACTTATATCGTGACTTAATAGTGTTTAAACATGAAATAATACACAATGCTCGACAATGCTTAGATATCCATTCATTCACTGCTTATCAGTATTGTGACATTCATTCAAACAATAACCATAAATAATGTGAGTTAATCAACATTCAACATTAATCGTTAAACATTCAACACAACATTAAATCATTCATTAACATAAGAAATAACATGGAAACCCATCGGGGAAAAACCACCAAGGTGCTCTTCATCTTGCATGAGAAATATAGATAGCACCTTGCAGTATGCGACTTACAGACTGTTTTAAGATGTATTTTGGTTCAAAATATTCTTGCTCTCATGCTATCTGGTCTATTGCTTCTATCTACTCCTACTGATCCACACACAGCCTGGATCGACTCTTCTACTCTACTGTCTACGCACTCAATTGCAAATTTATTCCTACTAAACGGTCTACACACTCAGCTGTAGATCCACGTCTCAACAACCTACTACTATCAAACTTCCCTCTGATCTAAACATAGTAGAAACCAATACTAACTGACTGAACCAAGCTACAATCTTCCTGAAGCTAACCTTTATACATAACGAGTTCCTCCTATTTATAGTGTTTACAAGACCGCACAGGGTCGATTGAGTACAACTCGGTTATTATACACACAAGTACTAAAAAATGTATTCTATTACATTGATGACGGCCCATACCTAGCTGCAAAAGTCTTGTGTTACATTAACCACGACCATAACTAGCCGCGGAAACGTCTTTCAGCCTACCTGCACAGGTCATAACTAGCCACAAAACCGTCCTTTAGTCTTTTGCCGGCTCGAGCTCCTACAGTCCTCTTGACCTGTACCTACTCAGCCTTTACTCCTTCTGCTTACTAATGTGTCATCGACTCTGGGTTCACTTTTCCCTCTCGCACCAATCCTCATCACAGCTTTCCCTGCTCTACGCTTGCTTTCCATCCTTTACCTGCTTTTCCTCCGTCGCATACCTTCTTTTCCTCTGTCGTGCTTGTGCTTCAAATTCTTCCTTGTGCACTTTTCTTGGACCAATAGGCCCTCAACACTCACATGTGGCTCGTCCTGAGCCACTAAGCAAAAGTTACCAAAATTTTAAGTTTTTGCAAAATTCAAGCCTTTGGTGCAGGTTGCGCCACGGGACCAACCTTGTCCTAAAATTCCTTCAAAATTTGTTGCACCTGGGAAACTTCTTCTGTTCATTTCTCCGTCTGCTTGGCCAAATGTTCCACATGGTCGAAACTGATATGTTCCGACAATCCCTCTTCCAGCGACTGAGTGATAAATTGGAGCTTCTGCTGTACAAGCTGAATAAGCCCTATAACTCTTTTTGTTTCTTATTGATGTTCTGTCACCTCACCATTCCTTTTCTACTCCTGGTCACGAAGAGTTTTCACTTCCTGCTATAGTTGCTTCAGCTCTGCGACCTTTCTGATCCTTTATTTGATCGACAGCTTCTTCATGTCTGCCTTTACCGCGATGATTTTTAAATCATCTTGCCGTGACTAGAAGCAATTCCCACATCGTAGAAACGGATTCAACTACCTTAGTGTAGATTTTTTCTCCTTGTCTTATCCTCTCAATAGCCTCAGATGTTGTTTTGCTATGCTCTTCAAGCACCTCAGGATGTGTGCTTGGTGTATGTCATGCCTTTAAATTCTCGACATGTCTCCTTAGGTCTGTAGCAATCTGGGATAGGTGTGCTACCTTAGAGGCCGCATCAAAATCTTCTTGGCCTTCTTCCAAGGGGAACTCTGCGACTTCTTCCTTGATGGCGTCAGCAAGTGTAAGCCAACTCTGTTCTCGAGCCTCAATTTCCTTCTCTTTTTCTCAAAGGAGGGTCTTGCTCTCTTTCACCTTCCTTTTCTGCTTGGTAGTTTGATAGGAAAGAGCATTCTCCCGGATTCTTAATTTGGTTGTGGCCGCATGTTGGACCGCATATACCTCAGCCAATGCAAGCTTGGAGAAATCTATGGATAGTATCCCAAAGTGATGGATGACACTATCAAACTCGGGCATCCTCGTCTCAGAAACGGAACCATTTGTTGGCCTAATTTTCCCACTCACGCAACCCAGGTTCAACAACAACACAAAACCAACAAAACACCCAAAGACATCCACCCGACGAAGCAAGCTCAGTTGACATTGCTCGCGAGGCAGGCACAGTCTCACCCGAGATACCTTAATGTGTAATTGCTAGAACCATGTTTCTATAGTTGGAGAGGGAGTACGGTCCCTTAGCGTGCGACCAAGGCGCTCGACAGAGATGGAAGGATGGAGTCTTTCACTACCCGACAGAGATGCAATAGTGCGCCACAACCAGCGTACGACACAACCTTGTCCTTAACAACTTAACAGCTGGTGCAATAGTGCGACACAGCTGATTCCTTTAAAGTAAATGACTATGATGCGACTTATATCGTGACTTAACAATGTTTAAACATGAAATAATACACGATGCTCGACAATGCTTAGATATCTAATCATTTACTGCTTATCAGTATTGCGACATTCATTCAAACAATAACCATAAATAATGTGAGTTAATCAACATTCAACATTAACAGATAAACATTCAACACAATATTCAATCATTCATTAACATAAGAAATAACGTGGAAACCCATCTAGGAAAAACCACCAAGGTGCTCTTCATCTGGCATGAGAAATATAGGTAGCACCTTGCAGTCTGCAACTTACAGATTGTTTTAATAAATGTCTTTTGGCTCAGACTCTTCTTTCTCTCATGCTCTCTGGTTTATTGCTTCTATCTACTCCTACTGATCCGCACACAGCCTGGATCGACTCTTCTACTCTACTGTCAGTGCACTTAATTGCAGATTTACTCCTACTAAACAGTCTGCGCACTAAGATGCAGATCCGCGGCTCAACAGCCTATTACTATTAGAATCCCCTCTGATATGAACTTAGTAGCAACCAATACTAACTGACTGAACCAAACTACAATTTCCCTTAAGCTAACCTTTATACAGAACGGGTTCCTCCTATTTATAGTATTTACAAGACCACGCAAGGTCGACTGAGTACATCTTAGTTATTACAGACACAAGTAGCTACAAAATATCTTCTATTACATTGATGACGACCCATACCTAGCCGCAAAAGTCCTGTATTACATTAACCGCGACCATAACTAGCCGCAGAAACGTCTTTCAACCTGCATGCACAAGTCATAACTAGCCACAAAATTGTCCTTTAGTCTTCCGCCGGCTCGAGCTCCTGCAGTCCTCTTGACCTGTACCTGCTCAGCCTTTACTCCTTCTACCTACTAATGTCCCACCGACTTCGGGTTCACTTTTCCCTGTCGCAACTTTCCCTGCTCTGCACTTGCTTTCCATCCTTTACATGCTTTTCCTCCGGTGCGCACCTTCTTTTCCTCTGTCGCACTTGCGCTTCAGATTCTTCCTTGTGCACTTTTCCTAGCCCAACTGATACTCGTTCCTTTTGTCATCTTATATGGATATGAAGTTTGGGGTTGTAGTGCCTCTAGAGAATAATGGAGAAGGATAGAGCAAACTCAAGAGTGCTTAAAGAAAATACACCACGTCCTATCATCCTCATAGAAGCAATTCTCTATCCCATTAAGAGCATGACTTTGACTAGGTACCTAATACACAAGAACGAAATAAACAACACGGGAGACAAAATGCTTCCTAAGTTTGCTTTATATTCTAGTCAAAACACCCTACAGCTTAAGCAAGGTTGGTATAAAGATGTCATGTCTTGACTAAATCATTAAGGAGTCGAGGGAAAGACTACAAAATACTGATAATATTGAAAGTATTATTACATCTAAATTTAATGACAAGTTGTGGTGCAATAAAGAATTAGCGGATAAGAGAAAAATTAAATATTATAAAGAGGCGATCGACCTCGTGTGAGATGAAAGAATTTGTCAACTTTGAGGTATAAAGGGTTGAAAATGAAAATCACTTTCCCCTACAATATTGAGTACATCCACATTAAAACTCAATTTAAAAATATTTGATACAATGGTCATGATAACTATGGTAATATATATTGATTTTATTAAAAAGAAATAAATACAAAGATAAAATTGTAAAGAAAAAAAAACCATTAATTTTTTTATCTTTTCAGAAGTTTGATAAAACAAAATTGATCTTAATAAACCATCATAATCAAGTTTATGAATTCAATATTTTTTATCCATTTATTATCTGACTTGTAAATTTAAATTAAAAAAAAAACTGTGACTGAACAGAAGACTTGTCAAAAGAACCCACCACATCACGATGATGATGCTTTCGTGGTCCCACTCCCCTCTACTAACAATTCTCCGCCAATTTGTCGGATTAAACTTGTCCTGAATTGGCAAAAATAGCGATCGATCGATCGACTCACGAAAACGGGGGTCATAACCGACCGTAACAATGACGGGAATTAATAAATAATGACGGGCACCGACTCTTTCCGGGAGACACGGCCCGGCGTGAGCATGCCGGTCGAAGTGCGCGTGGGATAAGCGTTCACCAAATCGCCCCGTTTTTCCGGCCGATTTTTGATTAAAATCAGTCAAATGTTTGCTGTGAAATTGGTTATTTCATTATTTTGGAATTCTACTAATTTTATTAGCTCATTCTAAACTAAATCGGGCATTTTAAAACTACCCAAATGATTAAAACTACGATTTAATACCTCGAAAGTATGATTTACAGCAAAATTGATCTGACGGATTCCGGCGAGTCGGGGGCGATTTGGTGAACGCTTATCCTGCTCCGTCGAAGTGTGTCACAATTATTTAAGGAATATTCAATAGCCAACGATCCCTATTTTCCGTTGACTTTGCTACACAATTAAACTCATTCATTGGACGAACAGACGGTAAAATTTAGAGGAGAGTACGCGCGCCGGTGGTTCGAGTGCCCCGAATGGCAGACAGCCAGTCAATTCCTCGGCGCACTGCTTGAGTACTTTATATTTGATTATGCTTATTATTGTTATGGTTATTCTATTCATTTCCACCTTATTATTCTATTCTTATATATAGAAGTGCAAGTAATACAACCGATAAGTCTTAATTAGTAGTTAGATTTACATAATAATAAAAAGCTCATCAACTTGTAATTATAATAATAATATGACAACAAATTACCGGTTATAATTAAATTATAAGAAAGGTCTATCATATTGCATTATATTATATTAATAGAAAACTAAGAGAGTTCCATATAATGGTGGTGAACATTATGGAGATTTGACAGCCTCTCATAATTATTGTAGTGTCATTTGTTTGTCCCTTTTGCATGGTTGAAAAGATGATAATGAATTGTCAATTAGTCAAAGTAAGTTTAGTCATAATAATTTCTGGTTGTGGATGTGGCAGATTAAATATAAGCATTGGAAGACGGGATGGGGACAAATCAAATCTGACAGATATGGTGCTTCATAATCGGATAAGTATTTGGTGGAAGCTGAGGATTGACAGTGAAGAGAAGAGCCAAACAAGCAAAATAGTTGATTGGCCAATAACAATAAATATGGAAGGGATGGTGGTCTTACATTATTATATGTGAAAAGTTTAAAGCAACAATATGGATATTTGCGAGCCAATGGAAGTGAAGCAGTCACTTATTTGGATTTGGGTTTGAGTTGACAGTTAAATGCATAACCTACCAATAAAGAAGAAGGGAGTGTAGCGATCGTCCATTGGTGGAATGGAACAGATGGGTCATTCTGCCATGTGGACTTTACTCATGTATAAATTTAGTAATTATGTGTTTTGTATGACTTTTTTTTAATTAAATAGTATTTGTTTTGTGTTTATATGAAAAGCTGTGTTTTTTACGAGTTTTTGGAGAAGAGGACAAGATGTGTTTCTTATGAGTTTTTGGAGAAGAGGACAAGTGTAGTGTTTGTGGTTTTTGTTTATTTTAAATTAAAATTGATTCTTCTTAGTTTGTGCTTATTATTATAAATTTTAAGTGTTTTGATTATAGTTAGCATAACTATAATTAAAGTGGTCTTTAAATGATGATAGACATAGTTAACTACCACTTAGTTTTGTGAACATTACTAGTTGTTAAACAAAAGCTAAAATATATAATTTTATACTAAAATAATATAATTTTATTATTTATCCATTGTTCATTCCACATTGTTAAAGTTAATATAAACATAAAACAAATACTATTTAATAAACCAAAAAACAAAAAACTGAAATGAAACAAACAAACAAAAAAAGTTACCCCTTTCTTTAACCACTCCTTAACTGAAGCTTATTTAAATCTTAATCAAGATGCATTTAAGCATAATATTAGTAACAATTTGTTTTTTGTTTTTTCATATGAGTTTTTGTTTTTTTTGTTTATTAAATAGTATTTGTTTTGAGCTTATATGAAAGGAAATGGTCAAGCTTCTCAACCTCCACACTTATACATCAATACAATATGGAAACTAAATCTAATTTACCTTGAATTATTGACTACATTGTTAATTTAAAAAAAAATCAATTAATATAAAAAATATTTAATAAAAAATTAATTTAGACATTAATAACATGTCAAATTTATGTTATTAAAGAAAAATAAAGTTCTAGTCTAAAATATTTTAAAATATATTAATTTAGGGTAGAATAATAGAAAAAAAAGAAATAGAATTAATGATACTTTGATTTATATGTATTGAGTGTTGTGAATTGCAAGTAGGAGGTTTTGGGTCTCGGGTGTTTATGCTAGCATTTATAATTGAAGAACAAACTCTCAAGAATTTGTCATCTTTGTGGCATTAAAAGAGGTGAAAATGAACTTTCAAAACCTAATTTGAAAATATTTATTACAATATTGACCTTCCTAATTTTTAACTTATCACAACTATTGAAATAATGACAACAATTCATACAACAAATAAAATGTGACAATTTCTTGTACTTGATTCTTGCTAAACTTATAACAAGGATACAATAATCCTGGAAATTAATAAAGTTATTTAATTTGTTAAAACAAATCAGCTTAAATTGAATACAATAATTAATACAACATTTTTTTTAACTGTGAAGGCTATGATATAAAGATGTAGTCTATAAAGGAAAATAATACTTATGGATTGTAAAGGCTATGAACTTGAGAATCCATTGTAAGGGTTTCCTTGCTACCTGGGTGAGAGATGGGAGCAGAGGGAGGGTTTCACTGTATCTCTAGGGTTTCCTTGCTACCGGGTTGACGACCGCGCCTGGTTCTCAGCACTGTTACTGTGCCCTATGTCTTCTCTGTGTGTTTCATCCAGATGCCTGTAAAGGGTTTTATATTGTCTTGATTCACGGTTGCTGCTGGTCGTGACCAATTTTCCTTGGACTGGCTACCACCCTGGAGGCCTTTTTTCATGAACGACTTGTTATCTTGTTTTTATGTGGCTCCTGGAAACCTTTTGTGGACTGTGACTTGGACTGTAACCTTGGACCGTTTGGTGGTGTTTCTCATGGTCAACGTCGGGGAGCTCATCATTTGGTTTGCATGCGGATTTGATGGGCCTTGAGCTTTCTGGTTGACTTTGGAATCGTTGGTCAGGTTCACGGGTTATGTGGTTCTGCGGTGACCAGGTATTCTCCGACATTGTTCTTCCCGACCTTGCTGTTAAATTATTGTTTATTGTACCAGGTCTTGGGGTTGGTTTAAGCTCCTCTACGTAGAGATTATAGGTATTTTTATATACCGACCACCCTACATGGAGTTCACTCTCTACCCTGAGAGTTAGTACCAACCATGTGCAAAAGAGTGGGAACCTGTTTAAGCTCTATCGGGCGTGTATTAGCGCGACTCTCTGTCCTAAGCCGGCTCGGGTTTGTCGTTTACCTTCTCTATTTCTAGTCTGTTATGCTTTCTTAGTATCCATTGCTTGGGTGTCTTCCTCTACTGTGGGTGTATTTCCTTTAATGTGGCTTACCTAACCTGGTTTAGGCTCTGGTAGGGTCTCCCGTGATTTGTATTGAACCCTTGTTTTTTCTTTTGATTGAGTGGTCGGACTTTCACTCGGGCTATCATGTCAGGGGGGTTTTGTAATGTCAACCCTTGGAAACCCTAATGCACCATTGGTGGGTGGTGCGGGTTCCAAGTTCTCCCACTCTCTTCTCTCGGGTCGTGCTCGTTGAAAGGCAAAGGCCCTCAAGGCACTAGAGGAGAAACACATATTTGTGTTGGGGCACGATGTTTTCATTGACAAGGTAGAAACCCTATGTCGCAGAGCCCTCATTTGGAGATTGGAGTATGCTTCGATGAATAAGGAAGAATGGGTGTTGTGGGAAACTACCCATTGGAAATCCATCATAAATTATGTGCCCACTATCAGCCTCCTGGAAAATAACTGGTTGGTCATTGTATTCATTGAAGAAATTGATTCCACCCGTATCCTGGAGACTCTATGGACCATTCAACAGGGATCCTTGGTTCTTCGCCGTTGGCATTCGGGATTTGACCCCCTCAAAGAAAGAGCCATTATCTGCCACCTTTGGGTGCTTCTTCCAGCCCTACCCTTTCCCCCGTGGAATAAAGATATTCTTATAGGGTTAGCAAATTCCACTAGGCGGTTTGTGGCCCTGGAAAAGGATTTTCACTCGATCTTTGACAAAAGGGTTGCGAAGATACTGGTTGAACTAGATACATCAAAGGGTCTTCTCCCTGAAGTTCACATTGTATGTGGAAGCAGGGTCATTACCCAAAAACTCGACTACCTAAACATGCATTTCCGTTGTAATTATTGTCATGAGACCGGTCATTTACGAAGTTCCTGTACTCTTCTCCGTAGGGGATGTCTGGCTGAAAAAGGTTTTGACCTTAGCTCTGGTTATGATTCACCTTTCCCTGAAGGCTGCTCTTCCCTTGGAGAGCCCTCAGAACCCATACCTGAAGCTATATATGTGTCCTCCTGCCCCACCCCCTATGAAGGTCTATCTAAGGGTGAACTAAATTATATTGAAGATATTGAAGTTTGTGCTCTACTCTTTCTTCTATTGGCTTCAGTATCTCCAAACCCCTTGCCTCTCCCTCATCCCCTTCCTGGTTCCCTGCTTGTGATGGGACCACCTCCCTTCACACTGGAACACTTTCCCACCCTCTCTACCTCATTAGCCACCCCTCCTGATTCCTCACCTATCTTGAGTCTGTCACCAAACTTACAGGCTTCTAGTCCCACAAATGAACCCACTTTCTTGGATCCCTCTCTCCTTAATTCCCTCTACATATTCTTCGATAAAGAACCTATCTCACCTTCTACTCTCCCTTTGGATTCCATTCGTTATAAAAATGTAACGATTTGCAAAGCTAAGAAGAACCTTGCCGAGTCCCCCTTTGAGTCGGGGGCCATTTTGGGGTCTAACACTCCTATCTCTACCAGGTTAAAGAATGCTGCAAGATAGCCCCGATCCTCTACCTCCTCATCAAGTTCCTTAGAGCAATTTCACCTAAAGCGATAGGTTACCCATGAAGATTTTATCCATGAATATCAGGGGTTTTGGAGGGCTTACCAAACAAAAATCCCTCGGCTCTCTATTCTCTGATTTAAACCCTGACATGATTTTACTGTAAGAGACTATGTGTACCTCCTACCAATCCCTTTTCTTGTTCTCCAAATTCAAACCGGGATGGGAGTTTTGTGCTGTTGATGCCTCTGGGCTCTTTGGGGGTCTCCTTGCTAGTTGGAACCCTCTCCTTGTACGCTGTACATCTTTCTCATCCTTTGCAGGCATCATTCTCAAAGCCATCATTAAAGGAATCTCAGAAATTCTTACTATCTTTAACTGCTATTGTCCTTATTCTCAGAGAACTATTTTTTGGGATAATGTTCAGATGGGAGGCCTTCTTGCCTTGCCTAATTTTCTCCCAGCTGGGGACCTAAATTTTACATTATCCTCCTTTGAAATCTACGGTCAAAAAGCTAGAATTGATCCCTTGACTTCCTACTTCTCACATCTGATTTCTAGCAATAATTTAGTTGATCTCTGCCTGAACTGTCCCGACCCTACTTGGAGGAATGGTCGTGCTGGGGAGGATGGTATCAGTAAAATACTAGATCACTTCTTATCTTTAGCCCTTCTTCTCCCCAGTCTAGTCTAATTCAGGTCTTGGGCTACTCCTTCTGATGTGTTAGACCATTACCCCATTTGTCTGGAGTGGGGTCAAAGACTTGTACTGCAATGTTACCCCTTCAAATTTAATAAAGCTTGGCTCCTGGAAGATGAATTCACCCCTCTGGTTGAGTCATCCTGGAAGGTTCCCTCGGATCTAGGACCTACCAATCCCTTGGATTCTCTCTCGGGGAAGTTAAAACATCTAAAAGTTTTGGTTAAAGGCTAGAAAGGAAAAAAAATGTGATAGGAAACAACTGCTACTGGACTTAAATGAAGAGATCACACACCTCCTAACAAAGGACTTGAGGATTCTGTCAACTTTTGAGGCTAGTAGACTGAAAGAACTTCGTGAGAAAAAAAGAAATGTCTTGGCACATGAGGTGACAACCCAAAGAATTAAAAGCAGAGTCCTTTGGCTAAAAGAAGGGGATGCCAACTCAAAATTCTTTTATGCTTATGCTTCAGCAAGAAGGAACTCTAATGCTATATGGTCCCTCAAAGATATAAATGGAAACCTAGCATCTAAGGATGCGGCCTTGAAGCAGATGGGGAAAAATCACTTTAGTGAAGTTTTCATGGATGATGGGTCTACAAATATTGTTGAACAGCTGAGGGTAATTAGGTTGTTTCCGACCTTTACTCAGGATGAAGAGGTTAACTATTTGCTAGAGCCCATAACTATTTAGGAAGTTGAAGCAGTTTTGAAGGGGTTCAAGAAAGACAAAAGTCCCGGTCCAGATGGCTGGCTAGTTGAGTTTTTCCTGGCTTTTTTTTACCTGATTGGTGAGGAGCTCACCTCTGCAGCAGAACAAGCAAGGATTGAGGGGTATGTCCTAGGCTCTATAAACTCTACTTTTTTTACCCTGATACCTAAGTGTGAAAATCCCTCTACTTTTGCAGACTTCCTACCTATTTCCCTATGTAACCTTATCTATAAGGTCATTTCTAAAATTGTTACGACCCATCTCAAGCCTATATTGAACAAGGCTATCTCCTATCAACAATTTGACTTTTTAAAGGCCTGTTAGATCACTGAACCCGTTGGCGTTACCCAGGAAGTTCTACACTCCATCAAAGCCAAAAAATCTAGTGTCCTTGTGCTGAAGCTGGATTTAGTCAAAGCCTTTGATAGAGTCAATTGGACCTTTTTGAGACTCGTGCTCCTTCAGATAGGAATCCCTCTAATTGGTGTTAGCTAGATAATGGGATGTGTCACAAACTCTTGTTTTGATATTTTAATTAATGGAACACCACCGGATTTTTTCCCTACCACAAGGGGTATTCGGTAGGGTTGTCCCCTTTCACTGCTTTTATTCATCTTGAATATTGAGAGCCTGAGCAGACTCATTATTGATGCACAATAGAAAGGACTCATAAACGGCTTCAAGTTCTCTCCGAGCCTGTCAATAACTCACTTACTTTTTGTTGATGATGTAATTCTCTTTGGATTGGGAACTGTCCAAGAATGGGGGGCATTCAAAGAAGTACTGGACTTATTTTGTTCAGCTACCGGTATGACTGTAAGTATGGAAAAATCCTCCATTCTATATCATAATGTATCTGAAGAGATTAGGAGGAAAATTGCTCAGATTATCCCATACAGCATGGCCCCTATCGACACTGGGTTTAAATGCCTGGGATATAGATTAAAACTATTGGGATATCAGATTTCAGACTGGCATTGGATGGTGGAGATGTTTGAAAAGAAGATAAACAGTTGGACTTTCATATTGATCTCTCTAGGAGGCTGTTTAATTCTCATCAAATCTGTTCTTACAGGGATTGGTGTGTACTGCTTTTCTCTGGCAAGATGCCCCAACTCTATTCTTAATGCCTTGAGATCATTAATTTTTAACTTCCTGTGGGGAAAATCTAATGGTCATCATCGTTTTCATTTGGCAAACTAGAAATCTATTTATGTTCCTATTGAATTTGGAGGATGGGACATAAAGAACCTTGAATGGTCCAGCATCTCCCTTCAGATGAAGAGTTTGTGGTAGGTATTAAAGGGTAATGGTATATGGAGCCAAATAATTGCTCATAAATATCTAAAGGAAAGACCCTTGGAGGACTGGATTCGTGCTAGGAATTTCATAGTGAACAACACTTCATTTTTCTGGAATGGGTTTATTAGAATTATGGAATGGATTACGTGTAAGCTTGGCTGGAAGGTGGGTGATGGACTCAAAATTTTCTTGACGTGGATCCGATCGCGAGAATGGAAACCTCATATATTCTCCCAGTGGATCTTAGAGAATATCTGGCTGACTATGGGATATCGTGCTTGGCCTAGGCACAGAAATTGGATGGTCTTGCTGTTGGTTATAATGGATGGTTATCAGCACATTATCTGGACCTAGGAGGTGAATGGGATGAATAGTGGACATCCTATGTTAAAGGTCTCTCTCACGGTGGGATTAAAATTTGGGAATTAGAGGATTCTCTTCTCTGGCTGTATGATAAGGTTTCGGGCATGGTCTCTGCAAAAAAATATTATGAGCTCATCATATTGGATCTCTTGTCTCCTCCTTCTGATTGTGTCATCTCACAGATCTGGAATTTCAACATCCCTCAAAAGCTGAAGTGCTTTACTTGGTTGGTTTTCTTTTGCAAAATAAATACTTGGGATAATCTCTGCAATAGGGGTTGGCTCGGTCTAAACAGGTGTTGCTTTTGTAAGGAGGAAGCTAAATCTATTGACCATATGTTTGTAAAATGTCCCTTTGCTCGCGAGGTACTGGTTCACTTGGGAAATTTGACTGACATTCGGGTGGACTAGTCTATGCCAACCCTTACAGGAAACATCACCAATTGGCTAGAAAATGATAGGATGTCCTCATATTTTCCTTTCTGGTTCATCTGGAACCTATGGAAGACTAGAAACAACTACATATTTGAGAACAAAGAGCCAAATATCCCCTATCTCTGTCATAAGATTATATCTAAAAATTTAACTTACCCGGTACCTCAAGCAAAAAGATCTAAGGCCAGAAATATAGGGGATCCTCCACCAAAAAAATTTCCAATGGCTTTTTTTGATGGAACTACAGTGGACTCAAAAGGTGGTGTAGGGGTATGTATTTGGATAAGTGAACAACACTTCATTGAAATGAAATTATGCTGTGGCAGCAGCACTAATACAAGATCTGAGATTTTGGCACTTAGGGCTTTACTTTCCATTGCCAAAGATATTGGATTTCCATATCTACATATCTTTGGCGAATCCTCTGTGATTATAAATTGGGAAAAGGATGAATCCACTCTTTCTATTGTCAACCTAGAGGCTTGGTGCATCAACACAAAAAATCTGATCTCTTCGTTCACTTTAGTGGATTTCAGCCATGTTTATAGGGGATATAATATGGGGGCTGATTCATTATCCAAGGATGGGCTACTTATGGCTCCTGGCCATCTTTCTTTTATGGAATATTGTAAAGGTGACATTTTTAGGGAAGTTTATATTCAACTGTTTTGAGTATCATCTCTGATGCTGACTAAGGACTATCATTTGATGTAGTAAGCTCCTTTGTGATGCTATCCTTCTATAGATTTTGGTTCATTGAGCTTATCCCTGGATTTTGAGAGGACTCAAGCCTGTCTTAGATCATGACTCAAGGCTCTTATTATCTTCTTTTGAGACATATATGGCTAACCTTACTTGCAGATTTTTTTATGAGAGGTCATCCCTCGGTTACATCAAGCCCAGGTGGGGACAAAAGCTGCCTTAGTCCTATCTCCCGACTCTTTTTTGTTTTGATGATTTTCTTCTTGTATTGTGGTTGGATGCTCATGAATGGTCCTGCTGACTAGATGATGTAACAAATTACCTTTGATTCATTTGAATATCAAGGAATGCTTTTTTTAGTCTAAAAAAAATGTAGTCTATAAAGGAAAATAGTACTTATTGATTGTAAGCTTGATGTTGGGCATTGTAATCTCCTTAATTAACCAATAAGAGATGTTTTCCTACGTAAATGATTTTTTCCTATGTAATTGCCATCGTCTTTTCTTTTCTCCCGAAAAAACTCTTGTTTTTTCTTCCACTATCAATAAGTGGTATCATATCACAAAAGACGGGGCATAGCATAAATAGTTGCACCCTTTGATTCAGGTTCCTGCGATGACCATGGGGGGCACATCAACTCATTCACACTTACAACAATGAATCTACCGACCTACATACTCATACAAGTTTGAAGAAATCAAATTAATATTATGTGGTAATAAACCCAGGAATATTTAAAAAAAATCTCTTTATTCTTCCGTGAAGTCGAGGTGCAGGCCATGGATGACGTGCTTGGTTGAGCTGTATTGGTGGTTAATATACTCATTTTTAAAAATTAAATACTTTTCAAATATGTTAATGGCACTTATTTTAATAACATAAATATTATTTTACTTTTGGAATGTGAAAGCATTTGGTGGTGAAAGTATAGAGTTTGGAGGATGATAATAACAACAACAACACATTGTTTGGTAGGTGTTTTATATTTATCATTAAATGGTGAAAATGTCGAGTTTAAAGTTTGAGGTGGAGAAATTTAAAGGAAAAAAATTTGATATCTTTGGGAGGATCGGATAAAATCGATTGTGGTGAAAGTGATATTTTAGCTTTTTTCTTGATCTTTCTTAATAGCTCCCCAACATGGCTCATCAATGGCTCATTAAACCTTCTAAACCTTCTAGAGGAATCAAACAAAGGGACCCCTTTTCCCCTTTCCTCTTTGTCATCATGGCCGAAGAATTGGGATGTAAAATCAAATCCTTGCAAGTGAACTAAGAAATTCGCGGAATGAAAGTTCACCCTGCGGCATAATGCCAAACCCACCAGTAGTTTGTGGACGACACGATGTTGATGGGTCACACTTCAGTCAAGGAATCCAAAGCCATAAAAATATTCCTATTGGAGTTTGGAAAATCTTCGAGCCTCAAGGTTAACTGGATAAAATCCCAATTTTTGTTCTTTAACACCCCTCGGATCACCAGAACTAACATTTGTTGGATCCTTGGCTTTAAAACGAGCCCCCTTCCATCCAAATACCTGGGAACCCCATTGGTTAATTCAATAGTGTGGAAAGGATCTTGGAGGGAGCTCCTCGGCAACATGAGAAATAGGTTGGCTAACTAGACCTACTGTCCTTTGAAATTCCCTAGCAGGTTAATGCTTGTAAAATCTGTCCTCTAAGCAATGCCAATATATCTATTCTCGAGCATGACTTCCCCAAAAATGATTCATAATGAAATTCACAACATTCATAGGAGATTTATCAAGAGTGGGCATAGAAAACATCGAAAATGGGCTCTAGTAAAATGGGAGAATGCAGACCAAAAATCTTGGAGGCCTTGGCCCTCGTGACCTAGGGAAAATGAATGTAGTTGAGGTGCCAAAATTTGGTGGCATTGGGTCACGTATGGATCAGAACCCTGGGCTAAAATATGTCACAACAAATACCCTCAAGAAAGGGACAAGCAAGATCTAATCCACTTAAATGAGGAAGCGAGGGGCTCTCATATCTAGAATTCGACCAAGAAAGGAAGGGGTTTAATACATGAAAACTGCTCCTGGGAGGTTAGAAATGGTGGCTCTGCCCTTTTATAGGAAGACGTATGGAAACAACTCCCCAATCTCACAAATTCCATTGAGACTCCTAGCCTTTGACAAAGATGTAATGACATGCAAAAGGAAAGAGCGTGTGACTTCGGGCGACCGAGGGATAAAAACCATGAATTCAGGGAATGGGCCCAAAGAGACTAGTGGGAACAAATTTGCTCGCATGAGGAGGTGACAACAGTTCTAAGCTCTCTCCAAAGTAGACGTATCTGCCTTCACAAACAAACATATAAGCTTCGATGGGGTATGCAATTAAAGGGGACCTTCATAGTTAAGGAGGTTTATGTAATTCAGGAAGGCTTCACTCAAGCCCCAGAGGAGACCCACTAGGAGAATCTTTGGAAATCATGCCTATGGCCAAATATTACCACCTTTAGCTAGATTATTTATCAAAAGAAAATTCTCACAGGAGAAAAACTTAAATATGAGAGGTTTTGAAGGGACTTACCAGTGCAGCTTATGATGGAATGCTGAGGAAACTGTTGGACACAATGGCCACACTAAGAGGGGGGTGAATCAATGTGAGAGCAATTATAAACATTTTACCTTATTTTAATTAATCATAGTATATCAAACATTATGTCATCAATTGCATAATCAAATTCATCATGAGTCATAAGCACACCATCACATCAAAAGAGACACAAGGATACATGGAATTTTGATCTTTATTTATTTTATATGGAAGACAACAATATTCTCGATTACAATCAACAACAATTGATGAAAATAGCACCAACTCTCATAATAGGACGCAGCTTGATTTTATTACCTCCAACTAAGAAGTGTTTGAGGAATCCAATCCTCAAGTGCAAGATTCTTCTTGCAAGCAATCATATGGCTCTGCTACACAACCAACCTCTGTTTTGCACATTAAATCTCCGCTCATCACTCTACTGATAAATCTGCTCATCACTGCTGCTCATCACTACTGCTCATCACAGCTGCTCATCACTATTGCTCATCACAATATACTAATAAGTCATTTCACTGCCATACACTGCTCATGTACATCATTGTACACCTCATCATACACAATTACTAAACACGTAATTATGTTATGCTTTCACTGAACATAAGGAATGCATCATCATGCATCATCATCATAGCTATGCACCATCATCATAGGGTATACATCATCATCATCTCAGTGTGCATCGTTTATACATCATCATCATCATANTATGGTATGCATGTACATCATATTGTATAGGAGTGCATCAACATCATAGAGTGTACATCATTATCACATGCATTATCATCATAAAGTGTATCATATCATTTTTGGTTGGATTAATTTTCTAATTAAATAAACAGCTGAAACTCCCAAAACATAAATTTTCAACCCGAGGAAGTCTTTTATTTCAAAGGTATCGTGCAATATCTATGCAAGCACAATTTCTACCTGACACTGTTGATCTATTGGTATGAAATTGAGACTCTTTGTAAACTAGAGCACACCTTCTCGAAAGTAAATCAAACCTCAAACCTGTTCATAAAATCACACTGTAAATCTAAACATAAAATCAACTCTTACGAAGCAAGATCTAATTATATAAATCTGAAAGAAATGTTATGTTGGCCAACAATCTATCAAAATAAATTAACATGAAAACAACTATGATAAATCTAATGAATGAAAACATGAACTAAATAATAAAAAAATCTCCAAAATAACACACTTACAATCAATACTATCAGCATATGCTCAAGGAAGAGGGCCCTTCCTCCACTAAGCAGAGCTGTATCTCCACAATGAAAGTCTACAACTCCATAATTAAGAAATTTCCAGCATGTATTATCATAATGAAATTATTACAACAGATTCTGGATCAAACTATATAGCATAACATTGCTTTCTCTCATCTCTCCCTTCTCATGAGATTGACTACATATTTATACATAAAATTCTCTTAGGAGAATGAGAAACCGAATCCCCAACTTGATCTGTTTCAACAAATTTGCTAATTTGGAAAACTGACAGCAATAGTAAATCTCGGAATTACACATTTAGAGAACCAGTTGTATATCTTAAACCGTAGTTTTGTTTGGTGATTTCCTCATGAGTCAGGTAATTAAGGATGTCATGCACAAAACTTATGTACTATATTTTTTATATTGTTTTCCATTTGCCCGCAAATCGAGACGTGAATCAAGGTGTTCTTATGTGGCATGCGTTTTTTATTAAGGCTGTTTGATCATGAATTGGAGGCTTGAACCATGAGTGTTGTTGTTGTTAATATGAAAAATCACTCCATAAACCATCATCAGTAAAATTATACATAATAGTCTTCAATTCATTAAAAATAAAGGAAAATAATCATGATTAACCACTAAAGCATCAATGGAAGTAATATGGTATTTTGCGGGCAGTTACAACAAATGGATGGAAAATGGAATGATAAATAGATAATAATATGAAGAATAGGGATGAAATATATGTCAATAGGTGATGAAAATATGGACAAATCTGTGACCCAACATCTCCCCCAAACTGAACTTGTTGCATGTCCTCATGCAACCCAAAACATGTGTAGCATCCAAACTAGAAAGACTCATTCAATTGTTGCTTTCATTTTGGAGAAGTTGTTCAACCAAAATGATGTGGCTAAATATCTAAAGATGAAACCCACTGATGATGTCGCCGAAGACAAGAACATTGGGACTGAAGACCACCCAAAGATCATAAATCTATTGAAAAAGTTGTCAGCCAAAGTGAAAGAGGATTACGTCAGTTTGATGAAGTACACAGATGTCTTCGCATGGAGTTATGAATACCTTAAGGAATATGATACCTCCATCATACATCATACCATCCCCATAAAACCTAGTGAGAAACCTTTTAAGAAAAAATTGAGGAGAACCAATCCAAAGTTGTTTCCCGTCATCGAGAAAGAAATCAGGAAGTTGTTCAACGCCAAGATCATTGTAACCCTAAGGTTTTTCAAGTGGGTTGTGAATGTGGTGTCTATCAGAAAGAAGAATGGTGAAATTTGGATTTGTATAGATTTCAGGAATCTCAACAGAGTTTCCTTGAAAGATAACTATCCTCTACCGAAGATGGGACACATTTTGTAGACAATGGTAGGGTCCTAAAGGATTTCTACTATGGATGGTTTTTTGGGGTACAATCAAGTAAAAGTGTTGCCTGAAGATCAACAGAAAAATTCTTTCAACACACCATGGGGTACTTTCATTACGCTAAGATGCCTTTTGGTCTAATGAACGTCGGGGAAACATTCCAATGTGCCATGGATATTTCCTTTTCAAAAGAAAAGGAAAATTTTGTGGTGGTCTATATGGATGATATTACTATATATTCCAAGTCTGATAGGGAACACATCTAGCATTTGGAAAAAAAAATTCTAAAATGTAGAAAATACGGGATATCTTTGAACCCCCGCAAATCAAACTTTGGGTTAGAAGAAGGAAAATTTATGGGGCATATCATCGAAGGACGGTATAAAGATCGAACTAGAAAGGATCAAGGCCATCCAGAAGGTCAAAGAGCCAAGAAGCAAAAAAGGAAGTACAATATTTCATTGGGAAGGTTAATTTTCTAAGAAGGTTCATCCCTATTTTTGCTGAAATACTAATGAATATCAACAACATGCTGAAAAAGGACCATGATATTAAATGGACACCCGACGCAAGAGAAACTTTTGGGGATATAAAAGGGGCCCTCACAGAAGCCCCTATCCTAGTAAGTCCGGACTTCAGTAAATAATTCCTAATTCTCTCTTATGCATCTGATCACACAATTGTTGGACTGTTGTTACAGAAGAATGACCAAATGTTGAACAACCTATAGCATTTTTTAGTAAAGTATTAAGAGATGGGGAATGGAAATAAGACATAATGGAAAAACAAGCATATGCCCTGATAAAATCGCTAAAGGATTTCAAAGTCTATGTTCTCCATTCCCACATCATCACGTATGTACCCAGCAATATTGTGAAAGGCATGGTCACACAATCGGATCTAGAAGGGAAAAGAGAGAAGTTGATTGTTGTGATATTAGAATATGATATTGAAATCAAGCCCACCAAACTGGTTAAGGGTCAGGGGCTGGCCAAAATGATGACAAACTCCAACTGTGATTCCTTGCAGCTGAACTTCTTGACGAGTCTCTCACTCCAACTGGACGCCAAGATACATGTAATTCCAAGCTTCTCCACATCCCCTTGATATTCTGAAATTGTATACATGCTGTGAAATGTACAGGCACTTACAGGGTTGAGCAAAATGAGGGTAAGGTCAATAAAATTAAAATCAGAGAAATTTTGTATTTTGAATGAGTACTTGTATTGGAAGGACCCGGGAGGTATCCTATTTAACTGACTGCTGGAGGATGAAGCCCGATAGACCATAGACTAATTTCACAATGGATATTGTGGGGGGAATCATTCTTGGAAAGTTACAATGAACAAAATTTTGAGAGATGGTTTCTATTGGCCTTCGTTGTTTTCTGACGTTTCCAAAGAAATTACTAAGTGCCACCATTGCCATGTTTTTGAGGGCAAGAGGAAACTTGTCCCACTTCCCCTTAACCCCATATCTATAGAAGCACATTTTCAGTAGTGGGGGCTAGACTTCATTGGGGAAATAAATCCCAACTCCTCTAGGAAACAGAGATAGATTATGACAGCTACAGACTACTTTACCAAATGGATTGAGGAAATACCTACCAGGAGGGCTATCGATGAGGTAATTATGATTTTTTTAGAAGAAAAAATCTTAGCTCGGTTTGGATGCCCCATGAGAATAGTAACATATAATGCAAGAGATTTTAAGTCTAAGAAGATGGTCAACTTTTGCCATAAATACCACATCAGCCTCAACCACTCTACCTCCTATTACCCCTAGGTAAACAGGTTGGTAGATTCTTCAAACAAAATCCTAGTGAGGATTATAAAGAATTTGTTGGAAGACAACAAGAGGGATTGGCACACAAAGTTGAAATACGCCTTGTGGGTTGATAGGATTAGCATGAAAAGGGCGAGTGTGATGTCCCCTTGCTAGCTAGTATACAGAGCTGAAGTAGTATTCCCATCATCTTTAGGAGTGCCTGTGATGAGGTTTATACAGGAACATAAGAGTGAACCAAATCATATGCAGAGAAGGATAAACTAGATCATAGAGTTGAATGGATTAAGGGACAAATCCTATGACACCGTGTAGATGCATCAATAAAAGATGAAGAATACATTTGATAGGAGGGTTAAAGAAGAAAATTTATCAGTCGACGACCTGGTCCTGAAGTGGGACACACCCCACGAAGACAAAGGGAAACACAGGGAATTTGACCACATGTGGGTAGACCCCTACATTGTTATGGAACATAGAGGAGAAAATGATTTCATTCTACAACATCAAGATCGATCCATGTTGGAAGGAGCTCCGATGAATGGGAGGTTTCTCAACACTACTTGACCTAAGAAGAAGAGGTAAACCCTTGTACCATATTTGTATATATTCCTTCCTTTTCAAGAAATAAAGAGGTAGCCCCTGAAAATATTTGAATATTGAGGAGAAGTCCATAAGATCTAAGGTGGAAGCCATGTTCCTTTTCTTTGTTTTTGTTTACATACACAGTAACAATGACAGGTGTTTGAAAGTCCGAAGTAAGGATGATCACCCAATGGATTCAACACTTGGTCTACAGGTTCTTTGCTACCTCGTGAGGAGGATAGAATCTCTTTCTAGAACCACTTGTTAGCACCTAATTTGTGCTAAATAGATGGAGGGGTATTGGACCCATAAGGGAAGAAATAAACCCTACAAAATTTTCATGACAAGGAACCTCAGGAGCCATAATGGGTTTCTGAAAGAAAGGAGAGGATATAAAGAAGAAATTCGAGAGTTGATAAGAACAGAATAACCCACATAGGCCCCGACCCATTGAATAAAGGAAAGATCAAGGTCCAAAGTCATAAATAAGCCCCCTCATAATGGTCATGCGAGAGGAAAGAGGAAATTCCAGTCAGGAGGCTGATAGAGAATGAAGCACTTTCCAATGGTCGTGAGAAAGAGCTAATGTGGATCAATGACAAAGAGCCATTCCGCAAGTTTTAATTGTACCACAAAGAAGTGTGTTTCAAATTGGAAAAATGAATTATATGCTGGTAACTTTCGATGATCGATATCACCAAAGGTTTAAATCAATGGTGGAGATAAATTCTGCCGATCTAAAATGCTCGTAGGAGATAGCGATTCAAAACTCATGAAATATGTTAAAGAGAGGATCTATTCGACGGTAGGGATCAGAGCAGGGACAAATACACCATGAGAATTTGTTCCTCTAGCTACACTTGCGTGGGATAAATCTCGATTGAAAGTGGTGGAATTCGGTAAGTCTCTTCACTTTGGATGATGTTATGATAGAAAGGTTTAAGATAAATGGAGGAGGTTAAATCCCATGAGTTGGAAGTGCATGGAGGGATGTGGGGATGAAACATGATCGTACAAGTGCTAGCAATTAAGATCACACTGCTCAGACTCTTGGGTCCTATATCTATGGCTAAGGTTTTATCCGGCTTGAAATATGCATGGTCGGATAAGGGAATAAAATAATATAAAATCCAACACATGGAGTTAAATCAGTTATTCTTTTGGAGCATTGAAAACCGGGGGTTTGAACTGTATAGAAAGTGCCATCATGGACAAACTTCCCAATCAAAATGTCAACCAACCTGGTACATCTTCTGTTCTATTAAGCTAGTTCTCATGGCCGAAACAGAAGATTTAGAGGCTCAATGTATCAAATTTCATAGTGCTGAAGAAGCCCTAGAAGATAAAGATTCTGAGGTTTTTGACACTATCATATTACATGGTAGTATAGAAGCCGCTAAGAGTAACCTAAAAAACTCTTCAGTTACAGGGAATTGACACCCATGGGGTGTTTGGTTCTTATTTATTTTACTTCTGTGTGGAACAAACCCCTAGTTTCCCAGAATTCTTAGAATGGTGTGTAGATAATTATTCTCCTTCTGAAGGTGTAATAATGGACGCACCTAAGTCTAAGTTGTTGTGTCCTATAAATTCCCTTACCATCTGAAACACTCTGCTGATCCCTCCTGACTTTACCCAGATGTATAGTGAGTACAATGAAGAAGATATACTCTAGTTGTTTCAAAGATAGTCATTCGAGCAAAATGAAGCTTTTCTAAAAACCTGTTTGAAACTAAAAATCCAGTTATCGAACCCTTTGTTCCCCATTGATTTTGACTTGTTTAATGAAGAAGCACAGTCTTTGATAACCCTAGCAAGCCAGTTCTTAGGTATATACTTGAACCAATTTGTCACCGAACCTTTATTGAGTCTGATATTCACCCTCAACTTAGGTCAAATAGTGTCAGAAGTGTTGAGTCAGTCTTCACTGTTCGCCTGTCTACAATTTGATGAATTATTAGCCAAAAACATCCATTCTCAATTGAGTAATTTCCATCAGTTAAGGACCTTTAGGTTTTAGTCCCTCCTTCTCGAGATGTTTTTGATCTTCAATGAAAACAACCTTCATTTCCCAGAGATGGTTATAACAAAGGACATGTGTAAATATTATTGCGAGTTCATGAATTTCCTCATGGCCCCAGTGTATGAAGTCCTTTTCCAAAAGAGGTTGCCGAGGGTCTTACCAGAGATGAAAAAGTTGTTGCAGTTGTCTCCTAAAAGGAGAGTGGGGAACTAGTTCCTCTCAGTGGACAATACTGTGATTAGGGTCTATGGGTTTACTCACCAACCGTATGTCCTACCAGCGTTTCTAACATTGAGAATGTTTGCACTGGAGTTTATCAGGCAAAGGATCACAACTGAAGATGAACATTTCATAAGTTTCAGAAAGCTCGTGGATATTAATTTTCCATGGCCAGTTGGTCCTTTTACCTTTAAAAACAAATAAGCTCTTCCCATGATTGAAATTTTCCTCAGGGAGAAAGGTTTTTGCAATGGAGGCCGTAATTAACTATGACCCTGACCACATCATCTCTAACAGGAGGCAGGCCAATAAAAACAAGCCATTTGAGCACGTTGAAGTGGCAGGGTTGGTGGAAAAAGAGAATTGGATGGAGTATTCCGGAGAGGCCATTTATGATGAATACATGCCAAAAAATTCGACCTCCTATGCACCAGTAGGTGATTCCCCCAAGCAGGACCTCTCCAGCATTTTTGTTGTGGCCACACAGATCACCCCTTTAGCTAGTGTGACCGAAAAGGGAAATAAAAGAGAATGCCCAGAAGCTATGGATGTAGACCAAAAGGATATTACAAAAACACCCAAAAAGAAGAAGATTGAAAAACCAGGTGGGCTGGTACAGAATGCAAAGGATAAAAGCAAAAATAAAGATGTAAAAGTCAAAGGCCCAACCTTTGAAATTCAGGAGTATATGTTCGATACTGTCTCTAAAGATGATGTGAATAAGTGCAGGTCCAAAGCAGAGCTACTAGACATTTATATGGATGCTGGTGAAAATGATTTTGGCGAAAAAGTGAAATTGAGTGATCAAGTGGGGAAATTACCCGGCTAGGACACCTCTCTAGTGACTGTCAGAGATCAAGCCATAGGGATGTTGAACTTAGCTGTAATTTCAAGAAACAAAGTAGTCAAGATGAAGGTGGATCCAAAGAGGGTTCCCAAAACTGATATGATTAACTTACATAGAGGGATAGGTGATATCATATATACCAACCTTCTCCAAGCTACATTGTTGATATCCAAATTAACAGTCGGTAAGAAAAGGGTTGAGGAACTACTTTGAAAGGAGAAGGTAGAGAATAGAGCTCACTAGACCCAAATCAAGAAGCTCTAGGGGGGTATATTGGTAGCAGAAATACCGGTAGACAAAGGTGATGCCACACAAAAGTTACTAAAAGACAAGGAGAGTACAATTCAACTGTTAAAAATAAAGTTATACATCCCAGCTACCCGGCTCATACAAACCTCTGAAATGACCGAAATTGAGAAAGAGAAGGAAGCCCTAGACACCGAATTGATCAATTGCAAGGATAGATTACTCAAATATGAAGAGAAAGACAAACAATGGGAGAAATATGCATAGCTCTGGGCCAAAAAGGAAAGGTTTTTGGAGCAAAGCAAGCAGAGCTAGAAAAAGAGTTACAAGAAGTGAGAGAAAAGAATTAGGGACAACCAGTGTCAGTGATCCCATATTCTGAGGCGGCTGGTGAGGACTCTCTTTCTCAAGCCATGTCTCAAGTAAGTATCAAGGCTCTATAAATCAATCGTCTAAGGAAACAAAATAAGGATCTGATGGATATGGCTGAACTCAAGGAAGAAATAAGAAAGAAGCTGGAAAACCATTGTAAATAATTGGAAGACAAGAACAACAAGCTGACAAAGCAAGTTTCTATCCAAGAATCCCTACAAGGGGAAAAACACCTCATCTGGGATATGATAATAGCAAAGGAAGACAAGTTACGACCTTACTTAGATTTTATCCGAGATAAATAAGTCGCTACACATGCAGCCAAAAAGTACATTCAGATGGCGAAGCAAGACTTGAACAAAAGGCCCCTGGACACAGCTGAGGGTGCAATCGATTTTCTGAAAAATTTACTTGAAGAAGACATCAGAAAGGGGAATATCCAAAATAGAATTTTGGCTATCACATGGGCTAGGAGAGTGGTGAACAAACACTATAACTTGAAGATGAATTTGATTCTTTTTTCAATCCTCTGGTCAAAAGAGGGCTCCCCTTCTTTTGGGAAGAAAAAGGACTGATGTTATCCCATAAAGAATACCACGACAGATTGATCGAGTGCAGACAAGACCATAGGAAATTTGAAGATATGGCCCAACAGTCACTTTCAGGTAAAGCTGTGGTCATTAAATTATCTAGTGAATTTGAATTACTGTTTTATTTCAGAAATATGTGCAAAAAATTGCAAATGCCTTCCTACCCGGAGAACTTGGAGCTCAGCGTATTAGTGGAGGAAATGATCAAACTAGAAATGCCGACCGTTAACCAATGGAAGGTGATTGAGAACTATGGTAAGGCTAAGAATAAGATGCACCAATGAGGGTGTGCCTAAGCCGTGACTGGAATCAAAGATACAAGTGTAGGATGATCAAGCGAGCCTGGATTTTGAAGACATTTCATTGCTCTAGGACTAGCCAGTGTGATACCTCCATCACTTTTTGTTTTATGCACATCGTGGAGAAAATTCCATGCTATAGTTTGTTATAAGTTTGTTGCTAATTTTGTAACTAATTTTGGCCCCGTTTTGAGGTTGGTCTTGGGGGCCCCAAAACACTATAAATTTGCTCCCCGCAAAAGAAGAAGGTGTTGGTTGGAACCTGTAAGACTATTGTGTTTATGAAATTTTGATTTTCTTTAATACAAGTTATAGAGACGAATGCTGGTTATTTGAATGCAAGAATTCATGTGTATTTCTCAATTTCAGTTTGTAATTTCCTTTCTTTATGTGCATGTACTTCCTGTTATTTCTTTACATTATGTTTTTTTCATGTCTTTGACTAGTGTATAATGGTTCAGAATTCATATTCTTATGCTCTGGCCATTGTTTTAGATATTCACCAAATGTTCCTTCCAAATTTGGTGTAGAATTCATCCTTGTTATGCTCTACATTGATGGATTGTCATCATTCTTCATTTTCCACCAGACCCAAAACATATTGACCGTGATCAAAGTACTACCTAGCTCTTGCAAATATTTCATGTGCAAGCTCTGTGCTCCATGGTATTTGTGACTGCATATCCCAATACATATTTACCTTGTTTCAACCACAAACATCCAAATTTTTATTCCGTGACAATATATCTGGCCTTGTTACGTATTTGTGAGAGATCCCTCTCTGGAATCGGAGAAGCCAGCTCCCTTTCCTAAAACGGTTCTGTTGTTACCTCGGGGTCCGCCTCTCAACAAACTTGGGTGCAATTCTGAGTGCTAACAAATAGTTTCAATTTATTTTATGTTTGTGGGTGTCATGTAATCATTTCCAATATACTAGCCATCAAATACTATCAAGTGGATTCAACAATGAGAGTGAAGAAATGATGTTGTGGTGACGAGTGTAAAGGCCACAATTTCTTAATTCTCTTATGTTAGCAGTCCTATTCAAAATTAAATATTTTGAGTGAATGCCTAGGTTGTTTAAATGATGATTCACATGAAAAAACCCAATTATGATAGGAACCAAACTAGGTATTCAAAACAAGTGTTGGATTCCAAAAGAAAATATAGGGTTACATCTTATTTATGCAAAAATAATGTAGATGACCACAAGCCTTAGGTCACACATCTAATAATATTCTAAATACAATACTTGTTGGTGTGAGGACCAAATTAGAATCATAAAAGTCATATTTAATACATTAAAAACAATGAATTAGGCATATTTTACTTTTATTGATTTTAGTTATTAATTAAAGTAAAAGAGACTCTTTAATATATTAAAGTGTGGTGAAACATGATGCCAAGATAGTGTAAAATAATCGAGAAATGAGTAATTTTAGGGGCCCACCACATTCTATCACCATAGTAGTATTCCAGGATATTTCACATCAGTAAGTAAAACTGTAACATCTACTTTGAAAGAATCGCCTAGGAGCACACTTAGTGCATTCCATCTCTCCACGGTCAACCTACATTTTACCAGTAAAGGAGAACTGCCTGGGTTCACTTCATGTGCTTTGTGAACTTATCATCTCCAGGATGGGAAAACACATTATAGATATATATGTAAGGACTGATTACGATCGAACAGCCTGCTACACCAAGGCTTTTACATTCCAGTTCAACCTCGAGGTCTTATTACATATGAACAACCTGCATCCAGGATATTTTCCGTTCAGACAACATTCACAACGTATTACATCTGAGTAACTTGCGTACCATGCCAGGGATATTTTTACACTCGGAAAACCCACGGGACTTATTACATCTGAATAACTTGCATACCATTCCAATACTCATATTTACATTCGGATAACCCATATCAGGACTTATTACATATGGATAACCCACGTACCAAGCCAGGGATCATATTGACATTTGGATAACCTGTCTTAGGACTGATTACGTCTAGGTAACCTGCGTATCACTCCAGGACTCGTATTTAAACTTAGACAACCTACGGGACTGATTACGTCTGATCAACATGCTACACCATGGTCTTTTCTACTCAGATAACCTCTCTCATTTCCCATGTGAGATATCATGCATCACCATATTTTGGTCTCTCATTATTTATAGCATAGAAACATATCAGTACTAATTACAACCAAGGATAACCTACGTTCTTCACCATGACTTATTACATCCAAGGACAACCTACAGGACTGATTACATCTGAACAACCTACGATCTTCGCCAGGATTTTATGCTCAGACAACCTCTCTCTCCATCTATGCTAGAATTCATCACTCCCTCTTTCAATGGGTCTCATCATGGATCACACCAAGTATTTCTATGAAGTACTCGAACTTCACTCTTCCTAGAGACTTGGTCAACATATTGGCTATCTACTCGTTCGTTGCCATGTACTAGAGCTTCACTATGTAACACCCCAGTTTTGACCTCGCTTGCATTAAAAATGTATATGATGTATATATTATAATTAATCATGGTGAGGAGATAAAGGAAAAATCCCCACCATCTATTTAACGCTTTATGTTTCGGTGATTAAAATCAGTGCCGATGGTATTTTGTGCTATCTAGACACATTATAATTTTGGACATCATGTAAATATGCAATTTAATTAAAATACCCACAACCAGCTATGTCAATGCAACATTAAAGAGATGGGGGCATGATTTCCTAAGGATAAGGAGGGGGGATATTCAAACCCTTGAGCCAATGGGAAAAGTCAAATGTCAAAGGGAGAACCCATCAAGTTGTCCACTACCTTTCTTATCTTATTCACCCAATCATTTATTTCTGCCAGCAATTGGTTGAGTTAGTTATTGCATGGGATGGGCAAGGTATGGAGGTCAAAATTCGAGTTGGGAAGAGTAACCATTTTCGGAAAAACATGTTTTGACTTATGAGCCAAGTAAATGCCCAAAATTGCTTCCCATTCCTTCATGCATTCACATTTTCATCTTTCCTCACATTTTTGGGGAGCTTCTATACATTTTTCATCACCCATTCTCTCATTCACGTGAGCTCTCTCAAGCATACAGAGCTTCCTGTGTGTATTCATCAACATTTTTGGTTGTTTACTTCATTTTTCCCATGGATGGGAGATCATTTTTGTAATGCCTAGGGATTGGGTTGTCTTCCTCATGTTTTCCTGCCAATTTCCGCATTTTCCATGCCTAGGAAATTCATTTTTGTGTTTTTGAGCGAATGGCCATCAAGGATTCATGATTTTGGGGTTCATAGCAGTCGTTTTGGCTCATAAACTACCCGGAATAGTTGTTGAGTTCGAATTACTCATCCAGGGATTGATTTCCCCATTTTACCAATTCGTTTTGTTGCCAAAACAGTTTTTTCATCAATCCCAGAACTTGTATCTTGTTGTGGGTGCATGTTTTATTTTGGTATGAATTGTTTTGGAGTGGAATTGGGTCTGAACTAGCTTGATAAACCTAGTGTAGGAAGGAACCTCACAGACAGATCTAGAGGGGTTGGTTTTCTTCTTTGCACACCCTGAATAGCACTAGAATGGAAGGCATATCCTGAGGGACTGTATAGAAGAGAAGGGGATGCTTCCTTGTGTTGGGTGTGTAGATGTTTAGAATTCAAGCCAGATCTAGTGCATGTGTCCATGGCTCTGTGGTTGAGTTTAATAGCTTAGAAATTCATCCTTCCACCTCCCTAGCAGCCTGATAAACCCAACTATGTTTGGCTTGGCTGAATTTTGATATACCTTTGGATATGTGTGAGCCTGCTAATGTTCCCTTATTCCTTGTGGGAATCATGCCTAGCTCGGGGGTGGCAATGTTGCTGAGATATTGATGAGCACACTGGACTATGGTTGGGTGGAACATTGCAGCGACATAGTTGGTTGCGGGACAAGCTTATTTCAAGATAAGTATCTCTTGTGTTAATCTCTGCATTTGTATTTGCTTGATGAAATATGATGAACATGTCTAATGTGTTGAATGCTTGAATGAAATGTAATCGCTTCCATTGTATATTGCATGTTTTACAAATATATGTAGGTTTTTAAGTTCAATGCATTTTATATTATATTATGGGGCTTAGATTGCCTGGATTGATAGCAACATAGTTGTGTCCTCTCTCTGGTAGAAGGGTGAGGACGTGACACATTGCTCCTCTCTGCACCATATCCATGATATAGTGGAACTTGATCTCTATGTGCTTCAACTTGTCATATAACACATGGTTCTCTGACAAATTCACACAACTCGGATTGTCACAGAATATACAAGTCACATATAACTGGAGATCAAACAAATCAAACAATTCCTTCTGAAGCCACACTACCTCACAATTATCCAAGAAAGCGACAACATACTCTTCGTTGTCCCTACTTAGAGCCATGCATGATTATTTCCTGCTAAACGAGGAGATCATGCCATATCCCAAACTGAAGAAGCAACCTAAAATGCTCTTCCTATCAGTGGTGCTACCTTCCCAATACAAATCAACATAACCGTGTAGGTTAATTGTTGGCAGGCAGTTTTGATGTGCATGGTGTGACAAAAAAAAAATTCAAAGAACATTGCGCAAGGCGAAGAAGTCGACAAGTGGTCGGCTTGGTTGTATTTTTGTACTTTTTGGTCCGAGTTAGTTAGATGTGGACCATTTTGTAAATGCACAAGCCTATAAACAGATGTAGAAATGTCGTAGGAAGATATATTGGATTTATCTCAGATATTTTCATCTTCTGTCATCTTTAGATCAGTTTGAGATCTATCTGCAAACTGTTTTGGTTTGAGGTTATCGACCAAGAGATGTATTTCCGAGATGTATGTTGACCTGTGAGAGATTAGTAAGATGAGAATATTGTTGGAAATTCCATGTGTTATGTTGCGATGCGATATATGATATAATGAATGTTGTTGCTAACTGTGAATGATGTGATCTGAATGAATGATGTGTTGCGAGCTAATGTTTTAATGTTTTTCTTATGATGAAATGGAGGGATGTTAGATCTGATACAATGAAATGGAGGGATGTTAGATCTGATATAATGATAGATGAACGATAAGATAAAACCATATTCTAATTCTCTGGTTTATACTGCAACTGAGAGATATTATTAAGTGTGAAAGTCTCTTCCCTTCTACGGAAACGTGATTCCTGCAGCCTCCCTCAAACATCTCAGGTGAGACCTCATCTGCTTTGCAGGTGTTGCTGGACAGGGTAAAACCTGTCTGGGTCGGTGTTTAGGGAGATCGCGGTGAAAAGGGGTTTCAACAGTGTGTGAACCCTTGTCGATTGAAGTGTGTCAAAAAATGGTTATGTTTTCAAGACCATAGTGCGAGAACAAAGAGGACATGTTGTGGCATCTGATGAAGCTGGAGATTTAGGACTGGTTCAATCAGAAGGTTTGATAATTTGTAGAAGAAGAAAACCATAGTTCCATATTAACAAAAGGATATTGTTTGGGAAGGCATATCTATTCTGATATCCACAAATATTTCTTTGTCAATTTCTCGATTATCTTGTATGAGTGGTTGGCGCAATTGACCTACCAGAAAAGAAATTTCCAAGGAGGTGAACCTAGTTGTTGGACCCCTGAGTTGATCCAACGACTGAAAGAGGTACACAATAGGGAATTAAGGGCTGTCAAAGTATGGCTCGACATCATTTTTGAAGGATATATCACTAAGTTTGTTGTCGACACAGTAAAATACTATAGCGGTGCAGAAAGGGAATTCTTCCAAGGACCAAGAGGTAGGTTTCTACTGTATTTTCAATTGTGGGTTAAGATGCTTATATGTGAAAAGGGTATATTGAAGATGAACTCCGATGAGTAGAGATATGGTGTGTAGAGGTTACGTGTACTATGGAGGTGAGGGTTGGATGGAATGATACAGGGTAGATGGATGGGAGTTACGACGAACTGTGAGGGAATTCAAGGAAGAGTGTGTTCTTCTACAAAGTGGGGTGATGTTCCAGTAAGAGAATAGGAAAAGGATTGAGGAGAGTCCTGGTGCGACTGGAACAAGAAACTATGAGAGAATACCATAAGGGACTAAGTGACCCTACATCGATGAAGGAGACGACCAGGCTATTCCCGAGCTTGAGGAAGGACCAACCCAAAGAAAAAATGTACCTACACCTCCATGCACTGCACCACATTCAGAAAGAAACACCAGATCATCATAAGAATTCCTAGTGTGTCATCACCAAAGTAACAGTAGCGGATCAAGGAGTACTGGAAGAAGGCCCAGAATGACCGGTGACAATGTAAAGTTACCTTTGTTCCATAGGAATGGGATTGAAGATCCCGAGCAATATTGGTTTCTATGCGAAGCGATATGGACTGTGAAGCAAGTCCAAGATGAAGACATTAAGAAGGGGAAACTTGCAACAAATTTCTGAGGTTGTGCATTAGATTGGTAAATGAAGTTTGTACAAGTACCGACAGGGAATCGATAGAAGACTCTAACACAGATTAGGACCGAATTGATTGAGGAATTCCCTAAGCCTAACTATCAGTCACAGTACATTACTGAATTAAAGGAAATAAATCAATATCCAAACGTGTCAGTATGGGATTTCAATCAGCGATTCAATATTCTGATGGCGAAAGTCAGTTTTAGAATGAGCGACGTACAACACAAAGAGTGGTTTATCACATCATTGGTTCCACATATCTGAATTCCATTGATGCAACAGAATATTTCAACACAGACAGAGGATTTGGAAATTGCGATGAAGCTGGAAGCTTCAGTAGTGGGTGAAACTGGAGTCGGAATGAATTAGATCCAATCACAATTAGCAAATCTGATGATTCATCTACAAGATATCAAGAAAGTGAAGTACATACGTGAAGAGGTATGGTGTACTCGATGTCACACATAAGGACATAATAAGGATCAATGTCTATATTTCCACGATTACCTACATTTTGGGCCCCCAAATCCATTGAGTCAAAGTGGTTTTCCTTGGTGTCGAATCTGTTAGACTCGAGGAAATCGACACGAGGAATGTGTATATCTCCAAAAGGTAGTATCAAAAACTGCAAATTTTTTCTCTAATTTTTGTCACTCAGTGGGTCATGAAGAGAAGGATTGTAGAGCATATGACTTACTCCAAGAAAGAACAATGGATACGTACTACATGAAGGGAGAAAACCATCGATCAGGAGAGAGGCTACCACCGCAGCAACCACCATAGTTTGTGCAGCAACAACCACAATTTTCTCCACTGCAGCCCTAATTCAATCACATGCAGTACACTCCACAACATTCGTAGTATACTCAACTGCAGTATGTTCAACTGCATCCGAATCAGCCATAGCAACAACAGTTTAATCAACCGTAGTACCATCCACAAGGATTATTCTGCGGACGATTACAAGGATGTCGGAATGGAGGTTTCATTCAAGGACCTATGAAATTCTATAATTGCAGAGAATCGGGGAATTACCAGCAATATTGCTAGAACCTATAGTCGCAATGTACCTACTGTACTGCCACATATCATACAGTTGAATATTTTCCACAATTGATCGTGAAATGGAAAGCGAAGAATGTTCCACCACCGCAGAACCAGAATCAGAATGGGAACCAAAATGTGAACCAGGCTGTAAACCAACCTCATAATCAGGATCAAGGGTCGATCATTGAGAATATTTTAGCGGAGCCTAGGACGCAAGCTACAGATGTTGCGTTCATAACTCAAGGAGGTGTGAACACAAGAGATGATGGTCCAATCCCATAGATTTGATTGGCGACTTGAAAGAAGGTGTAATTTGATGTCAATGCTGAGAAATTGATGTTCTTTGATATAAGAGACGTCATCAAAAGAGATACGAGTAAGATGTCTATCTACGGAATGCCACATGCTTTTTATTCAACACCCTTAGCAGGTTCGTCACAGAAGGATAGGACATTGTAGAGGTTCCTAGAAAGTTGTTTATCGCTAGAAAAATATCTTGATGCACTAGCTAAGATCACAAGTTTTCTATATTGACCAAATAAATACGGATAGGACTACACTGTGAATTCCTCGCACAATAATAAAACCAGAAGGGAGATGCAAATGAATGCCCAAATTGGTGATTATGAGGTGGACTCATTCATTCTGTATCTATGCTCCGATGTCAACATTCTGATAAGGAATACATGGGAGAATATGGGAAAACCATAGTTGGTTTGGTCCCTTGTACAACTATGACTGGAAAATCATGCCGGAGTGTCACCAATTGGGTGAGTACCAAGCTTACTGGTGGAAGTAGAAGGGATGAAAACATATGCAGATTTTGATGTTATTGAAATCATCGACAAAGGTAGCTCATATCCCACATTGTTGGGGATTGGGTGGGAAATTGAAAATATGGTGGTAATCAAATTTAAAAAGTGAGTAATGACCTTTGAGACCGCGACATTTGAGTCATAGTCTCATTGGATCCAAGTGAAGGAAGGATATATGTCAAACCAGTGAAGGAGGAAGTCGTAGGAGGATGGAACCATGCATACAAGATTTCAGAATACTACATCCATCCCATTGTAGATGACGAGCTAGGCTAGAAAAGTTCTAGCTCTGCATCATCGGATTCTGATGATGCGCTGGAAAATTGGCAGAATCGGTTACATGAAGTATCAATCCAGAAGTGTGGGCGAGTCACTCAGTCGTTGCATTGGGTCGCAATGGATGTTGTTGAGCTACCGACGTATGAAGCACTACCCAATCTAACATATTTCATCAAAGATTTTGAAGACAAGGTATCAGAGCCTCAGGGACTGCTGGCATTGGACGAAGCGTTGAAGTCCACTCTAGAAAGGTGGCGGGCGACGCAACAAAAATCAATCGATAGTTGGTCGATATGTCGTAGATTGATGGAAATCAGATTTGGACAAATAGAGTTGTATCAAGGTGCAAAGTATGACGAAAGGAATGATCCTAATGATTATTTTTTCACATGTCAGACTGCATGGGTATCACAACCGAAAGATGAATGGGTACATACTTTTGTACACACGCTAGATGAGATGTTGCGAAAATTGTACATATCTGCAAAAATCAGAAGGGAGATTAAACATGGGAAGACTTGATGGTTTACAGATGTTGATCCATTAATTCATAGCGCACCTTAGAAAATCCGTGATGTCGTCTTCGAAATATTTCCAGTCGCATTTCCTACAGAATCACATGAGATACCAGTGATGCAGTCGATGATGGAGTGTTACAATGTAACAGGAGAACCTCATGATGGGGATGACCCAAGGAAAATTCATATCATAGAATCTGAAGGAAGTCAAGATATCACAGCACCGGATATGCCAATGGACAAAGTTCACCAACCTTTGAAGATTCGGAAGGTCAATATTGGGACAGAGGAGGACCCGGAGTTCACAAATGTAGGAGATTATTGGGACGAAGCTACTATGGCGAAGATTACTGATCTGCTACATGATTTACATGATTTATATCTGACCAAATTCTTTGAAATGAAAGGGATTTTAGGAGACTTAGGAATAATGAAAATCCCACTAAAACCAGATGCGAAGTCAGTAAAGCAACGTCTATATCGATAGAATCCTTGATACAAGGAACGAGCGAAGAATGAGCTCGATAGGATGCTGGATGTAGGTATCATCGAACCAGTGGAAGAATCAGAATGGATCAATTCGATGGTTGTTTAAGATAAGAAGACATGATAAATCTGGATCTATGTCGATCTCTAAAAGCTAAATGACGCATGTCTCCATGATCTGTTTCCAACACCATTTATCGACGAAGTATTGGAAGGAGCCTGTGGCCAAGAGGTCTATTCATTCACATATGGATTTCTAGGCTATCGTCAGATCAAGATTGTGAAGGAAGACCGACATAAGACAAATTTTGTGATTGAATGGGGATGCTTTCAATACACGGTGATGTCATTTGGCCTTAAGAACGTACTTGCGGTCTTCTCAATGATTGTAGTCGTTGCATTTAAAGATTTCATTCAAAAACTTTTGGTGGTATATATGGATGGTTGGAATTTCTATGGGTTGATAAAGACCACATTTCCAACCTGAAACTGATGTTGGAGAGATGTTGACAGTATTAGATTGCACTCAATCTGCGGAAGTGTATATTTTGTGCTTCGTTTGGGATTTTGTTGGGACACATTTTCTGTAAGGAAGGAATGTTGGTATATCCAGCTAAGATCATGCTAATTGTTAATATTCCCCCACCAATGAATGTGAAATAGCTTAAAGCAACATTGGGACATATGGGGTATTATCGGAATTTAATAAGAGGATACACATCAATCACAACACCAATGGAGAAGATGTTGAAGACAAATGCACAATTTGAATGGAGTCATGAGTGTCAAGGGTGTCTAGACACTCTTATGAAGAATATGGTCACAACACCAATATTGGTCTTTCTAGACTGGATAAAGGAATTTCATGTCCATGTTGATTCCTCATCCATCGCATTAGGAGTAGTCTTAGCACAACCAGGTGAAGGATAAATTGACCACCCAATCGCTTTCGCAAGCCGGAAGTTGTCATACGCAGAAAAAAACTACACCACGATGGAGCAGAAAGGATTGGTGATGGTGTGTGCACTACAAAAATTATGTCATGACATATTGGGAGGACACTTTAAGATGTTCATTGATCATTCTGCATTGAAATACCTGGTCAAAAAGCTTGTGTTGGGGGTGGAGGGATATCTTCCTATGGTTGCTACTCTTCCAAGAGTTTGATTTCAAGATTATTATGAACCCAGGTCGACTGAATGTTGGACCTGATCATTTGTCAAGGATCGAGACAGGAGAAGAACCGACCAACATCGAGGATGGGTTACCTGGTGCGCAGTTGTTCAAAGTCATAATGGCGGATGACAATTACGAGAAAATTATTCAGTTTTTGTCGACAAGGAAAGCACCAAATAATTTCACCACTAGATAGAAGATGCAATTGGTCATCTGAGCTACATATTTTCAGCTAATAGCTAGAATGCTCTATAAGATGGGTTCGGATGAGATTTTATGCTGATATATCCTACCACATGAGAAAGAGAGGATATTGGATGAAGCGCATGATGGAGTTGTAGGAGGACACTATGGAGTTTGTGCAACTACAAGGAAGACACTTCGAGTTTTCCTCTGGTGTCCAATGATGTACAAAGACACTGCGGATTATGCCAAAAGCTGTGATATTTTTCAAAGGACGAGGAAGTCATCGTGATGAGATGAGATGTCATTAGTACCCTAGGCTACACTGTAGTCATTTGATAAGTGGGTGGTGGATTTTTTGGGACCCATCAATCCACCAGGAAAGAGGACGGGTGCACGATACATTATCACGGTGATAGACTATCTCACAAGATGGGCGGAAGCAACACTGGTTACGGATTGTACCACTATGACTGCGGCGAGGTTCCTATTTGACAATGTTGTCCCTCAATTTGGATTCCCAAAGATATTGATGAGCGATAAAGGGAGTCACTTCATCAATCACACCATCAACGTTGTGATGGAGTAATTTTGGATTCAACACAAGAAGAGCACACCTTATCACTCGCAAGTGAATGGAATAGTCGAAACATTCAACAAGGTATTGGATATAGTACCCAAATTGGTCAATAATGAATAATGATGTTTGGATATAGTACCCAAACCAGAAAACAAGAGTGTGGTATCTTCAAAATGGATCTACAAGATAAAACATGATGCTGATGGAAGTATTGAAAAGTACAAGGAAATATTTTTGTCTAGACGATTCCCTCATAATGTAGGATTGATTATGAAGAGACATTTGCTCCAGTGGCAAGGTACACTTCCATCAGAACCATCATGGAACTTGCTTCCATGATGAAGTGGGATCTACACCAGATGTATGTAAAGATAGCCTTCCTGAATGGTATGATTGAGGAAGAGGCTTACATCGAACAACCACAAGGATTTGAATTCGGAGACAAAGTGACTCATGTATGTAAGTTGAAAAAGGATTTGTATGGACTAAAGCAAGCTCCTAGAGATTGGTATGGTAGAATAGATAGATTATTGAAAATCTTGGGATTTACCAAGAATGAGGTTATCCTAAAATTTACATGAATATTATGGATGATGAAGCTGTCATACTATTACTATATGTGGATGATTTATTTCTAACAGGAAATGAGAAACAGATCACAGATTGTAAGAATAAGCTAGCTGAATAATTCAAGATGAAAGATCTTGGATTGATGAATCATTTCCTTAGGTTGGAAGTGTGGTAGAACCCAAAAGGAATATTTCTAAATCAGGGAAAGTATGTAGCAGAAATCTTGAAAATATTTGATATGTTGGATTGTAAAGCCATGGCCACACCCATGGACACCAACCTGAAGTTGTTATTTGATAGCTGCAAAGAATGTGATGAGGTACTAAAAGGTATGATCGTCTTGAGAATTTACTATGGTAGAGATAATGACTACACATTATATGGATATACGGATTCAAATTGGGAAGGAAGTTCCACAGACATAAAGAGAACCCTAGGTGGATGCTATTGTCTGGGATCTACCATGATCTCATGGTTTAGTAAGAAATATTCCAATGTTGCTCTTAGCACATATGAAGCAGAGTATATAGAAGCTTGCTCCACTAGTTGTGAAGTGATATGGCTTTAGAAACTGATGTCGGGACTATTTGACATGGAGTTAGACACCACAGTGATTCTTTGTGATGACCAGAGTTGCATAAAGATGACAAAAATTCCGATGTTCCATGATAAATAAAATCACAAGAAATTCGATACTTTTGTATAAGGAATATGGTACAAAAGGGAGCTATAAAACTCCAATATGTGAGTACCAATGAGCAATTTGTTGATGTACTAACCAAGCCTCTATCTCGAGTAAAGTTTGAATATTTCCATGGCAAGCTTGGTGTAGTTCGAAAATACTTTTCTCACAAAGAGGAACAATGATGATACTACAAATGATGAAGATATGGACCCTCTTCAGAAAGGAGGAACAAGTCGAAGATATGGACTCCCCTCGGAAAGGAAGAATAGGTCAAAGATATGAACCCTCCTTGAAAAAAGGGGGAGCAAGTTGATGATATAGATCCTCCCAAGAAAGGGGGAGTGATGATAATACTAACATGGATGATGGGATGACAGTGATGATCCAGTATGAAAGAGGCTAAGTGCACCTGAAGCTACTAACAAGGTCCTACATTCACCTATGGACGATAGTATGGTTCGACAGGAAATAACATTTTTTTCCTCAAAGTGATCCTTACTAAGGATGGCCCTACAGAATTTACTCTTGCATGGAGAGTACCGACATTTATTTGTGGATACCATAGAATAAAACTCACTTGGGAGTGGTCCTATCCTTAGTGGCAAGGATTCTTTACGATGAGTCCTTACCGATGACAAGGTCGAAATTTACATGCAGTCAATTTTTGCTTTGCAGGCATTTCTCTTGTATGGAGAGTATAGCTACATTTATATGTATATTCCATAGAATAACACTCGCTTGGGAGTGGTCCTAGCCTTAGTGGCAAGTATTCTCTATGATTATTCCTCATAAACACCATATTATAACACTCACATGGAGTGGTCCTAGCTACGATGAGGGTTGACACCTAGGCATGGTCGATATCTACAGCTGCAGACAATACTCTTATATGGAGAGTATTCCTAAATTCATATGGAGATGTCGTAGTATAGAACTCATTGAGGAGTGGTCCTAGCTTTGAAGATGAGGGTGCACTATGATGAGTCCTTATGGATGACAGATCCTGCATCTAGGTGCAGTCAAGATCTACATTCAGTTGTAGATGATTCAGTTGGTCGATGCTATGGACCCTCCTTGTTAAAAGGGAGTAAGATGATGGAGGATTGCATCATCCTTGGACCTATTTCCTAAAGTGATAGGGATTGATCATCCCACAAATATATCATGTGTACTACAGGTAGCATGGTGGAAAAAGGATCAAGAAGATCGAAGTGAGGCTACAAAGGATCGATAAGATCAAAGTGTTGTTGCAAAGGATCAAGAAGTTCGAAGTGTTGCTGCAAAGGATCAAGAAGATCAAAGTACTACTGCAAAGCATAAAGAACATCGAAGTGTTGCTACAAAGGATCGAAAGGTTGAATTGCTATTGCAAAAGGATCAAGTGATCGTGTGATGTAGAAGATGAAGACATTGAAGAGTAATTGATCCAGTTACTGATTGGGAAAACTTCCTATGACGTATATATGTATTACCTCGATACTGTTAAAGATACTCTCTCTCTTTTCTCCTGTAGTCTTTGATGATGTTGTCAGTAGAATAACCTTCTCATTAAGGGGGAGTGTTGAAATATTGTAACTTCAAAGGATATTCTAAATGTATTTTACTGATGTTACCCAAGGGAGATGTTATTATTCCTCCGTCAGGATGTTACTATTTTAATTGGTCATCATAGAGTCATGAGGTAAAGCTTCCATTGTAAGTTAGGTCATTAGTACCCTAATGAATAATATAAAGTACTTTTTTTAGTCTTCCTAGGTGAAATCGACCCAGTCAATTAAGTGGGGCAGACTTATCTAGGGTAAAAGTTAGTTTACATAATGTGTATAAATAGAGTAGTTGTGTTCCTCATTATAACACAGATTCACTCACTTGTGTAGCGCATAGGAGGGAGAGAGAGACAAAACAAAAAGGAGGAGAATACCTATTTTTGGGGTTATATATTGTACATCTTATACATAGGAAGTTTTGTTGGGATTTCTTCCCATTGAGGGTTTCCCAGGATAAATACAGAGGCTATCTTGTGATTGTGTTTCTTTCAATGATTTTGCATATGCTATTGTTGTGAATTTGGATTGAACACTAATGATATATAGTGTAGCATATGAAATATTAACAATAATGACATCCCGAAAGGAGGTAAACACATCTCCTATGGGGGAACAACAACATACAATGATAATATACATCATAATATCTTTCAAAGTTACAAATATATCAACAGGAAGAGGCTAGGAGGTACCAACTGAGTGTGTGGACTTGTTCCTATAGCTCTAAGCATGTAGGTCTCTTGAAGCCTTATACTTGATATTTTATGAGTGGTCATTCCAAACTCTTCATATCTAATCCTTACCAATTAGAATGAGTTACGCAATACAAACAATCATCGTCACAACCTCTGTCGAATGATGATAATGTGAGACTCCATAACCAGTTTGAAGAAATAGTAGAGAAAAGGGATGTTGAAGTAGAGAGACAAAACCCTCCCAAAATCTTAGTCCATGATTAATGGAGAAGTTCTGACAAGAACTCTTGAAATTTTCATTATTTTCCTCACATAGTCCAAAGGACCCTGTGCTTCCAAGTGGACATAGAGCATTGCGCGAGGATAGTGGCTTCTAGCTATGGAGGAAATGTAGAGGAATTTGGCGCCTAGTCTTATAGTTTCCCCTTCCCCTTTCATTGAACAACCTTACACCCACCATTTCCACACAAGGTATTTTCAATGTGAATAGACACCCAAGTGAATAGATTGTCCAACAACTGGGGCCATAATCATCAATTAATAATTCATAAATATTGACATATCGACATCTTGCATCTACATGAAGGGTTTACTCATAGGGTAAATCGTCACTATAACTATGTTATGGCCTATGCATATCATCATTTATGGGAAACATATGCATGAAGAGTTCCATATTTAACTAAAATATAGTTTAGAGTAGGATGTTAGAAGTATAACATGAGAACCCTATCATGGGTTCAACTTCATAGGGTATTAATATAATTAAAATCCTTTAGACATAGTATTAGGGTCTCAAAAATATTTAAGAAAATAATTATTCCAACTTTAAATTAGGATACACACACACACACATAAGTATTACACCATATAAAGGGTAATGGAAGTTATAGTTCACCCCATACAATTCATAAAAACATTAACTATGTTAAAGCATGACAGGTAATCTCCTTATTCTTTCTGTTAAATGTATAACATCAGGAGCCATTCTCCACAAAGCTTATGTTGTATCAAGTCTAGAACTTATGTAGTATTAAGTTTAGAAACCTCTTCATGAGAGTTATGTTGTATCAAGCTAGGTATTTGAGGTTACGAGAGATGTCTGTACTATGATCTTATGTTGTATTAAGATCAGGACCTTGTGTTGTATCAAGAAAATGACCTTGTGTTGTATCAAGGTCAGAGACTCGTGTTGTATCAAGTCCAGAACTTATGTTGTATTAAATTCATGAGTCTTTTGTAGTATCAAGACTAGTCATTCATAGTATCAAGACTAGTCTTGTGTTGTATTAAGACAATATGACTTGTGTTGTATCAATTCATGAGGATATACTATGTGATGTATGTCTAGTCATGGTCGCCAGGTGCTATAATTATCCTTTAGAGATTAGCTACCCCTAGAGTGATTTACTTTAGCATATGACTATATGACCCAGGGTAATACATATGATCATAGGTTGGAAACAATTCTTATGAGTATGATATGATATAGATGACTAATTAATTAAACACTCATGGACCATGCAAAATTAATTAATGATAAATGAGATGAGCACATAGATAGAGTAAAGATTCGAATTTCCTCTGTCATACCTCCAGTGAACTCAAATTGAAAAGACATTAGTTAATTCTAAAGTGTGGAAAACAAGTTTGAGTTAATTAAGGAATATAGTCCTTGATTTATGCAAAGTGTTTGTTGAAGATGACACTAATTGTGAAGCACTAAATAAATTTACTTAAAATCTTAACTAATAGTCAAGAAATTAGTAAATCAGTTAACATTTATTTTTGTTCAGTTCAATTCAGTTACATTCAGTTCAGTTCAATTCAATTTCGTTTAGTTCAGTTACATTCAGTTCTTTTCAGTTCAACTCAGTTCAGTTACATTCATTTCTTTCAATTCGACTCAGTTCAGTTCAGTTACATTCAGTCAGAGGCAGTTAACTCCATTGAATTAATGGAGGGTGAATATCTTCAGTGTGGGAGATAATTACGAGGTGACAACTTGGAACCAAGTCAAGGAAGGTGCAACATTTAATGTGTGAAGAGTGCACACAATGCACATAGTGTTCACAGTGCTCAAATTCATGCCACCATTCACTACCTTCATTGTATGAATGGACAAGCTTGGTATTAGAGTGTTATGCACTTGGAAAGGCTATGATATTATTTAGTATGATCTCTATTCTCTGGTGTTTCCTAGATATCTCTGATAACGCAATATGCAAGTGTTGTAAAATCATTCTCTGCCATTATCTATCATACTCAAAGGATTGTTTGTTGGGTTTTTCATCCTATGGATTTTGGAGGTTTTTACCAAGGTACCTCATGTGTCTTATGGATTGATTAATTTGTGTGTTTGAATTTTTTATGAGATCTACATGCACTATATTTGTTTATCAAAAGTTTTAAAGTTCAAATATCTTCAAATTTTCTCAAAAATTGACATGGTATCAGAGAAGGGGCGTGCAATATCTTAGTTTTGTGAAAACATTTGAAAACTACACAGGATATTGAAGCATTGAGAAAGAGCTTGAAGCAATGGAATCATTATCTGTTCGACTTGAAGACACATCTAACTTCAACACATGGAAGGAAGCAGTTATCAACATTCTTGAAGAGCATGATCTTGATTCCTTTGTGACCACCATGATTGAAGAGCCTAATACAAATGCAGAAAGAACCAATTACAAGAAGAATCAAGCAAAGGAAAACATGATCATATATGACTCCATGAAGGAAAACTTCATGTCGGTGATTACACCATTGAAGACCACAAAGGAGTCTTTTGACACACTCACTAATCTCTATGAGAAGAAGGCCCCTACTCAAAAGAGGGATTTGAAGAACAAGTTGCGCAACATGAAGATGGAAAGATATGAGACTGTATCCCATTCTTCACTAAGATTTCATACGTGAAGGATCAAATTGCAAGAATTGGTGTGGATACGGACGAGGATGATCTTCTTGAAACTGCCATCGATGGGCTTCACGCCTCATGGGAGACCTTTCTTGTTGTGGTAAATGGAAGAGAAGAGAATCCCAAATTCGAATGATTTTGACATGATTGCATTCGAGAAGAAGGGTACATCCAAAACAATGTAGTGCACACTAAGGAGGAGAATCTAGCTCTCAGGGCTAGAACCAAGAAGGGAGGAAGCCATTCACTCCCAAGAAGTCCCTCTGTGAAAAGAAGAAAGAGATTGATAAATTTTTTGACCAATCAAATATTCTATGTTTTTATTGTCAAAATTCGGGACAATTTATACAGCATTATTGTGTGAAGAAAAGAAAAGAAGGAAGATTGCATGCTTCCACCGCCGTAGAAGAAAATTCCAAAGAAGATGCACCTAAGGGAAAGAGACAAGGAGGGAATATTACCTCGTCTTTGATTTATCTGGATCTCTCATCACAGGAGAAGATACATGGCAGATTGATAGTGTTGCTTCAAAGCACATGTTAGGATACAAGGGCGCAATCTTCAACATAAAAGAGAAACAATTTGCATGCATGGTATAATTGGGAGACAATTCCACATATTCAATCCAAGGAGTTGGATCCACATCCTTCCAGCTTAATTCAGGAGACACACTACATGTGGAGTACATTCTTTATGTCCATGGATTGAAAAATAACCTGCTCTTGATTTATGTCCTTGAAGATAAAGGATTCTGAGTCATCTTCATGGAGAATTAAGCATACTTGTGGCCTAAGAAGTTGAACATTGGTATTGCTATTGTTATTGGAGTTTGAGAAGGAGTACTTTACAAGGTCCAAGGAAAGTATATTGCATCCATGACTCATCATAATATTATCCCATTCTAGCTATGGCATAGGAGGCTTAGACAACTCCACTTCAAAGCACTACCTAGTTTGTGGCGAATGGTGAAAGGTATTCTTAGTTTTGATTATGTACATGATACTTTTTGTAGAAGTTGTGCTTTACGAAAGAATTTTAAAAATAAGTTTCTTACCAGCCATGCTATATATAAAGGCGTATTATATTTAGTGCACTCAAATGTGTGTTGACCCATGTCTTCCCCATCCCTCAGTGGGTATCTCTACTATGTTTTGATCATTGATGATTTCTCCTATAAGGCATGGATTTACTTCATGAAAGAAAAAAGTGAAACCTTCAGTAAATTCCAAGAGTATAAATCCTTGGTTGAGAATAATACAAGTAGTCATATATGTTCCCTAAGGTCTGATAATGGTGGAGATTTTGAATCAAATATTTTTAATGATTTTTGCAGTGATGCAAGGATATGTAGACAGTTAACAGTTCCTTACAACCCTCAACATAATAGGGTTGCAAAGAAAAAGAACATAATTGTTTGTGAGGCTGGAAAATCCATGTTACATGATTAGGATATATCTTCTTATTTTTTGGAAGAAGCCACTCATACAGCAATGTATTGAAAGATGATGAGAAGCATGGAGCACCAGTAAGAACTTCCATATAGCACAAGAATCCTAATAGGTATTCAAGATATGTTGCATTGTTGAGCAGTATCAGTGACTCTGAGTCTTCATCATATGAAGAGGTTGTAGAGAGAAAGTGTGGAAAGATGCTATGATAGAGGAATATCATTCTATTTTGAAGAATGATGTTTGGGATATTGTTCCTTGACCCGAGAGGAAGTCAATTGTAACTTCTAGACAGATTTACAAAATAAAGCATGTTTCAGATGGTAGTGTGGAAAAATACAAATCTAGGTTTGTTTCCCAATGGATTTTCTCAGAAAGAGGGCATTAATTATGAGGATACTTTTGCTCCAGTGGCCAGGTATACTAATATTAGATCTCTTATTTCACATGCATAAGTATTGGGCTCGAAGTTTCATCGGATGTATGTGAAGACTTCGTTCCTCAATGGTGAGGTTGAGGAAGAGGAAGAGGTTTACATTGAGTATCCTAAAGGTTTTGTGATACATGGGAAGGAGTCCCATGTGTGCAAGTTGAAGAAAGACCTGTATGGTTTAAAACAAGATCCTCTAGCTTGGTATGCCAGAATAGACAATTATCTTCAGAAACTCGGTTTCTTGAAGAGTGATGCAGATTCAAACGTGTACTTCAAAGTAGTGGAGAACCAACCTATGGTACTATTCCTATATGTGGATGATATTTTCCTCAATGGAGAAGAAAGATTGATTGTTGAGTGTCAGAGGGAGCTTACCTCAGAGTTTGATATGAAAAACTTAGGTCTTATGCACTACTTCCTAGTCCTTGATATTTGGCAGAGGAAGGATGAGATATTTCTATCTCAAGGGAAGTACATTGTGGACATCTTGCAAAAATTTGGCATGGTAGATTGTAAATCCATAAATACTCCAATGGATTCCAATTTGAGGAAACTCCATGAGACTGAGACTGGATCGGATCGAGTGGGCCCCACATTATACAAATAGTTGATTGGCTCATTAATGTACCTGATACACTCGAGGCCATATATTTTCTATGCAATTAGCATTTTGAGTCAGTTCATGACTAATCCTTGACATTGACACTGGGTTACAGGTAAGCATATTTTGAGATACCTCCACGGTACAATTGCTTATAGACTCAGGCATGCCTCCAATGGAGGAGTGTTATTTCTTGGATATAATGATTATGATTGTGGTGGCAATGTTGTTGATCATAATAACACTTCAAATTATTGTTTCAGCTTGGGTTCTGCTATGATTTCATGGTCTAGCAGAAAGAAGAGTGCACACAATGGTCACAGTACTCAAGTCATGCAACCATTCACTACCTTCATTGTGTGATTGGATAAGATTGTTATTAGAGTGATATGCACTTGGAAAGGCTATGACATTATTCTGTATGATCTCTATTCTCTAGTGTTTCTTAGATATCTCTGATCAAGTAATCAACAAGTGTTGTGAAATCATTCTCTGCTATTATCTACAATAGTGAAAGGATTATTCGTTTGGTTTTTCATCCTCTGGATTTTGGAGGGTTTTCCTAGGGTACATCATGTGTCTTGTGGATTGATTAATTGTGTGTTTGATTTGTTTATGATATCTACATGCACTGGACTTGTTTATCAAAATTTTTAAAGTTCGAATTTATTCAAATTTGCTTAAACATTGACACTTTCGAGAGACAAAAAAATAATGTAAGTCAAATAAGCACCTAAGAATATTAAATTTATTCCATGCATCATTTCAATCAATAACTATCTTCAGAAGTTAATATACATAATTTTTTAGTTAATAATTATGACGTTCATTACATTATGTGTGTGATAAGTCCTCTCCTCTCTATCTTAAGTTTTTCCTATTTAGATTCTTTCATGTCTTTCGATAAGGGAAAGACACATGATCCTAAATTTTAATGGTAGGTTTCAAAGAAAGAGAGTTTCAATCACTAGGGACACATTGAACCCCTAGGGACACATATAAGGTGATAGAACATATTTACCTACAATATCAACTCAAAAAACATTCACATACCAAACATGACCTCTTGAAAGTATTTCTATTTGCATGTCTTTTCAAAGCCTCCTTACTAAGGATTTTTTTGTTATTGTTTCTTTTTAGGCTTTGGACCCCCACTCAAGAAACTCTTTGTTTGTGTCTTTAATTAAGAATAAGCAATCATTTTAGGTCTCAAGGTATTTTTAATAGTTTCTACAACCTCTTCTTTCATTTCAACACACTCATAAGAAAACAATGTTATTAAATGATACATCAAATATTAGTACAATTAAAAGGCCATTGGCATTCTAGGAAAAGGTCCATAGTTTCTAAGACATGGTAGAATGATCACAGTAATAATAAACAAACAAATATAGAAAATTGTACTTGCAATATTTTATAACACCGATAGGTTTATTGGGACATCCTACATTTTCTAGGGCATTGGGAACTCTAGAAATGCTTATTACTCTAAATAAGGATTATGGTAATTGGAAACATGTAGATGGTTTAGTTATGTGGCTTAGAAATATCTATAATGGAGAACTTACGTCCTACATTTTCTAGGGCATTGGGCACTCTAGAAATGCTTATTACTCTATATAAGGATTATGGTAATTGGAAACATGTAGATGGTCTAGTTATGTGGCTTAGAAATCTCTATAATGGATAACTTACATTTTTAATGTAAGCTCTTTTTTTCTTTCATTTAAGTATATTTAGTTTCTATACATACCTTTCATAGACTTAGTGTTATGATACAAGTTTTTTGTGCCCAGGAGAGGAGAGCTTAACTTTTAGGGAATCTTTAAGAATATAAAATTTGTTTTCATTTTTTTTTTTAACAAAATATTATCTTGATTTTGTTTTTTAAAATGGGACGAATGGATTTATTTAGATTCATCTTGAAAGAAAAAACTACTTTCCATAATTGCATGGAATTATATGATTGACTATTTCTTTTGTTTTATAATTTTATAGATCTTGCTTATGCCAATCACTTTCATATATTGTTTTGATTGGCCTTCAAACTAGATTATCTCCCCTAAAAAAACTAACACCTTCTCCATCCTTCAATTTATGACCCTTTGGCTTTTTCATGCCTGATGTTCTAGTGTAGTTGTTGCGTTTAAGAGAGAGTTTAGTGTTGCTTTTCCAAGGAAAGTGAGTCATGTTAACATCAAACATGTGGGTTTCAGTTGGTCTCGTTAATGGATCACTCGACCAAGTTGTTGACATTTTCTACAAAGAAACCCATAGGCCTCCACAACTTCCAACAATTCTTATTGTTAACTTCCAAAAAGTACATTGGCCCTCTATGGGATGCCAACAATCCTACTTTTCTACAAATTCCACCTATACAAAGTGGAGGGGGGGGATACTCAAATCCCACTTAAAATGGCATGGACATTGACAATATATAAATCTCAAGGCATGACATTACCAAAGGATACAATAGACATTGGTACAATGGAGCATCAGGCTTGACCTTCATTGCACTATCCCGAGTCCCTTCACTTAAGGATCTTCACATCTCCCCAACTTTTTCCTTTTCGATACAAACATATGTAGGATAATCCATGTGTCAAGGTACTAAAACACATGGAGACATTGCTACAAGCAATGGAGCTATGATAAATCCTTTCTATATGTAAGTACTTTTTTTCTATATTCCATTTGTCTATACTTTGACCATATATTTCATGATTTCTAACCTCCTTTGTTTCTTCCTCAATCATACACTTCTGTGTTCATTTATTTTTTTAGGTTTGCAACCTTAAAAACCAACGCTTTATTTCAAGCTTGAGCCTCAAGTTCTTGTTGATGCATTTGTAACTTCGGAAGATATTCTAATGTATATTATCATTGTATGTTGTTTTACCTCCATTGGATATGTGTTTTCCTCCTTGCGGGATGTGTTTATTGTGTCTAGACCTTGAGTTACAACCTCCATTGTAAGTCGGGGCAATAGTCCCCAATGCAACATCATGTAATGTGTATTTGGAGTATTTCTATAATAAGTTGTCCTTGTTAATGAAACAAGTTAGCCCTAGTCATATAAAAGGTCAGTCATTTGAAAGGTATAAATAGGGAGGCGCTCTCCCTTGTTTATACACACCTCACACTCTCAAGTTCGCATGTGAGAGAGAGAGAGAGAGAGACAACGTAGAAGAGATAGATAGTTGTTGAATACTTCTTATTATTGGGTTTGATCATCTTAATACATGGTCTTTGTGACTGTACTATTCTGAGGAAGTTTGAGGGTTTTTTTCCTTTATGGTTTCCCCAATGAAAATCTTTGTGTCTTATGTATCTGTTATATCTTATGCATCTTGTTGCACTTGATATTCTTTCAGGAAAAGATCCTAATTAAGATAATAATATCTATGAAAAACTAACAGGGTATCAGGGCCTCTCTGAAAGAAGGCACTGTGCGGCAGCAAAAGCTAAGGCTTCCTAGTTCAAGGTGGTCTCTCCACAAATAATCAAGAAAACAGGGCTAGGCTAACTCGCCTAAGTAGGGCGCATATTTTGGTGGAAGCAGTTTCATATTTGAAGAAATTTCATTTTTTACCCTGTCACTAGTGCCGGGAGAAACTAGGGCATCAAGTTTCAAAGGATTCCCACCTCAATCTTCTGAAAGTGACCTTGCTGAGAAACTCACCTCAAGGAGGCGCATCTTTCTATCTAAACAGAGTTCCCAAAATCCAAGTTTGGGAAATTAGGGTTTCTATAACAAACCCTAGGTCAGTCAGCTTTGAAACCAGGTCGGACACCTCAAATCGATAAGATATAAATCTTTGTTATTTCCATTTGAGGTTCTCATTTGAAAATATGACTCACCATACTAAGCTTGAGGACAAGCTTGGAGGGGATGATAACTTTTGGGCATGGAAGTACATAATCTTCCTGATCCTTGAAGAGAATGATTTGGATCAGTACATCACTGAAGAAGTTCCAGACCCAGAGGGAGATGAGGCTAAGGCTACTCATAGAGGAACATGGCTAAGGCCAAGAGAGCCATTGCAGATTCTATTAAGGATCGCATAATCCCCCATGTATCTTCATTCAAGACACCGAAGGAAGTATATGATGCTTTGATAAAGATGTTCGAAGGGAAGAACATCAATCGAAATATGACTTAGAGGAACCAGTTGAATAATGTGCAGATACAGAACTCTGAGACTATACAGTCTTACTTCACAAGGGTTTCTCAAATCAAAGAACAACCTGAAGCAATTGAAGAGAATGTCGAAGAAGGAGAATCTGTAATGACTACCTTGAATGGTCACCCTAGATCATGGGACTCATTCATTCAAGGAATTTGTGCAGTAAGGAGGCTGATCTCTTTCGGAAGACTCCGAGAAGAATGTGCACAAGAAGAAGCTCGACTCATGACAAGAGAAGAGAATATGGGACCAACTGAAGATTAAGCTCTCACATTTCACACAAGTAAGAACTTCAAGAAGAAGGAGAAGAAGGGTAACTTTCATCACAACAAGAAGTAGGACAAGAAACAAAAGAATACCAAGAGAGATCCTTCTAATGTCTAATGCTATACTTGTGATGAAAAGGGACACTTTGCAAGAAATTGTCCCGTCAAGAAAAAGAGACGCCATGCTCATGTTGTCGAAGACAATGAACCAACAAATAAAATATTCAGAAGAGAGAAGGATGATTCAGATGAAGAGTATGTGCTAATCTCAACACTTATTGGCACTATCTCACATAGGAGCAATGATTGGCTTGTGGATAGTGGAGCTTCTAAACACATGACAGGATACAAGGAATCATTCGTCAATATGTCTTAACATGAGTCACCACACAAGGTGAAACTTGGGGGTGATTATCAATACCCCATAAAAGGGAGTGGAGAAGCTTCATACAATCTTGATTCTAGGAAATCACTAAAGATGAATGATGTGATATATGTTCTAGGATTGAAGAAGGATCTTCTCTCCATCTCTTCACTAGATGCAAAGGGAATTAGAGCTGCATTTGTCGATGGCCAAGTTCTAATGTGGCCTAGAGGGAAGACAATAAGGGATGCAGCAATGATTGGAGAAGAAGACAGAGGCTTGTATAAGCTAAAGGGACAGCCTAAACAAGCACAGGTTCATGAGTTAATTGAACCAAGTGAACCATGGCACCGAAGACTTGCACACATGGCAAGCAAAGCAGTCTTTGGACTACCACAGATCTAGGAAAAGCATGAAGGCATTTGTAAAGGATGTGCACAAGGAAAGAATATGAAGAAGACATTTCCCAACAGTGAGATCAAGGCCAAAGAAATATTGGAGATAGTACACTCAGATGTATGTGGACCCATGTCTTCTAGCTCATCAAGCGGGTATGTGTACTATGTTCCTTTATAGATGATTTCTCATGTAAGACTTGGATATATTTCTTGAAAGGGAAAATTGAAGCTTTCAGTAAGTTCAAGGAATATAAGAAGATCAAGACTCCACAGTCAGATAATGGCAGAGAGTTCACTTTGGAAGAATTCAAGGAACTCTACATAGAATATGGGATTAAGAGGGAGTTGAGAACTCCATACAATCCTCAACAAAATGGGGTTGCAGAACTAAAGAAGTGAACCATCATGAAAGCAACAAAAGCAATGTTGCATGACCAGGATCTTCCTATGCACCTTTGGGCAGAGGTAGCAAGGACAACTGTGTATGTACATAATCGTACTCCTCATCGAGTACTTGAAAACAAGACTCCTGGAGAGGCTTTCTCAGGAGAGAAACTAGAAGTCAGCCATTTGAGAATATTTGGCTACCCAGTGTACATACATATCCCAAAGGAGAAAATGACCAAGCTCGATTCTTATGGGAGGAAGGGTATATTCATAGGATACAGTGAAAGGCCTACCGGATATACTTCTTAGGATTCAAGAAGTTCAACATCAATAGAGATGTAGCCTTTGATGAAGACTCGACATACTTCATATCCAAGAGGTCAAGGAACCTAAAGATACTAGAGCCTGAGGTATGGAAATTGGAGAAGCAATTCTAGAATACCATGAAGATCATGACATGGAAATACCATAAGAACTGGTAGAGACAATCCTCGAGAAGGACTCCCACATGAGGAAACCAGCATGGGCATAAGAGCTCATATGAGAAGTAGAAATGTATGGTTCTCCAGAAGGAATACATAGAGAGATAAAAAGGGAAAATCCCTACGATAGATATGTGGCCCTGTTGTGTGACATCATTAATAGAGAACCTTCCACCTATGAAGAGGCTGTAGAAAAGAAAGAATGGAAGGATGCTATGATCGAGGAATATCAGTCGATCATGAAGAATGATGTCTGGGAGATAGATCCATGATCAGAAAAGAAGTATGTCGTAGCTTCAAAGTGGATCTACAAGATTAAGCATGCTGCAGAAGGAAACATCGAGAAATACAAGCAAGGTTCGTAGCATGAGGCTGCTCACAGAAAGAAGGCATAGAATATGAAGAGACATTTGCACACGTGGTGAGGTACACTTCCATTAGGACCATACTTGCATTGGCAGTAGTTATGAAATGAGAAATACACCAGATGGATGTCAAGACAACTTTCTTGAATGTTGTAGTCGAGGAGGAAGTGTATGTGGAACAACCACTGGGATTCGAGACACATGACAGGAAGACCCATGTGTGCAAATTGAAGAAGGCCTTGTATGGATTGAAACAAGCACCGAGGACATGGTACAACATGATGGATAGATTCCCAGTGAGTCTAGGATTTACCAAGAGTAAAGTGGATTCCAACCTTTACATCAAGGTTGAAGATAGAAGACAAGTGATTCTCCTTCTATATGTTGATAACTTGTTTCTGATAGGCAAAGAGGAACCTATTAAAGAAGCAAGGAGGATACTTTCTATAGAGTTTGACATGAAAGACCTAGGTATGATGCACTACTTCTTAGGCATGAAGGTGTGGCATAATGCATATGGGATCTTCCTTGGTTAAGGAAAGTATGTAGTGGAGATTCTGAAGAGATTCAAAATGTTGGGTTGCAAGGAAATAGCCACACCTATGGAATCTAACTTGAAGCTTCTGAATGATTTTTCATTTGATACGGTTGATGTCATGATGTATCGTTAGATGATTGGCTCATTGATGTACATGACGAATACGAGGCCAGACATATGTTTTGCAGTGAACACCCTAAGCTAGTTCCTGAAAAATTCGAGACATGTTCACCTGATAGTTGCAAAGCATGTACTGAGGTACTTAAAAGGTACATTGATTATGGGCTCAAATATGATGCGAATCAGAAGATTAACCTACATGATTATGTTGATTCAGATTGGGAAGGGAGAGCCACTGACAGGAGGAGCACCTCAAGTTGTTGCTTCAGTTTGGGATCTGGCATGATCTCTAGGTTCAACTGGAAGCAATCATGTGTGGCGCTGAGTACAGCCGAGGTAGAGTATGTTGTCGCTTGCTCAGCTAGTTGCGAGGCAGTGTGGCTATGAAAGTTACTGCCTGACTTGTTTGATCTCCAGTTGGATGTGACTTGTATCTTCTGTAACAATCAGAGTTGCGTGAAGTTGTCAGAAAACCCTGTGTTCCATGACAAGTCGAAGCACATAGAGATCAAGTTCCACTATATCAAGGATATGGTGCAAAGAGAAGCAGTGAAGCTCTAGTACATGGAAACAGACAAGAAGATAGCCGATGTGTTGACCAAGCCTCTAGCCAGAGTGAAGTTCGAGTACTTCAAAGAAAGAATTGGTGTGATCTAGATCGAGACCCCTCGAAAGAGGGAGTGATGTGTTCTAGCATAGCTAGAGAGATAGGTTGTCTGAGCGTAAAATCCTAGCGAAGATCGTAGGTTGCTCAGACGTAATCAGTCATGTAGGTTGTCCTTAATGGATGTAATAAGTCATGGTGAAGCTCGCAGGCTATCCTTGGATGTAATCAGTCCTGATATGATTCTATGCTAGAAATAACATATGCATAATATCTCACATGGGAAATGAGACAGGTTTTTCGAGCAAGAAAAATCCTGATGAAGAAGGATACTCGGATGTAATCAATCCTGTAGGTTGTTTTCGAATGTAACCAGTCTTGGCGAAGCTCGCGGGTTATCCCTGGACGTAATCAGTCCTGAGACAGGTTATTTGTGAGTAAATATGAGTCTTGGTGTGGTATGCAGGTTACTTGAATTTAATAAGTCCTCCAGGTTGTCTGAGTGTAAAAGGAGCCCTAGCGTAGTAACCAAGTTACTCGGATGTAATACACCTCGAAGGTTTTCTGAACAAAAAAGATCTTGGACGCAGGTTGTTCAGATGTAATAAGTCCTTGAGGTTGACCTAGAAATTAAAAGTCTTGATGCAACTTGTTGTTTGGTCGTAATTAGTCCTTACATATATATATCTATATATGTGTGTATTCTTGTGTTGAGATGATTAGGTCATGAAGCACTTGAGGTGCACCTAAGCAGTTCTCTTTTACTGGTAGAACGTAGGTTGACTGTGGATTCTCTGTGTGCCTTGTTTTGTTTTATGCAGGACAAAAGATATTATCTGGATACGATGAGACAAAGGTAGGAGATGTAGGTTATTGTTGTGGCAATATAAAGAAAGTCCTAGACAGTTCCTACGAGATGGCTTGCTCAACATGTGATGAAGACCTGGATGAGGAATAGGCCTACACCCGGCTTGAAAGAGGGTTGGCTCTGTAGAAAATTTCGATGACAGACAGTACCATTTGATGACCGATAATAAGATGATGATGGTAGCAGCTATGATGTTGACTCTATGACTCTGTGATGAATACTTGACCAGATGTGTTGATGACTGTGGAAGAGATAAAATACCTTCCTAGTTAAGAGGGAGTGTTGATGTATTTGTAACTTCGGAAGATATTATGATGTATATTACCATTGTATGTTGTTGTACCCCCATTGGAGATGTGTTTTCCTCCTTGTCGGATGTCTTTATTGTGTCTAGACCTTGAGGTACAACCTCCATTGTAAGTCGAGGCAATAGTCCCTAGTGTAACATCATGTAATGTGTATTTGGAGTCTCTTTAGGAGAAGTCAGCCTTGTTAGTAAAACAAGTCGGCCCCAGTGATGTAAAAGGCCAATCACATGAAAGGTATAAATAGGGAGGCACTCTCTCTCATTTATACACAGCTCACACTCTCAGGTTCGCATATATGAGAGAGAGAGAGACAAAGGAGGAGATATAGATAGCTGCTGAATACTTCTTATTACTGGGTTTGATCATCTTTTGACACTCTTTGTGACTGTACTATTATGAGGAAGTCTATAAGGTTTTCTCCTTTATGGTTTCCCCTATGAAAATCTTCGTGTCTTATGTATATGTTATATCTTATACATCTTGCTTTACTTATTATTCTTTCAAAACAAAGATCCTAATTAAACTAATAAAATCTAAGAAAAACTAACAATTCTTCATTGTTAAGCTACTTCTTTGATGCACTTACCATGTACTTATTTTATCCCCTTTTCCTTAACAAATCTTCTTCTTTTCAGGTGCACGCTCTACTCCTTGACAAGGTACAAAGGATCGCCTTTGGGTCACATCAATCGCAAAAATACTTCAATTTTGCAAACAAAAAAAGTTATACAATCCCATCCTTTGCTTGCGATTGCCACATGCACATTTACAATACTTAATGTACTCTCTTATTATGATATTAATGAATAAACTATAATATTTAACTTAAAATATATATATATATATATATATAATTCGATATATCTTCTAATTCCATTCTTTTTTATTACTGCAGCCCAAAGTAAAATTGCTAATTAAAATTAAGAAAAATCACTTGAAAGGAATCAAAAGAACCCGGAGTCCCGGACGAACCAACCATATCGCCATGATGCCTCCTTATCGCCATGATGCCTCCTTAGTGGTCCCACTCCCCTATGCTAAAAATTCTCCGCCAATTTATTGTGTTGAATTGATTGGCGAAATAGCCATCGATCGACTCACGAAAACGGGGGTCGTAACGCGTTACGCACCGTAACAATGACGGGAGACGCGGCCCAGCTGGCCGGCGTGAGCATGCCGGTCGGCAAGTGTGTCACAATTATTTAAGGAATATTCAATAATCCATAGCCTATTCGTCTAGCAAACGCCCCCTATTTTCCGTTGACTTTGGTGCACGATAAACTTATTCATTGGACGAACACACGGTAAAATTTAGAGGAGGGTGGTGTACCGTGTTAGTGTCCCCCCGAATGACAGACAGGCAGTCCATTTATATTTGATGATGCTTATTATTATTATTTTATTCATTTCCAGCTTCTTTCACCAACACCGGCCGTGAATTTGTCATCGCCAACTGGCCACCATTGTCAATTCAAATTTGAGTTTCAATCAGATTTAGATGGACGTCACTGCTTCAGAGGCGGGACTTCTTTCGCTTTGCTTTTAATGAACGAATTATTATTCACCGAATTATTGCAAAATGGGTGCAAAGGACACACGTTTCCTTTTAACAAATGCTTTTTAATATTATGTAAATGTCATTTTAGCTTTATATTAACTCCATATTACAACTATTATTATCATTTACCAAGTATGTAAAAAAATTTTAAGTTTTAAATAGTGATGTAAAAGTGGAGAAAATGTGGAGATGTAAAAGTGGTGCTAAGAATTATGATGTACAAATTGAGTTTATTAAAGTTGTCAGTTTTGGTGTTAAATGAATAGGTGACATTTCATGGTGTATGATACCCACCAAAACCAATCCTAAATGGATTGAAGTTTTTTCATGCAAAATACCAAAACTATAAGTAATACTTGATAAATGTATAATAAGAAGAATGTCAGATAACTCACACTTGAACCGTTTAACTAGAAGAATATGAGAAATAAAAAATATTTTTCATTCCATAACTATCTCTCAACCATTTGATCTCTATCCACCTGATCCAGCCACAAATTATGTAAGTGTGCTAGTCCTACATGGATTGAAAAATTGTATTGCAAAACAATTTTATACATATATAATGTTAAACATAAAAAATATAACAAATAGTAAAAACAGAACAATAATAATGATATTTCCTAAAACATAACAATAACTAACTATGACGGTATTTTGTCTGACCAACCAGCAACAAGGGAAGAGATAAAGGACGGCTCTCTTGTCTTGTATTAACCCGCATTTAGCAAAACAAAAAAAAATGTTAAACTAGTAATTGCTCCAAAAAGGTGCAATAAAAGGTCGAAGGGATCTATGGTTATATCTATGATAATAAATAGTGAAAACAATTTTCAAGAGAAAATAAGGGATTGAAAAGGTGCAGATCATAAAAGGAACCATTTAGCAATTCTTGAGAAAAAATGGAGTCTATTTGGAAGCAATTTGAAAAAAAATAGTGTTCACCTGCAAAAAATTAAAACATAGAAAACACTAAAGTGATGTAATATGTACAAATTTATAGCATTTTTTATAAGTAATCTTAAATTTTATAGTTTCTAAAACAAAATTCTCAAGTATCTGTTAACAAGAATATGTTTGATCTCATTTAGAACTCCATATTTTATATAGAGCTCTTTGTACCTAGAATCCTAACATAAAGTTGAACATTTGTGAAAACTGTCAAACATAAATGCAAATTTTTTTTTAAGTCTTAAACACTAGCAATATTGCACAAATATCCTAACTTGCAGAGACATCTTGAAGCTTAACAAAAAATGGTTCTTAAGCATGGAATTCGGTTTTGAGATAGAATAGAAATAGGAAAATACAATCATCTAAGAAATTTGTAATTGCTATATCCCAAGGAGTTAAGAACAAACAAGAGCAAATAGAACCTTCATTAGTTACCACAAAAAAGTATCCCTAGTCTTAACTATAATGTTCTTTTGAAGTTAATTTGGGCCAACACTAACATAGGTTCATTAACATCATTAAACACTTCAAGAAACTAAATTTGTTTAAACAAACCCATTTTTCTAGTACCAAGAAAACATATGAAATTCCTTGTCCAAATAATCTAACACTTAATACAAGTGAACAAACATACCCATCACCGCATATGTTAATTAAATTCAAAAGTAATATGAATATTTAAGAGGCAACTATATGTGTAGAATTAACTAAAAAAGAATATGAATATTTAGCTCAATACACTTTAAAATAGTGTGTACATGAAATTAATATACACAGGTATTCTTCAGTGTAATTTAAAACCTCCCTAGTAGAGGGTCAAAGACAACACTCCAAATTCCTACAATAAACTTCATTTATGTAGAAAACTATGCAAAAAATGAGTAGAGACACCTAGAAACAATGCAAAAGGGATTTGTTGCAATTGATAGCACAATTGGAAATAAAAGAATATATAGCATATAGCATTCTACTTGATAAAGTCCATTAGATTGTGTAAGCTCCTATAAGAAGGTGGATTTTCTTAAAGTTTCAAACTCCTATGAGAAATTTGAATCTTCTTTTGTAATCAAAGTTGGCTAGATAACTTTGATTTCTTATTTTTCTTAAGATGTTAAATTTATCAATATCATGCTAACATTTTAGACGCAATCACTTACCATTTAAATAAAGTAATTCTACACACACACACACACACACACACACACACACACACACACACACACACATATATATCTTAAACATTTCAAAGAAGTGTCTAATCATAGTTATATAAATTAGTTTGATATTAGTTTATTTTAACATTTTACTCTTTTATTTTAACATTTTACTTTTTTATTTTAACATTGTAATCCAAATAAAAAAAATGTTATTTTTGATTTATTGTTATATATTATTGTGAATGCATTATTTTGTTATTGTTATAACTAAGAATATCAAAACTTAACTTGACAATTAGTGCTAATTAATTTCAATAGGGATAGAATAACACATCACATAAAATGATTACATTGAGTTTGAGCATGACAAGCTTATGATTACATTGAGTTTGAGCATGACAAGCTTCTCTAGAAACTATATATACGTAACATCTATGACATGAACAAGTTTTCTATTAAAATTATAACATACAAAAGCAAAAGCAAGATACTTCTCATTAATAATTACCATATAATATTTTAATAAAAACAATGTATTAAAAATAATATATTTTATTATAAAACATTGTATATCAACTTTAAAAATATTTGGGTATAATCTAAACAAATAATATATTATATTAAATATGAAATTTTATTTAATATAAAATTTAAAACTTAAAATTAATTTTTAAAAGTATAATTTTATAATGTAAATTTAAAATTTAATATCTCAAATTATGTATTCCATATATTATATATTTTTAGAAAATCTTGTATTTAAAATAATATATTTATAGAAATTTTATTTGATATGAAAATAATTTTAAAACTATAATTTTTTAAAATATGGATTATAAAATTTTATAATATTTTAAAATATAAATTATAAAATATTTAATTAATATTAATATAAAAATTGATAAAATATTTAAAATAAATATTTTTTTTTAATGTAATGTATTTCAACTTTAAAAATTTAAACATTATATTATATTAAATATTACATTTTATTTAAAATAAATTTCAAAATTAAACTATATAGACATAAATGTTTTAATGTAAATTTTAAAACTTAATATTTTATATATTTAATATTATATATTTAAAATAAAAATTATTCAAAATACTAAATTTATTATAGAATTTTTTGAAAAAAAAAATTAATATAAAATTAAATATTAAATATTTAATTAAAAAAAGCATTAAGTTAATATTGATATTAAAATTTATTTAATTTTTATAGTAAATATAAAAAATAAAATTATATAGATAATATTGTTAACTAATAATACAGTTATCATTTTTTTAAATACATTAATTTATTTTTTAAAAATAAAATTTTAATTTCGTGCTAAACAAAATTTAATATAAAAATATATTATTTGAAATAGATGGTTAATAAAATATAAAATATTAAATAAATGTTTTTTTAACGTTTTAAAATCCATATTTAAAAATTTATGAATACATGGTTAAAAAATAAAATTTTAATTTCGTGCTAAAACAAAATCTAATATTTAATATAAAATTATATTATTTTAAATACATGGTTAATAAAATATAAAATATTAAATAAATGCTTCTTTAAAAATTTATGAGCAATTTAAAAATTTATGATTTAGAAACTAAATATGATATTTTTAAAATTTTATTGTAAAGTTTTTAATTACATGTTAAATAAAATAATAGTTAATATATTAAATATATTATTTTCAATGAATTGTTATAAAATTTAAAAACAATTTTATATAAAAAATATATATTTTAATAATTATTTAAAATTTTTATATTAAAAATTAGAATGTTGTTTTTTTTCTAATATGTAAAAAATAAATAAAAGTAAAAATTCAAATTTCATTGTAGTTGGTTTTGATTTTGATAGCTTTTAACTTAAAACATAAAACATAAATGACAATAGTAGGAATAAAATAAAATTCAAACTTAAAACATAAAACATAAATGACAATTGCTAAAAATAAAATAAAATTATTGCAATATATCAATCAAAGTTGCAGGAAAATTCCATTCAATAGTGGTAATAGAAAATTTTGAAAAGAAGCTTTAATGTTTTGACTATGAAAATGGCACCAAAATATGAACCAAGTTGTCAGCCTATGCGTTCATGGATTAAGAATTATGTCTAGCAAGTACAAAAATACACCACCCTGGAGTATGAACTCAATTTCCCAGCAACAACATTGAATACATGTTCTTTGTGGTTTATGCAGTTTTAGTTTGTAAATTCAGGTTTTTTTGAAATTTGTTTATATCTATTTTAATTTCTCGCAAGCTTGGGACTACCCACATAACAAAAACAGTTTTCCCAGTCTTTAGAAGAGAAAATATTGGCCTACCTTTAACATTTTTATTGTCATTGATTACAAAAAAATACGTAAATATGTTTTTTACATGGACATAAAATGTATATTCTTGGTTATTTTTAGTTTCTAGTTATATCTCAACAATTTTAATGATAAGCGTAAGTTTTCTTTTTTCGAAGCGGAGGGAAAATAAGTTTTTAAGCTATGAACAATTTTAACAGCCAATGTAATATTTCTATATTAAGGGAATAGTGTAATTTTTCTGTTTTAGGTGAAGGGAAAATGAGGCTTTGCCATTTTTTTCTTTTTAAGTTTTCAATTATATATTAACAATTTTAGTGATCAATATAATTTTTCTATTTTGAAATGGAGAGAAATGAATTTTTTGTGGGATTTCCAAAAGCATTTTTTGAAATTTCCAAAACATTCATTAACTATTTTGGAAGTGTTACTCGTTGAAATGGCAATCCAAGCCACCAATAAGCGTATGAAGGAAAAGTGACCACTCTCACCTTAGTCACTAGTCCCCAGAAGTCGAAGCCTCCAAAAAGAGATCCCTATTGACCTTGCAAAAAGACATTGAAACAAAGTGTTCTCTTTCGAGGTTGTCGAAGATCAATGCCTAATGGAATCAAACCATAAAAGTGGGATTGTTATGTCGATTGCGATTGACAGACGATATCAGTATAGTTATCAATGCAATAGTATATCAGCCAACGATAGACAAATGTCACTGAGTATAAGTGTTTACCATAAGTATCATAGTACATGCATTCAAGCTTCACACCAAGTTTCACATTTATACCGGCATTGGCCGAATGAAAGTAGATGAACAACAAGAAGTATGTATCAATATCGATCCTTCATGTGCGTATGATAGACATACGCCAAAAATATTAGCCACGAGCGTATATGATGGAAGAAAACTAATGTGTATACTAGCAGCCAATATCAATGTCATCGTTAAGAAATCACATATATTAGATCACCAAATGATTGCAGGTTGGAATTTCAAATGGCGAACACCCGTCAAAATTGCCGGTAACAATCAAAATATGAAACTTTTTCTTTATTCTAAGCCAGATTCTGACGGTCTAAGTAAAATCTTAGGTGTATTTGACAGGTAAATTGGCCCATGACGGGCATTTACCCGTCAAATTCCATCCCTTGCATCAATTGTAATATACCATATGCGAATTAGCAATAAAATATCAGTCATTTATTCAAACCATATTCACGGTGGCATCACAAAACCAATATACAAGCGTGTTTTCATGTAAGCACAATCATCACGATTATAATCTGCTGAATTATCCCATAGCAACAAAGTTATTATAATTCAGTAAATTATGAGTGTATGAGCCAACGAGGAGTGTAATTTGTGACTAGCGTTTGGAGTTTATGAGTATTTGTGAGTGCAAACGAAGGCCAATGCAAAGTGTAGCAATGTTACGTGTTTGTCAAATTACCATCGTCCCGTGTAATTATGAGCAGAAGAAAGTATTGTTAGTTTTCCTTTGTCTTAGGACAAACGCCACCCTGTTAATGCTAATCTTTTCTCTCTCTGGTTGTTGTGCAGGCATTGTAAGATATGAAATGGGAGGGATGTCACTGTAAGGGAAGCCCTGTAGGGTTTAAGGGGAGGACTGTCACAAGAAACAACATGAAAAAGGGGTATAGGAAGCCGAGAATGCGAAGAAGGATGAAGGAGATGGAACCAAGGATTTTAGCAGTGGTAAGCGCGAGTTTCGAGGGCAGATTTTGGGTTGCCCCATGCTACATCCGAAGGGCCTGTCAAGGGAAGCCATGAGAGAGGGGGGAGCCTTAGGAGAGGGCTCAGAGGGTGGTGAAGAATATATGGAGGAGGCCTGATGATAGAGACGCAGCAAGAAGGCTGTTTTAAACAGTCTCGAGAGTTTAACGGACAGGCCCGAGGGTGCGGCAGGTTTTTGGAGGAGCCGGTGACAGGGAGAAAGGAGAAAGGGAGGAGCAGCGAGAAGGAAAGGGAGGGCTAGCGCATCCTGGAAATGAATGCAGTGAGCCCTGAGGAGACTAGCGTAAGGTATCAGAAGGATTTAACGGCAGCTAGCAAGGGTTTCGGAGGGCTGGGAGGTTGGTAGCAGCTGATAGCCAAAACGGAGCCAACTAAACTTAGCGTTCAGTCAATATTTTTTAAAATAAATAATTTCACTTTTTAACTCCGACCTGTTTTTACTGCGACCACCTTTTTTACTGCGATCAAGTTGATTCCTGCGATCAACTTTGTGCATGCGACCAAGTTGATAGCTGCGATCAAGTTGGTGCTGCTACCAGGTTAATACCTGCGATGCGATCAGGTTAATACCTGCGATCAAGTTGATGCGATCAAGTTGATGCTTGATGCGATCAACTTATCTGCTATTAAGTTGATGCGATCAAGTTGATGCCTGATGCGATCAACTTCTCTGCGATCAAGTTGATGCTTGATGCGATCAACTTCTTTGCGACGAGGATGATAGAATATGTTTCTTAGTCTAAAGACTTAAGAAATTACAAATGCTTTTCACCTATGAGTAAAATGAAGTAAACTACTCACTTTTACAAATCCAAATAATTTATGAAAAACATATGCCCAAATATGTAGGAATATTTGAGTCGAACAAAGTGCGGTAAAACCTGGAACTTTCACGTGGTGAGATTTTTATGGATTCTTGTTCTTTTACTTATCAGTAACAGTAATAGACATTTACAGAAGTAAATCTGGAAATATGAGGGGCCAAATAATCATGAATTCAACCACAAACTATTTCATATATTAACTATGCGGAAATACAAAGTAATACAAACTTGTCTGTTACAAACTCGTCGGTCCACAGAGCTTCAGCTCTCAGACTAAATCACATGTACAGAAGCTTGAGCTTCAAATTCTCTTTCTCACCCGGAGTTCCTTTGCTGTCTAATGTCTCTGTATCTGTATATCTCTCTCTTTGTAAACTAAATTACAAAATGCTTCTTCTATTTATAGGCAATCTAAAAATTGCTTCAGCATAAACCGACTTACTTGCCGACTTACTTTGCATTGAACACTGCAATAACTATCTATCTAACAACTTAGCTTTTGAATTAAATTCGATTGAATTACGCTGCCTACATGTGGACTTTTCCTTCTTGTGAGACTGACAGACAAGATCGTGGCTTATCTAGACTCTGATAGAGTCGGTTGGAAGCCAAGTGGAGATCTGCATGTAATTACATTTTTCCAACACTCCCCCTTAATTATAAGCAGATGGGGATTTTAAAACAAAATTTACAATATGTTTCAGAGCTTAGACATGCTCTGTTTATGACAGAGTTCACTGTGGAGAATTTGTCATTCCAAGATAACTACGCAAATACTGGAATGTGTCCTTTGCCAATGGCTTTGTGAAGATGTCGGCAAGTTGGTCTTCAGACCTGCAAAATTCCAAACAAATTTCCTTGTCGTTCACCAACTCTCTTATAAAATGAAACCTTGTATCGATGTGCTTGGTTCTCTTATGAAACACATGATTCTTTGATAATGCTATGGCTGAATTGTTGTCACAGAAGATTGTTGTAGGTTCCTGATGGTTCTGTGACAAGTCTTTTAATACTCTCTTCATCCAGACAGCTTGACATGCAGCACTTGTTGCTGCAACATACTCTGCTTCAGCTGAAGATAGAGTTACTATGGGTTGTTTTTTTGAAGCCCATGAAACAACACCTGTACCAAAATGAAATATGTATCCAGATGTGCTTTTCCTGTCATCTATGTTGCCTCCATTGTCACTGTCAGTGTAACCAATGAGTTTAAAATTTTCTGAAGTTGAGTACATAATATCAAGGTCTTTTGTGCCACTTACATACCTCAGAATTCTTTTACCTGCTTGCCAATGTGAGTCTTTTGGTGACTCCATGAACCTTGAGATCAGACTTACACCATACATAATGTCTAGTCTTGTTGCTGTCAAATACATAAGGCTGCCAACAAGCCTTTTGAACAGCGTAGGATCTACAGTGGATCCTTCATGATCCTTACTCAA